>CM045552.1:33965628-34565628 GCA_024721245.1 Mitragyna speciosa
CCTAAACCCTAAACCCTAAACCCTAAACCCTAAACCCTAAACCCTAAACCCTAAACCCTAAACCCTAAACCCTAAACCCTAAACCCTAAACCCTAAACCCTAAACCCTAAACCCTAAACCCTAAACCCTAAACCCTAAACCCTAAACCCTAAACCCTAAACCCTAAACCCTAAACCCTAAACCCTAAACCCTAAACCCTAAACCCTAAACCCTAAACCCTAAACCCTAAACCCTAAACCCTAAACCCTAAACCCTAAACCCTAAACCCTAAACCCTAAACCCTAAACCCTAAACCCTAAACCCTAAACCCTAAACCCTAAACCCTAAACCCTAAACCCTAAACCCTAAACCTAACCCTAAACCCTAAACCCTAAACCTAAACCCTAAACCCTAAACCCTAAACCCTAAACCCTAAACCCTAAACCCTAAACCCTAAACCCTAACCCTAAACCCTAAACCCTAAACCCTAAACCCTAACCCTAAACCCTAAACCCTAAACCCTAAACCCTAAACCTAAACCCTAAACCCTAAACCCTAAACCCTAAACCCTAAACCCTAAACCCTAAACCCTAAACCCTAAACCCTAAACCCTAAACCCTAACAACCCTAAACCCTAAACCCTAAACCCTAAACCCTAAACCCTAAACCCTAAACCCTAAACCCTAAACCCTAAACCCTAAACCCTAAACCCTAAACCCTAAACCCTAAACCCTAAACCCTAAAACCCTAAACCCTAAACCCTAAACCCTAAACCCTAAACCCTAAACCCTAAAAACATAAATAAAAAAAGAATAAAAAACCTAACATAAAAAAGAATAAAAAACATTAAAAAAAGAATAAAAAACATAATAAAAACATTAAAAAAACATAAATAAAAAAAAAAGAAACTAACCAAATATTTTATTTTTATTTTTTTACCGATTTTTCTTTTTTTTTGTTTTGCTTCATCTCTTTTCTTTCTTTTCTCTATTTCTCTCTTTTCTTCTTTCCCCCTTTTATTCTTTCTTATTTTTCTTCTCTTCTTCTCCAGATGTCTCTTCTGTCTCGCTCTTTCTTTCTCTCTCTCCGGCTCCCTCTCTTTCTTTCCACTCTCCCCCTTTACCTCTCTTTCTCCTCCCCTCTCCGTTTTTCCACCCAAAATCTCACTTTCTCTCCAAATCTATAAATAGTTAAGCACAATTTCAGGCTAATAGAAACGCCGAGAGCCCACCTGTTTGGCCGAGGAGATGGCAGCGCTGTGGCTCGGCGGCGGCGGTGCGATCTCCGGCGAGCTGGGCGGTGGATCAGTGGAGGCTTTGAGTTCAGTGTGAAGTTGCTTCTGGTTGTTGGTTGGTGGAACCACGGTGGTGTTGGTGGAACTGTGAATGCGAATTTCAGCCGGTGATGGGTGGTGGAGCAGTTGTGAGCTGATGCTGGTTGTTTGATGTGTGTGTGTGTGTGTGCCGTGTGAGTTGTGAGTGTGATTGTTTGTGATGGTGCCTCTGATTGTGTGAAGTGGGTGTGTGAGTTGTGCTGATGATGATGAAGCTGTGTTTGTTGTGTGAGGGCCGTGTGAATGGAACTGAGGGGGGGTGTGTGTGAATGAGACAGAAATGCGTGTGTACGTGATGTAGGCTGTTTGCTTGTGTCCGTGTGTCCGTGTGTGTGTTTGAATGTTGCAGGATGTATGCTTGTGTGTGCAGCTTTGTGCTTGAATGCGTGATGTGTATTTTCTGCAAGTGTGTAGTGAGTGTAAAGTTTGTGCGTTTGTGAATGAGAGTGAAGTGCAAAGTTTGTGTGTTGTCGTTTTCTGTGAAACTGGAGTGGTGCAAGTGAGTTGTGTGTTGTGTATTTGTGCTGGTTCAGTGGATTGCAAGAAGGCCAGGGGATGAAGATGATGCAGATGGTGAGTGTTGTGTGGTTGAAGTGAAAGATAATGGTTATGGAGAGGGAGCCGAGAGGGAGAGAAAATGGGTGAGTTTGTGTGAGTGTTCTGTTGTGCCCAGAGAGTGAAAACGGTTTAGGCGCACAGTGAAGCTTCAGGCAGCTGTGGTTGGCGTGTCCGGTGTTGCTGTTGGTTTAAGGGCAGAAAAGGCTAGAATTTCCAAATGAATTCTGGTGCTCCAAAAAAAACGGAGGGATGTTTTAAAATAATTTGGCCAATTATTGAAATCAATTCCCGCCCCCTCCAATTTCTTTTGCCAAAAATTATCCGCACTTGCTGGGAGCAGCAAGTATCGAACCTGGGACCTTTGTGCAAAGCTCCTGCGTTGAACCACCAAGCCGACTTTCTTTTGCGGTCTTCGTGTTGCAAAATATTTAATTTGTTCTTCATTTAGTTTTTTCCTTTAACCATTTTAATAAAATTGAATGATTGGTACAGTTTTAGTTACTTTGTTTCCTCTATCAATCGTGTATGACAAAATTAACTCGTTCCTACTTTTTTTAGTTTCTTTATTTTCATTAATCACATTTAATGAATTTAATTGATTCTTACTTTTTTTTAGTTTTTTGTTTTGTTTTTTTTATTAATTATTGTAATAAAATTAATTGATTTTTACCTTTTTATCTTGTCATCCAAATTCATTATATGAAAGAAATCTTGGATTTACTTTTACCAAAATTGTTTGGGGTTTTTGACTAATAGGCATTTGGTTTTCTATATAATTTAAAATGCTTCGGATTTTGGATTTATGTTTTATTCTTTAGGTTTTTGGGTTTATGCTTTACTGCCTAGGTTTTTTCGTTTATCTATTTTTGTTTAGGATTTTTGAGCAATAGCCATTTGGTTTTTTATCTAACTTAAAATACCTAGGGTTTTGGGTTTATGTTTTATTCTTTAAGTTTTTGGGTTTATGCTTTATTCCCTACGTTTTTTCGTTTATCTATTATTGTTTAGGTTTATTGACTAATAGGCATTTGGTTCTTCATCTAACGTACAATGCTTAGGGTTTCGGGTTTATGTCTTATTCTTTAGGTTTATGGCTTTACGCTTTATTCCCTAAGTTTTTTCGTTTATCTATTATTGTTTCGCGTTTTTTACTAATAGGCATTTGGTTTTTTATCTAACGTACAATCCTTAGGGTTTCGGGTTTATGTCGTATTCTTTAGGTTTTTGGGTTTATGCTTTATTACTTAGGTTTTTTCGTATATCTATTATTGTTTGGGGATCTTGACTAATAGCCGTTTCGTTTTTTATCTAACTTAAAATGTTTAGGGTTTTTTGTTTGTGTTTTATTCTTTAGGTTTTTGGGTTTATGCTTTATTGCTTAGGTTTTTTCGTTTATCTATTATTGTTTAGGGTATTTGAGTAATAGGCATTTGGATTTTTTATATAACTTAAAACGCTTAGGGTTTTGGGTTTATGTTAATTCTCTAGGTTTTTCGATTTATGCTCCGTTGCTTAGGTTTTTCGGATTTATCTATTATTGTTTAGGATTTTTTACTAATAGGCATTTGGTTTTTTATCCTAACTTAAAATGCTTAGGGTTCTTGGGTTTATGTCTTATCTTTAGGTTTTTGGGTTTACGCTTTATTGCCTAGGTTTTTTCGTTTATCTATTATTTTTTAGGATTTTTGACTAGTAGGGCATTTGGTTTTTTATCTAACATTACAATGCTTAGGAGTTTTGGGTTTATGTCTTATTCTTTAGATTTTTGGGTTTATGCTTTATTGCCCTAGGTTTTTTCGGTTTATCTATTATTGTTTAGGGATTTTCAATAATAGGCATTTGGTTTTTTATCTAACTAAAATGCCTTAGGGTTTCGTGTTTTGTCTTTATTCTTTAGGTTTTTTGGTTTATACTTTATTATCCTAGGTTTTTTCGTTTATCTATTATTATTTAGGGTTTTTGAGTAATAGGGCATTTCGTTTTTTATCTAACTTAAAATGCTTAGGGTTCTAGTGTTTATGTTTTCTTCTTTAGGTTTATGGGTTTATGCTTTATTGCCTAAATTTTTTCGTTTATCTATTATTGTTTAGGGTTTTTTACTAATAGGCATTTGGTTTTTTATCTAACTTAAATTGCTTAGGGTTTTGGGTTTATGTGTTATTCTTTAGGTTTTGGGATTTATGCTTTGTTGCCCAGGTTTTTTGGCTATCTATTATTGTTTGGGGTTTTTGACTAATAGGCATTTGGTTTTTTATCTAACTTAAATTGCTTAGGGTTTTGGGTTTATGTGTTATTCTTTAGGTTTTGGGATTTAAGCTTTGTTGCCCAGGTTTTTTTGCTATCTATTATTGTTTGGGGTTTTTGACTAATAGGCATTTGGTTTTTTATCTAACTTAAAATGCTTAGGGTTTTGGGTTTATGTTTTATTCTTTAGGTTTATGGGTTTATGCTATAGGAATTTGGTTTTTTATCTTACTTAAAATGCTTAGATTTTGGGTTAATGTTTTATTCTTTAAATTTTTGGATTTATGCTTTGTTGCCCAGGTTTTTTGGCTATCTATTATTGTTTGGGGTTTTTGACTAATAGGCATTTGGTTTTTTATCTAACTTAAAATGCTTAGGGTTTTGGGTTTATGTTTTATTCTTTTGGTTTATGGGTTTATGCTATAGGAATTTGGTTTTTTATCTTACTTAAAATGCTTAGATTTTGGGTTAATGTTTTATTCTTTAAATTTTTGGATTTATGCTTTGTTGCCCAGGTTTTTGGCTATCTATTATTGTTTGGGGTTTTTTACTAATAGGCATTTGGTTTTTTATCTAACTTAAAATGCTTAGGGTTTTGGGTTTATGTTTTATTCTTTAGGTTTATGGGTTTATGCTATAGGAATTTGGTTTTTTATCTTACTTAAAATACTTAGATTTTGGGTTAATGTTTTATTCTTTAAATTTTTGGATTTATGCTTTGTTGCCCAGGTTTTTTGGTTATCTATTATTGTTTGGGGTTTTTCAGTAATAGGCTTTTAGTTTTTTATCTAACTTAAAATGCTTAGGGTTTTAGGTTTATGTTTTATTCTTTAGATTTTTGGGCTTATGCTTTATTGCCCTGTTTTTTGGTTTATCTGTTATTGTTTAGGGTTTTTTAGTAATAGGCATTTTGTATTTCATCTTATTTAAAATGCTTAGGGTTTTGGGTTTATGTTTTATTCTTTAGGTTTTTGGGTTTATACATGATTGCCTAGGTTTTTTGGTTTATCCATTATTGTTCAGGGTTTTTGAGTAATAGGCATTTGGGTTTTTATCTAACTTAAAATGCTTAGTGTTTTGGGTTTGTGTTTTGTTCTTTAGGTTTTTTGGTTTATGCTTTGTTGCCTAGGTTTTTTGGTTTATTTATTATTGTTTAGGGTTTTTGAGTAATAGGCATTTCGTTTTTTATCTAACTTAAAATGCTTTTGGTTTTGGGTTAATGTTTTATTCTTTAGGTTTTTAGGTTTCTGCTTTATTGCCTAGGTTTTTTGGTTTATCTACTATTGTTTAGGGTTTTTGAGTAATAAGCATTTAGTTTTTTATCTAACTTAAAATGCTTAGGGTTTTGGATTTATGTCTTATTCTTTAGGTTTTTGGGCTTATACTTCGTTGCCTAGGTTTTTTGGTTTTTCTATTATTGTTTATGCTTTTTGAGTAATAGGCTTTTGGTTTTTTATCTAACTTAAAATGCTTAGTTTTTTGGGTTTATGTTTTTTTTTAAGGTTTTTGGGTTTATGCTTTGTTGCCTAGGTTTTTTGGTTTATCTCTTATTATTTAGGGTTTTTCAATAATAGGCATTTGGTTTTTTATGTAACTTAAAATGCTTAGGGTTTTGGATTTATGTTTTATTCTTTAGGTTTTCGAGTTTATGCTTTATTGCCTAGGGCTTTTGCTTTATATATTATTGTTTAGGGTTTTTTAGTAATAGGCATTTGGGTTTTTATCTAACTTAAAATGCTTAGGGTTTTGAGTTTATGTTTTATTCTTTAGGTTTTTGGTTTTATGCTTTGTTGCTTAGGCTTTTTGGTTTATCTATTATTGTTTATGGTTTTTTAGTAATACGCATTTGGTTTTTTATATAACTTAAAATGCTTAGGGTTTTGGGCTTATGTTTTATTCTTTAGGTTTTTGGGTTTATGCTTTATTGCCTAGGTTTTTTGGTTTATCTATTATTTTTTAGGGTTTTTGTGTAATAGGCATTTGATTTTTTTATCTTACTTAAATTGCTTAGGGTTTTGGGTTTATGTTTAATTCTTTAGGTTTTCAGGTTTATGCTCTATTGCTTAAGTTTTTGGTTTATCTATTATTGTTTAGGGTTTTTCAATAATAGGCATTTGGTTTGTTATTTAACTTAAAATGCTTAGGGTTTTGGGTTTATGTCTTATTCTTTAGGTTTTCGGGATTTATGCTTTGTTGCCTAGGTTTTTTGGTTAATCTATTATTGTTTAGGGTTTTTGAGCAATAGGCATTTGGTTTTTTATCTAACTTAAAATGCTTCGAGTTTTGGGTTTATGTTTTATTCTTTAGGTTTTTGGGTTTATGCTTTATTCCCTAGGTTTTTTGGTTTATCTATTATTGTTTAGGGTTTTTCAGTAATAGGCATTTGGTTTTTTATCTTACTTAGAATGCTTAAGGTTTTGGGTTTATGTTTTATGCTTTATATTTTTGGGTTTATGCTTTATTGCCTAGGTTTTATGGTTTATCTATTATTGTTTGGGATTTTTGAATAATAGGTATTTGGTTTTTTATCTAATGATAAATTCGTTAGAGAAAAGATAAAATGAGACAATAAATTCCTGAGAAGTTTTCGTGTATCGCATTTTAGAAGACAGAAAGCCAACTAGCCAAAGCTAGATGCTATATTCAAGTGCTCCTTTGTATTATAGGGGCTCTATTCACGTGCCTTCATGCCTCAAGTTTTACTTGATGTTGTTGAAGCTACCTAGCACAATCATTCAGTCCCCATAGTACATTCTTGAATGTTTCAAATAGGATACCTGAACCATGTGACAATGACTGAAGTATTTCCTCAAACTACCACTAGTCCTTCTTATGTCCATCATTGATTATTTCATTTGAACCGGTCCAAATTCCGCCCACTACTCCGTATGCCCATCTTAAAACTATCTAATTTGTTGTTAGCTTGGACTTGTTTGTTTCCTAGAGTCTATGTATAACTTCAGTTCAAAATAGTAATTGAACATCATTCCACCGTGCAGTTGTAAATCTAACGGAGGACACTTTACATTTCTGCATCTGGAAAATCTCAACCGTTGGTTATTGAGAATATAAAATTGCAATTGACTTTGTTTATTCTAGTATAAATTGATAGGTATTCACCATACAAGTCCAAAGAAATTGTGATTGTCATATATTAATTTTGATGGACCCACCCTATCAATAAAGGCAGATAATAGTTACGGGAAGCTCTTACGTAGGGTCCATTTACATTGGTAATGTACGAACTATTTAAAAATAAATAATATTTCATAATTTAAAAAATTAAATAAAAATTCCAATTTCAAAAACTGAATTAGTGTACATGATTTGATTGAAATTTGTAATTTTTCTTTTTGAGAAATGCGATCAAAGTTTTCACTATCAACCATTTCAACTATGATACAAATAGTGGAACAATTGCTTTGGCCTTTGATGCCAAACTAATACCTTGTGAGTGGAAAAGCGGAAAGCCGAGAGGAGGAGGAGAAAAGAAGGGAGGGATATTGGGTATTGGGTATTGGATATTGGGTATTGTGTTTTCAATTTATCGTTAAATAAATAGGGTTTTGGATTTAAGTGTTTATGCTTAGTGTTTTGGGTTGAAGTTTTAGTGCTTTGCATTTTTTTGGGTTTAAGTTTTAGCACTTAGGTTTTGTGGCTTTTGTGCTAGTGCTTAGAGTTTTGGATATTGGGTATTGTGTTTTCAATTTTTGTTTAAACGAATAGGGTTTTGGATTTAAGTGTTAGTGCTTAGGATTTTGAATTTAAGTTTTAATGCCTAGGGTTTGTGACTTATACTTAGGGTTTTAGATATTGGATATTGTGTTCTCGATTTGTCTTTAAATTAATATGGTTTTGGATTTAAGTGTTAGTGCTTAGGTTTTTGGGTTTAAGTTTTAGTGCTTAGGGTCTGTGACTTATATGTTAGTGCTTGGGGTTTTGGACATTGGGTTTTGTGTTTTTTATTTATCTTTAAATAAATAGGGTTTTGGAGTTAAGTATTAATGCTTAGGGTTTTGGATTTAAGTTTTAGTGCTTAGGGTTTGTGGCTTATGTGTTAGTGCTTAGGGTTTTGGATATTGGGAATTGTGTTTTCGATTTATCTTTAAATGAATAGGGTTTTGGATTTAAGTGTTAGTGCTTACGGTTTTGGGTTTTGGTTTTAGTGCTTTGCTATTTTGGCTTATGTGTTTGCAGTTAGGGTTTTGGATATTAGGTATTGTATTTTGGATTTAACATTAAATGCTTAGGATTTAATTTTCATATGTTAGTACTTTTGGTTTTGGATATTAGGTATTGTGTTTTGGATTTAACTTTAAATGCTTAGGTCTTTTGATTTAAGTGTTAGTATTAGGGATTTGGGCTTATGTTTTAGTACTCTGGGATTGTTGTTTATCTTTGAGTGCCTAGGGTTTTGGATGTTAGGTATTGTATTTTGTGCCTATCTTAAATGATTATGGTTTTGGCATTAAATGATTAAGGTTTTGTATTTAGGGTCTAGGATTTAGACCAAAACAAATTTTCCCAAAACAAAAGGCAGATGCTCCAAATTCACACCCTACGATTTTCTCCTTCCCTTCCTCCTAACCACAACCACCATCAACTCCGCCTCTCTTTGCCTAATCTCTTCAACACTTTTCTGAATTCTCACCACATCAGTACAAACGTACAGAAATATCAATCCATAAACATCATCTAACTAATATTATACAAACAAATTAGATTACATAGGCGACTAAGAGAAGGACATTGTGTGAGTGCCAATACGGATTGAAAATGGGATGAGTTTATGTGTTCTGAAAATTTAAAGAACTTCATGTTTTATTCGCTTTTTAAGTTTATGATACTGTTTTCACAACATCTCCTGGCAGGGTGAGGCGGCGGGGTTTGACAATGAGGGCCCGATTTAGAGGATGGAGAGGGAGGGACATCCGCAGGAAAAGAAGTAAGGAGGAAGGGGTATTGTAGATGCAGTAGTAATGGAAGGGGTGGTGGCAGCAGCCTTGAGAGATTAGAATCTGTGGAGTTTAATTTGGAGGAGGGAGGATGGAGAATGGGAATATGTTGAGAAAGTGGAGACAGAAGAGGGGGATATGCAACGGTAAGGGAAAAAGGAGAAGAGTGAGCAGGTAAGAAGGGTTTGGGGAATTACCTGAGAGAGAAGGAAAAGAGGAAGAGTGGGAGGAAATAGTTGATTGGGGCTGGGGTTGCGAGTGAGGATGAAGATGAAGCCGGGTCAAGAACGGTCATCCGAAAAGAGATTTAAAGCAAAACCGAAAAAACCAATGAAAATTGAATACAATAAGCATAAAATAAAGAGTAAATTCCAATAGCAAAGAATAGTCAAAAAATGAAAAAAAAATAACTAAAGTAGATAAATATTGCTTTTTTAAATCCGAAATTAAAAAAAAAAAAAGGAAAGTGAATCTGCAAATGACTTCTAACTTTCCACCTATAATACCAAAACTAATTAGATTCGTAAAACCCAAAAGAAAGGGAAAAAAATCTAAAACTAAGGGGAGAAAAAGAGAGTTTAAAGCAAAACCAAAAAGACCAACGAAAATTCTCGACAACCAGCATTACAAAAAATTGAAATTTTAACGTTGTAAAGCATAGTCAAAAAATTTTAAAAAAAAAAAAAACTACCGTATTGCCTTTTCATCTGAAAGGGGGGCAAAGAAAGTAAATCTGTAAAAAAAATTTTTTTTGACTTTTCACCTACAATACAAAATCAGTAAATGCCAAAAAAATGAAAACTAAGAGGAGAAAAAGTGCTTCAAGTAAACCATCTATTACTATGAGATTGCTTATAGGACTGAAGGACCGAAAACGAAGGAGAGAGTTAAATAATCTGGGCAGTGATAAAGAATTGAAGATGAGGATGAAGAGTTGAGAGAAGGATTTGTCAGCAGTGGGGGAAGAAAAAAGAGACTGAGAGATAAGATTAAAGAGAGAAGAGGAAGAGGGACTGGTGAGACAAATTTTGATTATAAAGATAGAGATAGGGATTCATCACGTGCTTTTCCGGCCATATTTTAGAAAAAAAATTAACACCTCAAAAAAAAAGAAAAAAATTAAAAAATTTTTACTAATATTAAACTGATACATGTCACAATGTGTAGCAGCTCTTTCCTAAAAATAAAAAAAAGGTAAATAAAAAGTGTATTAGCCCTCCATTTTCATCCTAGTCTGTGTGATTGAGAAAAATCATGTTACCTCCTGTAATTATCCAAGTCCCACATCAAATTCTCGCATACTTGAAACTTTGTCATATAAATTAATATTATAATATTACTTTTTCATTTGATAAAATTCATGATATTACTCTCTTATCTAAACATCTATAATCTAACTAATTCAAATAAGTTGAACCCATACTAAATAACACATGGATTTAAAGAAGAATAAGGAGAAACCGGAAAGGGAAAAAAAATGAAAGAGGTGGAGATCTGCAGATCCATGGTGTAGTAAGAAGGGCAGAGCACCACAATTTCTTGTTCATTTTATGGGTTTTATTTTCTTTTTACCTTTTCTATTTTTTTTATAACATTCCTTTCCTATTATACCAAATTTCTCTTTCTCACATTTTTCTCTGTTTGGTAAACTTTTTTTCCCTACAGGTTATAGGATCTAGTTTTGGAATTTTCTCTATTTACTAATATTCTTTGTTGGTAATTGATCTGCCACAAGATTATATATTGAATCCATCCTAATCAAATTAATTATAAAAATTGACTAAAATTACATAAGATTCTATTAAAAAGAGTAATTTATCTAATGACATGATTTCTAATCGAAATTATATCTACCAACCACAGTAATAGAGGAAAAAATGTAACTCGTTGCACGAGATCATGGATCGTGACTAATTATTAACTAATTAATTGATAATTCTTTATTCGGGACCCACCACAACTATTTAACATCTTTATTTGTTTGGTTTTTTCCAATCGGTTATAACTATTGACCTTTGACTGACATCGACTTAGAGTTTAAGGGAAGCGAAAGTGAAAACAAAAGTACATACGCCTCTGAAAAAGAAGGCCATGAGTTTGAAAACTCTGGCAAAGCCTCCAATTATAACATTACAAATGTGGTCTCCCTTTCCCCCAATTTCCCTATAGCCTTTGAGCCAAATTCGAAAAAAAGAGGCACGTTCCACATTGAGACTTTGTATGCGTAGACTTTAATACTTGAGCCCATGGTCCCTCCTTTAAGTTAGCAATTGTCTTTTGGGTTGGATCGTGAAATTGGTTTAGGTCTCCCTTTCCCCCAATTCCCCTGTAGGCCTTGAGCCGAATTCGAAAAAAAAAAAACATTACAAATGTACATCTTGAATTCAAGGTCAAAATGTGCTTTATTCCGTTTTAGTTTTTATCAATTTACCAAGATTCTTTCAAATTCTTTTAAACAATATAAAGGTGCATTTATGTAATCGGTCCGGTAGTTTTTCCCCCAACAGCAGTATAGGGGATGATATTGAAACCCATAATAAGAGATTAGAATAGGGGGATAGGATTTGGGATTTGGGAATGAATTCCAAAATTTTGGATTTTGCTAAAACCCAACCATTTTGGGGGTTTTTGTCAAAACCCAAAATTGATTCCCAAATTCACACACACACATGCATGCATACACACACGCATACATATACATATACATATATGCATACACATACGCATATATATTTCTATATATACACACACGTATACATATACATATACCTACATATATATATGTACACATACATACATGCATATATATTTTTTTTTATTTCTATATACACACACACATATACATATACATATATCTACGTATATATGTACACGTACATATACACATACATACATACATACATACATATATATTTATATATTTATAAATATATTTATATTTATTTATTTACTTATTTATATAGTTATTTATTTGTATATATATTTATATATACACACACACTTATACACATACCTACGCAGATATGTACACGTACATATACATACATAGATACATACATACATACACATATATATTTTTATTTATTTATTTATTTATATATACACACACACATATATATATACCTACGTATATATGTACACGTACACATACATACATACATATATTTATTTATTTACTTATTTATACATTTATTTATATATACACACGCATATACATATACCTACGTATATATGTACACGTACATATACATACATATATATATAAATATATTTATATTTATTTATTTACTTATTTATATATAATTATATATATTATTTATGTATTTATTTATTTATTTACTTATATATACACACACATATACATATACCTACGTATACTGTACATGTACATATACATTCATACATATACATATATATATGCGTGTGTATGTATATATATTTATTTATATTTATATTTATTAATTTATATATATACACGCACATATACATATACCTTTGTAGATATGTACAGGTTCATATGCATACGTACACACACATATACGTGTGTGTATATATATATTTATATTTATTTATTTATTTATTTATATACACACGCATATACATATACATATAGTAATGATACCCATTCCAGGTACTAAACCAAACAGTAATTATATTAATGATACCCATTATATGTATTGAACCAAACACATGTATTGGAACTGCGGGTTTCATTCAAAACCCATGAGTAATGATTCCGATTCTAATTCCAATTATCGAGTGCGAACCAAACGCCCCATAAAGAGCAAAAGCAATCATTCCGAGCGAGGGCTGAAATATATATATATTTGTGTGTGTGTACATCTACACATATATACATGTATATATGTATGTGTATATATATATGTATATACATGTGTGTGTATAAATATATATGTGTGTCTAGATATATACACACACATGTGTGTGTGTATGTATATGCATATACATGTGTGTGTATAAATATATATATATGTGTATATGTATATATGTGTGTCTATATAGATATACACACGTGTGTATATACATACACACATATAGAGAGAGAGTATACATTAATCAGTCTATACAACTTTTTAAAGCTTACTATTCTGAATAGCGTGCTCTAAGATAAAATTATTCAAAAAACAAATGCAATCAGCGAGGTCATGGAATAGTTAAAAGAGCAGTTGCTATATCTAGCTAGTAGGTAGTAAATACTACAAACCTACAAGACTCTAAGAAGTACTTCACTGGTATCCCACCAAGGAGAGAGTAGAATTGACAAATCACCCTGCTAAAAGGAAGGCGGTTGACAGACTGAATCATTACGCGAGGATAGCAGTCGAATTTTCGTATTTGGCATGAAGTTCAAGGCCTCCCCCCCAAAATCAAATATTTTAACAATTTCAGGACCGAAAAATGAACCTTCAAACGGGAATGTGATGAATGGAGGAAAAGTCGCGTTGGTGGGGGAATTTCTAATTGGTGGTTGCCACATTCTGTTCAGGACGATCAACGGCCCTTCTATTTTTAAGGTTATCATTTACATAAAAATTAAATTAGAGCATGGGTATATTAAAAATTAAAGGAGTCTGTTTACAAATTTTTTTAAAAAAGATACAAAATAAGAAATCTAAAAATATGTATATCATAAATAAAAGATTTTAAAATTGTAAAAATTATTTGAAAGTTATTCTAGTAAACTAAATAAGTATTTTTATAATAATACTCATTACGTTATTAAACCAAACACATTGGGAGAATTATCAAAATTCATAAGCATAATAAATTTAATGATACCTATAGTGATAGTGATTAAAAAATTTGAACCAAACGAATCCTAAAATATGTTACTTTGGTCGGTGTTAAGCCTTGAGAACAAAAAACAGAAAGGGCATCACTTGGGCTGTAGTTGTGAGCCTCACACAGGCCCAAAAAGTCAAAAGGCTTTAAAAATAAGTCACGTCTCCCGTTAAATCACTTCAGAATTTTTTTTTTTTTTTATTTTACATAAAATAGCCGTACTATTGAAATTGGCAAGAGTTTTTATTTAATGTCTAAACTGGATTCCTTAAGATGATGATAGAAAACAAAAAGAAAAACAGAAGCCGGAAAATGATAAAGTGACTAAAAAGTAGATGGAGACAAATATTACCATAAAATGATTCTAAAATTTTTCGGAGATTACGTAATTTTTCATAAACTACGTTTATTTGCTCCGTAAAATTGTTCATTATCATTTCAACATTGGAGTTTTTAATCTTTAATTGGAAACGTTATGGGGTTTTAATGACTTTCTCCTTTGCTCAAAAAAATGATTTAATTGACTTGAAGTTCTACAATTAATTCTTTTTTTTTTCCAGAAATCAGCATATATTTTATATATGTATCAAACTACATCTTTGTACATAAAGGGATAACTATCCCAAACGCTACTGTGAAATCCTTTTGATCCACAGGGGAAAGTTTCCTTCCCACTTACCACATTTTTCAGTTTTGTTGCAAAGTTTGCAATCTAACTAACCATTCTACTAGACCAACTTTCTGTTTGAATGATCAAGAAAACAACAAAGAAACTAGATACAGAATATTTTCAAGAGTTGCACCAGCTTTTGCATCATTTACATCTCTTTTACTCAACTTTCTAACTAAGTTCTTGTTAGAGCTCTCAATCATAACCTCGTTCCATCCCTTTTCTACTGCCAAAAGCAAAGCTAATTTAATGGTATTAGCTTCATCCAAAAATCTATCAGACTCTCTTTCTTCTGATGCAACCAACACAAAAAGAATATTATTCTCATAGTCTCTTGCCAATATACAATTCCGATTCTTCAAGTGATTCTGCAAATGTTGAGACTGGTACCGAGCTTAACTATCCTTCTGGTTGCTGTTACAACTCTTTCAAATTGTTCTTCTTCAGTATATACAAGTTTTACGTAATGAGTTTTGCAGGTACCCACCTACCCATGCCAGTCCTACGTTGCCCCTCGCTTTTTTGAAACTTTAATTGGACTAAAGTTTGTTATAGAAAAATCTAACATGTAATCTTTTAGATACATGTTATCACTTTTTTTTTTTCCTTTTTTAGATACATAAGTGTAATCTTTTCTTTTTTTTTTTTTTAGGGAGTTACATATCTAAAGGGTGGATAAAAAAATTTATAAAATATTGAAAACCCACAAAAACATATAGTTTCCTTTTATGTCAATTATAAATGGAGCTTTACAAACTTGAACTACGATGAAAGTTAAGTAATTCAATGATATGTTACTTCTTGTATTGCTCATCATGAGGGGTTATGGGGTTTTAAATTAAATCAGATGGGGCAAGAGGTAATTTAACCGATAAAAAAAAACCTAGGCTTCTCTCTCAAAAAAAAAAAAAAAAAAAACCTAGGCTTTGTAGCTGTCTACCTGGAGAAAGAGAAGACAAAATAGGAGAAAGTGAAAGATAATCATAATGGTTTCAAATCCTCGACCCCATCAGTTCCGACCGAAACGTCAACCGAAACTTGACACGTGTGAAAATAAACCACCAATCAAGTTGTCCCACGGATTAGGTTGTCACGTGATAACTTTTTTTTTTTTTTTTTTGTCAAAACACGTGATAACTTTTTTTTTTTTTTTGTCAAATTTTTATAAGGAAAAGTAAAATGAATATAGAAGTTGATGAATACTTTAAAAAGGATCAATTCCATATGGTGTGCCCTTCAACACTGGTTGACTGGATTTTTGAGCTTCAAAATAAGTCAAAGTGAAAAATAAGGTGAGATCAAAAGTCGAAGTACAAAATAGTGAAAAAATAAAATTACCAAATAGTGTGAAGATCAACCACCAATAATACTTCCCAGGGAAAATTAAATGGATTGCTATTTAGGTCTTTCAAACTTTCTCTAGGTGTGAACCATGGCAGATGAGATCTAGCTACTACAGCTAGTTAAATCGTTTCAGCTGTTAAAGACACCTTTATTCATGCTATGGTCTCTTTTTAGTCTTTACTTTGATTTTCTTTTATTTCCTCTTCTTCTTTTTTTTTTAACGTTTTGTAGATTATTTACAATAGTACTGATCTTTGTTGGTATATACTACATAGGGGAGCTTTGAGAAAAATAGCGATGAAGTAAATTTGTTGATGTTGATGAAATCATGAAACAGGCATTGGAGCTGCCATCCAATAGATCGTTTTTAACAATTTGTTTCTTCTCCTAAAAATTGGAATTATATTAACTATATCTACAGCTCATGTTTTTTAGATTACTTGGAGTTTAACAAAAAGGGAGATTTTTTAATGTCTAGTAGTAGTACAATAAACGATAAAGAGTTATAGGTTTCCCTTAAATAACAAGAAAAGAAAGAAAAGGTTTGAGAGTTTAGCGAGACTCATCCTATTTTTTGCACCCAAGAAAAGAAAAATTTACCGATTTTTATTCGTAATTTATTACTCATGTAATTTATTGCCCAGGAAATTTGGAGTCAGCGGTCAAGGAGAGAGGTTTTTAAGGATTTGTCTGTAGTGCAGTTTTATGATTGCGCCACCTCACTAGCGAAATTAGAATTCCAACGAAAAGTGACACGTAACCCTTTAACAGCAACAGTCAATGGATGACAAAACTACACTTGAAATGTCACGTGCAATGTCAATTATAAATTAAATAGTGGTAACGGTTGGGAGGGAACGAAAATCAAAAGAAAATTTTGGCTGCGTTTGGATGGGTGTTTTTTAAGAAATTTTGAGTTTAGGGTTTAGGAACAATTAGTGTTTGGACAATATTATTTTTTAGAAACAATTAGGACTTTTTGTCCAAAATACAAATTTGATTCCCAAATTTGTACACACACATGCACACATACATACATGCATGCATACGCGCGCGCACACATACATACACAAATACGTGGCATACGTACATACCTACATATACACATATATAAAATATATGTATTTACATTATATATATAATATAATATATACATACATACATACCTATACGTATATATTATATAAGTAAATATATATAACATATTATATAATATTATACGTACATACATACGTTTGTACGTGCATGCATACATACGTACATACACACATATATACAATATAATATATATAAATATATAAAATATATAATATATAATATAATATATATAATATATATATTATAATATATATAGATAATATATATACATTCGCATATTTATATATATTATATTATATATATTATACGTACATACATACGTATGTACATGCATGCATACATATATACAAACATACATGTATGTAATATAATGTATATAAATATGCGCATGTGTATATATATACAATATATTATATAATAATACACATAATATATACAATATAATATATATAATATAGACAATAAACACATTATACGTACATAAATGCGTATGTTTATGCATGCATACATACGTACATACAAATATTTATATATAAATAAATATAATACATAATATATATTTATATATATTATATGTACATACATACGTATGTACATGCATGCATACATACATACGTACATGTAATATATATATATATATATATATAATATTATATACAAAATATAGATACTAAATATATTATATGTACATAAATACGTATGTACATGCATATATACATACGTACATACATATATTATATATTATATAATATATATTATATAATATAATATACATATATTATATATACATACGTATATACATATATTTATATATAAATATATATAATATATAATATATATTTATATATACTATATTTATATATATTATATTTATATAATATATATAATATAATATATATACATAGGTATATTTATATGTATTATATTATATATATTATACATACATACGTATGTACATGCATGCATACATATATACAAACATACGTGTATATAATATAATATATATAAATATACGTATGTATATATATTATCTATACATATATTACAATACACATAATATATATAATATAATATACATAAATATATACATATATATAATATAGATAATAAATATATTACACGTACATAAATGCATATGGACATGGATGCATACATACGTACATACATATATTTATATATAAATATATATAATATATAATATATATTTATATATAATATATTTATATATATTATATGTACATACATACGTGTGTACATGCATGCATGCATACATACGTACATATAATATATATATATAATATTATATATATTATATAGATAATAAATATATTATATGTCCATAAATGCGTATGTACATGCATGCATACATACATACATACATATATTTATATATAAATATATATTTATATATAATATAATTATATATATTATATGTACATACATACGGATGTACATGCATGCATACATATATACGTACATATAATATATGTATATATAATATTATATATAGGTATTATCTATATATATTATATATTATATACATATTATAATACCTATAATATATAATAAATAATTATATATACATACGTGCATATGTACATGCATGCATACATACGTAAATACGTATATTTATATATAAATGTATATAATATATAATATATATTTATATATGTTATATGAATATAATATATATAATATAATATAATATAATATATATACATTGGTATATTTATATGTATTTTATTATATATATTATACGTACATATGTACGTATGTACATGCATGCATACATATATACAAATATATGTTTATATAATATAATATATATAAATATACATATGTATATATATTATCTATATATATATTATAATACACATAATATATATAATATAGATAATAAATATATTATACTTACATAAATGCGTTTGTACATGCATGCATACATATTTACACACATATATTTATATATAAATATATATAATATATAATATATATTTGTATATAATATATTTATATATATTATATGTACATACACATGTGTGTACATGCATGCATGCATACATACGTACATATAATATATATAATATTATATATATAATATAAATAATAAATATATTATACGTACATAAATGCGTATGTACATGCATGCATACATACGTACATACATATATTTATATATAATATAATTATATATATTATATGTACATACATACTTATGTACATGCATGCATACATACATACATATAATATATATAATATTATATATATGTATTATTTATATATATTATATATTATATATATTAAAATACCTATAATATGTATAATATACATAATATATATTATATATAACATATATATAATAAATATATTATATGTACATACATGCGTATGTACATGCATGCATGCATGTACATACGCATGCATGTACGTATAAAATATATATATATATATATATATATTAGTAAGTGTGAAAGTGAGTGTGTGTTCTTGATGTTCTTGGTGTGTGCTTGAAGATGAGTGTGAAAGTGAGTGTATGTTTTTGGTGTTATTGGTGTGAATTTGAAGGTGAGTGTGTGTTTTTGGTGTTTTTAGTTTGTAGGATTTTAGTGTGTGTAAAAATGTGTATGTGTGTGCAAAACCAAAAAATGTGCAAAAAACACCTTTTGGGTGTTTTTTGTGCAAAAAAAAACACATTTCCTAAAAAACACACCATCCAAACACACCCTTTGTTGCTTCAAAAAAAAAATTGTAAATAATCATCGTGGGTCCCTTATGCGGAACTGTGAATATGTTCATGCAATTGAAGTGTCATAGGCATTTGTTATAAAAAAAAATGTGTCATAGGCATATGACTAACAAACTAATAAAAAATGATAAATGATATTAGCACTCCACAAAAAGCCTTAGGCACTCCTTCCCTTCTTTTGCATTAGATGAAGAGAATTAGTGCTTGTGGCTTTTTGAGAAGTACTAATAACATGTACTTTTAAAAATATACAGATCATTATTTAGCACTAGTGATTGATGCACTTTCAATGTGAATGCATACGAAAAGACTAATTGTATTAAACAATTATATTGGTAAAAAAATATGAATTATAATATAAAATAAAATAATTGTGTAGTAAAAACTAATCATAATTAACATGAAATTATGGGAGAGAAATAAAAGCTGAAACAAGGATATTTTCATATTACTATACCAACTACCTATTTTACCCCTAAAATTAAAAGACATATAAGTTGTGAAGGAAGTGCATTCTTAAAAATACAAAGAGTCATACATTTTTTTAGGTAAATGATATTAGCACTCTTAAAAAAACCTCAAGCACTCATTCCCTTCGTCTAATGCAAAAAGAAGGGGAGGAATGCTTAAGGTTTTTTTGTAGAGTGCTAATATCATTTACTTTTTTAAATCACTATAGTTGTAATTTAGAACAATTCTTTATATTCACGTGCAAGTGAATAGTGGTTGGGTTGCAAATACAAATTGATGGCAAATCATTAATTATCACCAACCAAATGATGAAGAAGGTTAAAGCAATTAAACAACAAATTTCATACGAGTACAAGAAATAAAGTTAAAAATAAATTTTTAGTTTGTAGTAGGGATAGCAAATGTGCGAGACAGATGTAACTTAATTAGGACTATAAAATATGGATCATCCTTAGAGAGTCTCGTATTGGTCATGGAATCAATATGGGTGAGACTAAAATGGGTTAATACATATTTAGTTACTGCTCAAATACCCAATTGTAATTTTTGTTGATCGCAAAATAAATAAATCAATGGATACACTTGCATTTTTTAGTGAATTAGATAATATTTAACTATCAAATGTCTAAACTTGTAATTGCGAGTCATTTATATAATATTTAAACAATGAGTTATCATACCCAATCCCAAATAAATCCTGTTTATACCCATATTCGGATAGGTATTGTTGGATATACTCCCAATTAGGTCCAAGCCCATATTTTTTATACCCATCCAACCCATATTATATTTGGATATGGGAACTCATTGAATCTTGGAACTTATTGTCACCTACAGTTTGTAGTGAAAGACACTCAATGAATCAGGAAAAAAGTGGAGAAAATTTAGCCTAAGTTAGGGAAGAAGAAACGAATAGTAATAAATAATTAATTTTGTTATTGTAAATTGATGTCCCAGTGCAATAGTTGTTTTAGCTTAGAAAAATTAGTAAAGTAAGTGTAAATTCATGTTGCAGTGTCTACATTTGTGTGGAAATAACTTATTCCATTTTACATTTTTTATTTGCAAAATGGATGGAGTGTCTCTAGATAACAGTGTAGGAAAAATTTAACGAAAAAAACGTTTTATAAAGATGAATATTGGTGTTAAATGGCACTTAAAACCTATTTAATGATTATAGGCGTGAAAGCTTTAAATAATGCCAATAAAAAATATTAAATAATGTCACTTACAAAAGAATGTGTTTAAATAATACCTACTTTAGATAGAACAGTTGTGCTAGCGTATAACATAAGAAGTAACATTTGAATAGAATTTTTTTATGTGTAAAAAAACATAATATTCAAGTAAATAAAGTAAAATTTAGCGTTTTGACGGTTGAAATTGTAAATTCATTTGATTCTTATTGTGACACTAAATAAATGCATGGAGTACTATATTCTCCTCTGTGTAATTAAAATATTACTGATTAAAGGAATAGATAGCAGTACCGCTTTAATTATAGTGCATGTAAGTAATAAATTTAATAATGGTTTTTATAACACTTTTATTTATAAATGAATTATGTATATTACTATTAGTACATCTATGGTAAGTTTATGTGTACTTCAATATACATAATGCATGGGATTGGAGTCTTTTGTTACACAATTTAGTGTTGCACTCGTGTTACACCACTTAAGTGATTGACAAGTGTACATGATTAGTAGGTATACACTTGTCGATCATTTAGATAGTGTAACATAAGTGCAATATCAAATTGTGACAAAAGACCCCAAGCCGCATGCATGCCACTTATGCATTCTAACTTATTAATGTGCACTTTATTATCTAAGAGTATTTCGTGCATTAAATAATAATAATGCATCCATAACAAGTAGTTAAAGTAATTATATGACAAAAAAAAAAAGGAAAGACTCTTGCAAATATGCTGAAAATTTTAATTGACTTCTTCAAGCTATCAACCATATAAGCAGTATTTTGTATGACTTGACTTGACTTAATTTTTTTGTGATTTGATTTGACTTTGAAAAAGATCAATCATTTTGGCCCATAAAATCCTGGAGGGAGATTTGATGAAATAATTCATTTTGGAGGACTTTCTTGAAAGGTTGGCCAATTGTGATTTCACTTGCCACTCTTCCAAACCAAACTGCCGGTTCCAAGATTCACACATTTTAGATTTTTCCTCATTTTTCTTCCATATGCTTAGATCAGTTTAACCGTTTTCATGTTTCCATGGTTAAATTTGGTCAAGTTTGTAAAATGATCCACGTTTGTGAAGCTTACGCGTGTGGATTCGCCACATAAGAGTTGCACCACGGGGCTGAGGAAGGCAGAAACAGTGGAAGAGGTGCAACAGCTTTAAAAGAACGGGCGACAGTGTCAAGATGAGAATTTGAGAAGTGCTTTGGAGTTTATTGAAATTTTATTTTTATTTATTTATTTTGTGATTTGGTGGCCCGGGGGTTTTGGGGAGTAGGTTTACAGGCGGTACCGCATGCTTATAATCGGAGGGAATTCATTATGTGGCCGCGCCTCTGGATTATTGAATCCAATTGAGAGTGGACGTCAGGTAGTGGGGACCACATAATTAATTGTGAGAGGGCGATTAAATTCTATTAAAGATTTGGGCATAATTTCACTTGACTCCCCTAAGGTTTACAATAATTATATCTAGCTCCCTTCAAGTTTCAAAAATTACATTTACTCCATTATTTCAATAGTTTTGATAACCAAAAAACTCATTTTGCTGATGCCATAAAAAAACTAATTGAATATTCTAAGTACTCTAAGCACACATCATTTACACACTTATTATATATTATAAGTGTGTTAGTGTTTGTGTTTAGGGTTTTTTCTTGTAATGGGCATTGGATTTTCTATCTAACTTAAAATGTTTGGGGTTTTGGATTTATGTTTTGTTATGCTTGGGGTTTTGGATTTATGTTTTGTTGCTTTTGTTTTGGGTTTAATTGATATTGCCTAGGTTTCTTGTTTTACGTGTTGGTGCTTAGGGTTTTTCACAGGCATTGTGTTTTCTATCTAACTTAAAATGCGTGGGTTTTGGATTGATGTTTTATTGCTTTTGAATTTTGGGTTTAATTGTCGGGAAGTTTCAACGCTGTGTGCTAGAGTATATGCGATGAGAAAACCATTTACACGCTTATTATATATTATAAGTGTGCTTATAGTATGTGTGGGCCCATTCCTCTATTCATGCTACAATGGTCAATTTGAATGTTTAACAAACACCTTTTGGGTGTTGATTTAATCCACAACTATTTATCATCTTTTAATAGGCCGTTGAAATAAAGAGTTTTAAGGGGATCAAAACAAAAGCAAGAAGAAGATCTAAACCGTGCCATCATGTGCACACGCTGTGGGCCCATGCTTTTATATTTTAAACTTCATCCGATAAGCCACTCCTAAGTACGCTCAACACGTTTTAGACCTTTATTTCATCAACATGTCATTTGTCACTTTCTGATAGGCAGTTTCTGGCTTATTGATTGGAATATATGCCAAAAAAAAAACAATATAAAATGTGTAGCTGTCAGAAACGGATTGAATGAATATATACTCGACGTGTTTGTTAAACACGTCGAGGTCTTTTTTTTTTTAAAAAAACAAAGGCCGACGTGTTTCCGGAACACGTCGAGGCCGACGTGTTTCGGAAACACGTCGGGCTGCCCGACATGTTTTGAAGAAAACGTTGGGTGCCAACGTGGCTTTTATTAAAAAAAAAAATTGATTTATATTTATAGTTTTAAATGTAAGTTATAAATATTTATGGTTATAAATATAACTTATATTATATTTATGAATAAATACACAATATAAATATAAATTATCTTATATTTATATTTATATATGAATAAATATTAAATTATATTTATATTGATGAATAAATACACAATATTTACAAAATTATCAATTGTAAAATTTAACTATGTACTGTATATTAAAAAAATTATATTATGATATATATTAACTACTTAAAATTTTTAATCATAAATTTTACTTTTTTGTTCTTTCATTAAAGACAATTTGTTAATTAATAACAATTGATTGGTGATTTATTTGATTGGATAATATTTATTGGGGCTAATATACATTTTTTCAATGTTGGAGTATAATTGCTGATGAGAGCCAATCAAAATTAAAGAGACGGCAGTGGCTCAGATACGACTATTGGTTACCAAAGATAAATAATTGAAAAAAAAAGATTAACTGCACTAAACTCCGGTCAACTTTTGGGTAAGTTGAACTTTGCCACTGTGAACTACCCAGATGACCACTTATCACTTGGTTTACGATTCTTGGCCAAAATACCTTCAAATCTTAATATTTTGTATTCCCGACTCAATTTTCTTTCTTCCATCTCTTCTTCTTTTTTTTCGTTTTTTAATTTTTTTTACATGCTTTTTTTTCCTTCATTACTCTTAAAGAATCACGAAGCTCTATTTCTTGATTCTTTTTCTTTTTTCCTGCCTCTTTAAAAAAATAATTAATTAAAGGCTTTTTTAACTCATGCTCAAGAAATAGATTTATCTGGATAAATATTAATTAATAAATTTATTCACTTTAGGGATTTTACTAATAAACAACATAAATAGAAATTTATTTTTAGGGATTTTGTCTAAGAATATTAGCTAATCACCACATACATATTCAAGTGAAAACTTAAACGAAAATTTATCTGATAAGCACATTCAAAATCATTTTTAATCGGATCCGCAATGCTAATAATTGTTTTAATTTCTTATTAGTACATATTTTCTTCAGGTCATGTTGTACCACACTGTTGCAATATGAAGCTTTGAAAAATTCTTAAATGGACCTAGTATATGTATATGGCTTCACTTAAAACTACATAAGCATCTTTACATCATATTCCTACATCAGCATGCGTTATTATATTTATATGGTTTTTTTTAGACCACAAGATCTATAAAAGGGGTCGTAAATCTGATCCATTTAAGAATCTCACCAGAACTTTAATTTCAATTTATGATTTTGTCTTGAAGTTGTCCTTACCTCCAAAATATCACATGGTACTGTTCCTTTGAAAGTTTAACTGGATATCAATCTATCCCTCTTGTTTTCTCCGTTGCTTTTTTGGTACTCAGTCTTGCATTTTAGAAAGGCATTTCGTTTAGATAACTTTTTTATCTTTGAAAAAATATACTCCAACATTGAAAAAATATATATTAGACCCAATAAGTATTATCCAATCAAATAAATCACCAATCAATTGTTATTAATTAACAAATTGTCTTTAATGAAAGAACAAAAAAGTAAAATTTATGATTAAAAATTTTAAGTAGTTAATATATATCATAATATAATTTTTTGAATATACAGTACATAGTTAAATTTTACAATTGATAATTTTGTAAATATTGTGTATTTATTCATCAATATATATATAATTTAATATTTATTCATATATAAATATAAATATCAGATAATTTATATTTATATTGTGTATTTATTCATAAATATAATATAAGTTATATTTATAACCATAAATATTTATAACTTACATTTAAAACTATAAATATAAATCAAATTTTTTTTTTAATAAAAGCCACGTCGGCTCTTGACGTTTTCTTCAAAACATGTCGGGCAGCCCGACGTGTTTCCGAAACACGTCGGCCTCGTTTTGAAAAAAAAAAAAAGTCTCGACGTGTTTAACAAACACATCGAGTATATATTCATCCAATCCGTTTCTGACAGCTACACATTTTACATTATTTTTTTTTTGGCATATATTCCAATCAATAAGCCAAGAAAACCCCCTTTGTTATTTTCTTTGCTTTTTTATGGTTTAGGGTTCGGCGCGCACCTCCGGGCACTGCTTCCCGGAGTTGCCCACCCAGGGGTGTAACCCACCACGGAGGAGATGAAGTAATGGAAGCCGCAGACGGCCCGACAGAAATCTTGAACAGTGACGTCGACGGAGGTGAGAATGAGGTAGATGCCATTCTTGTGGCCGACGGGGAAAGGCTTGAATCGGACGGCGGAGGCGATAACCTGCTGCATGGAGAGGCGGGTGAGGTGGGTGCCGAGGGGTAGTGGCAGTCGGAGTACTCGCCGGCGATGAGGACGGAGCGAGAGATGTCGTCGCCGTTCTGGTTTGTGTAAAGGGAGACGGTGCGCCACCAGTCAGAGACAGATGGGGAGGAGGCCTCGCTGATTGGAGGTGGCGATCGAGAGCCGGTGGGAGGGGACCCACTAGCCGCGGGGAGGACAAGACGGGGCCCATGTGCTATTTTATCTTACTATCCTAAGAGAAAACATATTGTTGATCTCTCCTGTTTTGAAGGTGGATAACTATTACTAATTTTAAAAAAAAATTTAAAAATAAAACTACATCTGTATTTAGGTAGATAATTAAAAACTACATATGCATTATCTAATTAAATTTAATTTAGAGTTTTTTATATTATCTAATTAAATTTAATTTAGAGTTTTTTGATAAGGCAGGCATGTAGGTTGTGCATCTTATCAATGATAAAGTGATATCACTAAATAGTCTATTAGTCCCTTGCAAAAAAAAAAAAAATAGTCTATTAGTCTATCTTTATCTACCAACGAATTTAAAAAAGAAAAATTACTAAAAAGTTTTTTCAAAAAAGTACATATGTATAAATTTATTAAGTGAAAAGGTATGTGAAAGTTTTGTCCATCGTCTACACGTGTCAGCAGGGGCTTTCTTCCCCCCCATCTCATACGAGATGCAAGTGACTCCAAGAAGGAGTGAGTATTGCGTGCACCACGCGCGCCACGTGACGTGTCACGTGGTGCACTAGAACCAATCACACATTGCCAAATAATACAAGGTATGACCCACCATTGCTACATGGCGATAAATTATTGGTTCTAGTACACCACGTGGCAATGCATGTGGTGTATTGTATACTTTTCCCCCCCAAGAAGCTGCAAACAAGTCAATCAACTGTCCTTTCTTTTTTCAACCGTTGGTACTTATCATCTTCATATCTTGAAATGTATGAAGATCAGAAGAATGAACCCCGTGAATCACAGTGGACTTGTCAAAGCTTGCCATTTTCGTGGCTCGAGCCTACGCTAGATTTAACCCAAAAATGGGGCACAGGAAGAATTTAATTCCCCCCTCCTGATTCCTTCATCCTTCACCCACATTCTTCCTCCTATTTCCTTCCTTTCCCTCTTTCTTACATCAGATCAAGAATTCTCTCTCTCTCTCTCTCTCTCTCTCTCTCTCTCTCTCTCTCTCTCCAAATCAGCCCATATCCTGCCTAGGGCTATAAACGAGTCGAGTTAAGTCCGAATATTGAACTAATCAAACTCGAGTTTGAAAATTTTTGCCAGGAGCTTGAGCTCGACTCGTTAAACAATTAAGCAAATTCGAGCTCGATTCAAGCTCGCTCGAATATCAATAAAAATATATAAATCTTTCAAAAATAGGGGTATTTTAGTAATATAACATATTTATAAAATAATAATATTTATTTATTTATTTATTTATCGAGCTCGAAAAGCTCGACGACCTTTTCAAGCCGAATACCTATATATTCGAGCTCGGTTTATACTTCTCGAGTTTGGCTTGAGATCAAGCTCGAGTCGATCTGATGACCGAGCCAAATTGAAAACAACCCTAATCCTGCCCATCCCACTCCACCCATCCTAAACCCTCCTCCTCCTACTCTTGCTTCTCCTCCATAGCATATAACATTCCTTCGTCTGTGTGTGTATATGTGTGTAGATAAATGGCAATTATCCACATATATCTGCTATCTGATAGCAATGGAAACATTAAACGGCAATTATTTTAATTTACGTTCCCTTGTAAGTTATATTTGATAAATATAATCACTGAATAACACCTTAATTATATATCTGCAATTTAATTACAATGGGGACATTAAATGGTAATTATTTTAATTTATATTCCCTTCTAAGTTATTTTTTTTATAAATATAATCAGTAAATAATGTAAAACTAAGTTTAATTTTATTACAGTCTAAATTTGTGTTCGATTATGATTTCATTTGACTTAATTGCAGATTAATTGCTAAAACCCAAAACCCTAAGCAACTAAATATTAGTTAAATAGGTGATGGCCTGGGCCAAAAGTTGTGCAATTTTTTTGGAATGAAAATGTTGGTTGGGAAATTATTTAATCTGTAGCAAAATTTTTAAACTACAAACGTTGTTTTGGTTGGAACCAAATTGACGGCAAGCAAAAGGCACCTATTTTTTATTTGTAAATCAACTTTTTCTTCTCAATTTCAAATGATTATTTCAAAGGACAAAAAAGAAACAGCATTAAATTGCAATTCCAACCAACCCATGCAACCCCAGCCCAAGTAAGACGACAGGTTCCTTCTGTACGTTTTCTTTGCCTTATCCTTGATTTCTCTCATTTCCTCTGTATTATCGGCATACTGGGTTGTACCGTAATGTTAAAGTAAAAATCAACCAATGGAGGTACGACAACAACGTACGCACCGAAAAGACAATGGTCAGAGAAGATTGCCTAAATTCTCAAAAAAAAAAGAAAAAAAGAAAAAAAAGAAGGTTGCCTAAAGTAAGCCTATCAACGGGTCGAGTTCGGGCCGGAATTCAATATTTCAGACCCGAACCCGTTTGAGAGAAATGGCACCAGACCCGGACCCTAAACCCAGCAGGTCTTCTGTTTGCTTTCCCGGATCCGGGTCTAATCGGGTCCGAGCCGATCGGGTCCGGGTCCAATTCGTGTTGGTTACCCGTTGCATAATGGAAAAAATAGAGCTAGTTTCCAAATCTTCACTCAATCAGAATTTCAATTCAAAGAAAGCAACTTAAAAATACTGCATAATTTAAAGCCATTCCAATACGTAATCATTCCAAAGCCAATTTAAAAACACTGCAAACAAGTCTTAAAAGACCAACTTCAAGTCTACCATACAACTTAAAAAAGAAAGAAGCAAACCCACACAAGACAGTATCAACTGAACTACACTTAGAGCTGTAAACGAGCCGAGTCGAGCCGAGCTCGTTTATTAAACGAGCTCAAATTTGTGTTCGAGCTCGGCTCGTTTAGCTTCACGAACGAGCCGAACTCGAACTTTCACGAGCCGAGTCGAGCTTTGTTCGCGAACAGCTCGGTTCAAATAAGCATAAAAGTGTTATTTGAACTGAGCCGAGCCGAGTATCTCATGTTCGAACTCTTGTTCGTTTATTAAACGAACGAGCTCGAGCTCGCTCGTTTAATAAACGAGCCAAAATTTGTGTTCGAGCTTGGCTCGTTAGCTTCACGAACGAGCCAAACTCGAGCTTCCACGAGCCGAGCCGAGCTGTGTTCGCGAACAGCTCGGTTCGTTTACAGCCTTAACTACACTCAACAACAAATGTGTCAGCAGCAGCATAAATCAAAATACTTTGAGAGGAGGTCTTATCCAACAGATTCTGCAGACCAAACTTTGCACAACCAGGAATAAATAAGTTAGCCGAAAATGGTCCTATCCTGCAAGAAAATGGAAACTAGCAGAAAATGAACAAATCTCAACATACCAAAAATGAATACGTATTTATTGTTTTACTTAATACTCAAAATTGAGTTCAAGTAGGCTTGAGTACCAATTGAATTTTGGTGTACACAAAACCACAGTATATAGATTTTACTTCAAAATCTAATATAAGGTTTACAATCAAACTCACTGAGTTGTTCCACATACATAATTCTATTGTAAGTTTTTTGAACAAAAGACTTTTCGTCAGCAAAAAAAATAATAGGCCATCGTTATAACTTGAAACAAAATTCGAACATTATTAATCCTCAATCCCAAATCCACAAGTCAAATGAAATGAAAAGAATCAAAATTCAGCCAGGCATCACTCACAAAAATAATCATAGACCACTGTCCAGCAAAATTCATGCTAATTTTTCAATGAAGCGATCTCAAGCTAGGCAAGAATAAGGATTACGTCCTTGATCCATAAAAATTAAGCTAAAAGAATATGGTAAACCAGCAAGTAATGATCAAGCAAAAGCTAGCGGCTAAACTTCAAAATTATTAGAAAAATTACAAAACCCAAGACTCAAAAAGAAAAGAAACAAATAATCCAAAGCCAAATTCATTAAAAAAAGTTAAAATTTAGTGATCTGCAAAAACTTGTAAAGTTTTCAAATTAGGGCAGGAAGGGGAAAAGAATAAGGGGAAAATCTCAAGAAACCCAAAAAAAAAAACATAAATCCGAATGAACGGTGAGGTTGCTGAGGTTAATTTTTGAGGCTGGAAGATGATGGGATAGGGGAAAATACGCACGCACGAACGAAAGCCCAGTTGTAAATAAGCTCTTCAAGTAAAAAAAGCACAAAACCAACAAAGTGAAAAAATTAAAAGAACGCTTGAAAAAATGCAGAATATCTTCAAGTAAACAAAGCACAAAACCAATGAAGATTAAATGAACGAACGGCAGAACCAACGGCTAAATCCAACAACGAAGAATCAGCAGCTAAACTAACGGCTAAATTGAAATCAATTAAAAGAATGAAAATTAAAGATTAAGTGATTTACACCTGCAAGACCATGAGCAGCAGAAGCAAATTAGCAGAATAAATGGAAGTGAAAGTAATCGCAATCAGCAAGAGGAAATTAGTGACTGAAATTGTGGAAAAATTTGGGGAGTGAGAAAGGGGGAGTGAGAGATGTCGGCGAGAGAGAACAAACTTGAGAAGTAGGGTTTTTGGACATTACTATTAGGTAAAATACATACTTATATTTATTATTATTATTTATTTTTAAATGGGTCCGGACCCGGGTCGGGTCGAAATATAATATTCCATACTCGACCATTTTTTCCTCAAAAAAATTCGGGTCCGGGTCCGGGTCGGGTAAACGGAATTGTTCCCCTATCTGGACCTGGAAAATTGTAGCGGGTTCGGGTTGAGTCCGGGTCTAGACCCGACCCATTAACAGGCCTAGCCTAAAGGACGCATAAAAACTAAACGCTGACCCCACATTGCACATGTGAAAAGATAACAAGAAAAGTTTTGCGAATAATATCTGAAGTAGTGTGTGTGCATATTAATGTTGTCTTACTTACCTTGTAAACTATAATGTACGAGGTAAGCAGGAGTCGCAATGACTCTCAAAATCCAATAGGTACTCATCTCTAAATTTAAGAATCAAAATCATTTATGAAAATTTTAAAATCCTCAATTTCTGACCAAACTGGAGAGATTCAGAATTATTTCTAAAAATTTTGCAACTTTAATTTTTTTTTATCCCTCAATTGTTTTGTTGTGAAAGCAACTTAATAAATTATTAGTAAACATCGTTATTTATTTGTTAATCATCAAAACTAGATGATTTAGCACCATAAGATCTTCAAAAGTGAGGTTGTAGGTTTAAAATAGATGAGTTGCTATGTGCATACATATATACAAATATTCAAGTATTTATGTGTAATTATTTTATTCTATAACAAATTTAATATCAAGGGCAAAAATATAATTTAATTAAATTTCATTCCAATTTCGACATCCAACCAAACATATATATTTGAATGAAAAACTTCATTCCAATTCTAAAGTAAATTATTTCGATCCCGATTCTAAATGCCCCCTTAATTTGGACGAGATGTGTACCAAAAAATAAGGAATTTAGTCTAATTGAGAGTATACCCAATAATACTTGTATGGCCTAGGGTTAACTATGACCCTCACACATGTTGATTGGAAAGCCATTACTTTAACTTGTGGTTTTTTATTGGATCTATCTTAGTTTTGGGTTTTCAGAAAGAGAAAATTTTAGTTTTTGTACCAAATATTTTGGGTATTACCAATTTTAGTCTCTAAAGTTTGAATGATAGCAAATATAGTATCAAATGTTTTAATTTTTTAGCACACTTAGTCTTACTGAGGCAGTTTTAGTCCCTAAAGTTTGGATGAAAGCAAATTTAGTATCAAGTGTTTCAATTTCTTAGCACATTCAATCCTATTAACTGATTTTGCCAAAATATTATCGGAATCCGATCACGTGATACTTGTGTGCCGATAACCAAATTATAAAAAAAAAATCTTCAATTTGCTATTTATTTTATCTTCTTTGTCTTGAATGATAATTACAAATATTCAAATGGTTTTTAAATGAATTTTTCAGAGACATTGAGAGGCAAAATTTTGTCTTCAGCGTACGGTCTTAGGGTTTTCTTTTAAGAGTAGAGAGAGAGTGTGTGTGTGTGGTGGTGAAAAGAGAGCGGTAAAACTGATTACTTGTCTGAAAATCTAAAATTTTTGCAAGTTTATTATCTTTTTTTCTTTTTTTATTTGTTTTTGAGTAAATACTAATTACTCAAATTAGCACATTTAATTACAAATACGTCAATTGTTTTTCATTTTTTAATTTTTAAATTTGATTACTGGCAGTATCATGTGACTAGATTCTGGTAAGATTTTGGCAAAACCGATCAATTGGACTAAATATACTGAAAATTTAAAATACTCGATATTAAATTTATTTTCATTCAAACTTTAGGGACTAAAATTGCCTCAATAGGACTAAATATGCTGAAAAATTGAAACAATTAGTATTAAATTTACTTCCATCCAAACTTTAAAAACTAAATCTGCTGATACTCTAAACATTTAATATCAAAACTATAATTTTATCTTTTAGAAATGATTTGTAGTTGTTGCTTGAAGTCTACATTGCCCCATTTGAAGTTTGTAATCGTTGTTGGTCCACAAGGCCAGGGGGCGGTGAAGACAAAAAAGTGGACGTTGTTAATTCTTATTGAATGTCGCTGTTGCATGAATAGTTGAATATAAAATAGTTATGTTTAGGATTGTAGGTCCCAGCGAAGCTGACAAAACTGAGCAAATAAGGAAGTCGTAACCGAGATTTTTTTTTAAGAACTCGGGTGGAATTTTAATAATATTGGGTACTGAATTATGTTTCAGAAAAAATTTTCTTCTTTTTTATTGTAGCACTTTTTTATTGTGTAATTTACGCGAGATCTAAAGGGTATTAAAAAAAGGTATAATTTCCTTACCTTTTTTTAGTGGTGATAAACAAAAAACTGAAATTTTGAAAAACCTAAAAAATGCAAAAATATGATTTCCTTTGAAGTCAATTATAAATGGATCTTTACAACCAGTAACTAAGATGAAAATTAATTAATAAAAAGTTATGTTAATTTTGCATTACTAAAGTTTTATCTAATTACCCAACATTTCCAAAACTTGTATTACTTACTAAACATTTGTTTGTTATTTGTTATTTGTTATTTATAAACAACGAACAACTGATATTTATTTATTTGTTTTTTTTCCTTAAAACCAAAGCCACCACATTGGATAAAGTGTTAAGATATAGCATAACTTTTCATACAACTAGTTACTACTACCACAAACGCCGCTGGAAGGAAAAGTTCGTTCATATTTGGTCTGCAATAATAGGTGGAAAAGGAATTCCTGATTAGAGAGAGAAAAGAAGAGCCTTCTGTCTTATCCCTTATCCCCTCTCCCTTTTAATTTCTTCTTGCTCTCCTCGTTTTTTGGGTATTTTTTTAAGGGATAATTTCACAAACCTCCCCTGAGGTATCTCATAATTACAGGCAATTCCCATCTGATTTGAATAATTACACTTACATCCCCCAATTTAGTCTTTTTCAATAACAAAATAGGCCTATTTTACTTACATAAAAAAAATAAAATAAATGTATACCCTAAAATACCCCTCTATGAATTTTGTAAATCAAATTAAAAAACCTTAGACATAATCCCAACCCTTCAAAATTTTACAAAACAAATAAAAACCTTTATAAACAAAATCTTCCATCCTCACCACTTGCATCCCCATTGCCAACGAGCTCTTGCAGGCACCATCATCACTACTATGATAGACAAATTGCTACCAATATTATTTTTTATATAAAAAAATAAAAAATGGTCAAACAACTGGACCCCAATCAAACAAAATCCTCTCTTCCTCTTTCTCTTAACCTTTTCCACTTTCTCAAGCCCTTTTTCCACAACATCTTTGCTACGCCTTTTAAAACAATCAATGTTTAAACATCCAACATTTGAAAAAATGATTAAGAGGTGGAATAAGAGAATATATGATTAGGTAGACGAGGGGGTTGATTGAAAGCTGAAGGCTGTTTTTTGGAAGAAAGAGAATCGGAGAAAGGAAATCAGGAGAGATTGTTGGTGGGGGTATTTTTTTTCCCCTTTTTTTTTCTTTTTCTTTTCACATGTGAAACTAACATAATTTGTCATGGTTATTTTAGACATCTCACGTAGTCTTAGGAGGTATGTGTAATTTCAGAAACATCAAGGGAATTAGGTGTAATTGTCAAAAACCTCAAGAGAGGTCTCTGAAATTTTCTCTTTTTTTAAAAACATTACTGTGACAGTTTTTAAAATTATTCTTGATAAGTATGTTTATGAGATAAAAAATTAGTTAGAAAATGCATTTAAAGGCTTTTAAAAAACAAAACATACAGAGCTACTATGTCTAAATGAAGCGTCTTTGGCTAAATTCACCATATGACTTCAAATTATATCATTAGGAGGAATAACTTTGATATGTGGAAAATAATAACTTTTCCAAATGACAAAATACTAAGATAATAACATTTTTTGCTGTGGTTACTCTTACAATTTGAGCATCCAAAAATTATAAACACTACATCAACTATAGAACAGTTAATTAAGGTGACTTTTGTTTTTGAATATCGAAAATTAGAACATGAAATTAATTACAAAGGAATATAAATTATGGACAAAAATCATTTTCAGGATATCAATGTGAAGATACGAAATGCAAATTGGGGCCCACAAAGCTTTGTCAACCGCTCTAGTTTTCTTGATATGCACTATAGGCTCATCCGAATTTTATCCATCCACGCGTCCAAATCCGTTGGCGGGGCCCTAGTTGCATTCCTAATTGACGTCATCAATCTTTCCGTCCGTAATTGCTACTTGCGTTGTGGTCGTTGATCAAAAGTTTATGGTACTTCACATGAGTCACACGTGCACCACGCCATCAATCATTAATCGAGAATCCATATTTAATGCATGCTTCTGGGAGCAGGATTACTCCCAAAAAAAAAAAAAAAAAGTGGAAAATTAGGCTGCAAAAATCATGAAAAGAAAACGGTAAAGAATATATGGTTTAGTTACTATACTAACTTTGATAAGTTACAAAATATAGGCACATTATTGAAAGCAATAAATTGCCTCATATATATGGATTAAAATATTTCTAATTCATTCAGTCTCAAATTGCCAAGTTAGCTAGGTGTATCTGGTTAAATACTCTCTCTCTCTCTCTCTCTAATATTTCCTAAACAACGATGTATATTTTCAACCACTTTTAATTTTCATCAATAATTGTAAAATATGTCCATGGATTTATATTCTACTTCACGTTTGAATGGAAAGGCGTTTTTAACTTATCCATTTCATCCTCAGTAAGTTGGAAAGGCCTTTCTCACCTCGAATGCCGTTTCAACTTTTTCATAAAATCTCATTTCTCAACAAAATTTAGGGAAAGACATTATAGCTTTTTCCTAAAATCCCATTCCTCAACAAAAATAGGGAAAAGCCTTTCCAACTTTATCTTGGAAAGACCTTTAAAATAGGAGTTAATTATCCCACACTTTTTTTTGCTAATTTTTTTAACCCAGGATACATCCACTAATTTTTATTTTTAAAATTTTAAAAAATATTAGGTGTTTAATAAATTTAATTAATGAATTTTTATGATTTTTAAATCACAATCAATTTAATACGTGCTTAGAATTATTTTTATCTTTTTGCTATCAAAATGTTTAAAATACTATTTTTTTAAATTTATGCAAATGTGTAAAAACTAAACTTTTTGTAAATTAAACTCAATTGTGAATGTATTTTCATTATTAATTTTTTCACATTTTAAAGTATAATACTAATAATTATTAAAATTTTAAAATTAATTAAAGAGTATAATTAATTTAATTTTAGTAAGAATATTAAGAAATTAAAAATATTAAAGTCTTTCGCAGGTATAGAATTACAAACAAACAAAATAAAAATATGATATATTATAGTGCAAAGAATTAAGGGCAATTAAATCAAATTAATACATATTTTATTATATTCTGACACCTAAATATGATTATACCCAACATTGAAAAAGAAATAGGCATTCCATCCTGACTTGAATTACCAAATAGTTGACTGAAAATTTTTTTCAGTCCATTATGGGAGGAAAAACATTATGGGTAAAAGGCTTTTTCATTCTAAACCATTACGGTATACCAAACGTGGATAAGCTTATATGACATTTTTAGGATCCATTACTATTAGCAGGCTTCGCAATCCAATTGAGCTTGGTTCTACCTTTTGAACATATAGAAGTCCCATTATTTCATCAACTTTATAAAAACATATTTTAAATGTTGTATTTGAAATGAAACATAAAATGATGTCATATTCGTCCCTTGATCTTTATGTAAATACATGAATAAAGGTTATGTATAGTATTGAGAATTAAAATTGTCATATTAAGGTCTCTAACTTTATTCCTTTCACGAATAAAGTTATATTTGGTATACATAGATGAAACAAAAGTCGTGCCATGAAATTAAATCTAAGAAAAAAAAGATATATTAGTTCCTCAATTTTGTTAATTATATAAACATAGTTCTAGTTGATATTGAAACATAAAAAGTTATATCACTTCCTTGTTTTTTATGTAAATAGACTAGTAGATACAATATTTGATATAATTCTTTAAATCGCTATATTAGTTCCTCAATTCATTGTATAGATGAATAAAAGTTATTATTGGTATTGAAATATAAACGAGCCAAGATGTACTAGTTTTTAAACCTTTAGTATATATTTAAAGACCATCAAATGCAACTAAACGTGAAAAAGTCATATTAATTTCTCAAATTTTATCGAATAGATGATTAAAGGTCACATTGGTTTATCAAATTTTGATAATTACATGAATAAAGTGATATTATGCAATTAAACTTTAAACAATCGTATTAATTTCTCTAAGTTCATTCAAACTTTATTTGGCTATTTGTGAATTATCAGTATTTCATTGGGATAAGACTTTTTATTGGTCTAATTACAAATTATTTCGTTACTATTTGGAAAAGTTTATACAAACTTTATTGGTCATGCTATGCAATCAACATAAGAAATTCATTATAGTTTTGGTCTATAAAATTTTAGAGGGATATTTAGATTAATTCATTTCGAAGGAGATAACTTGAAAATTCATTTTTTTGTTCATTGTGTATTTGTCGCCACGGCTTTCAGGCTTTGTCCTCATATACATTGTACCAGATTACACGTTGTACGGGACAAATGATAACCTACCATTAAAGACGTTGACCAACTTACACTTCCTTAATATTTTTTAAGAATAATTTCACGTACCTTTGAGGTTTGTCCTTATTACACTCACTTCTCTTAAGACTTTAAAAATTATACTTACACCATTTGTGTTTATATTTTTATAACAAAATAAGTTCATTTTGACGTAACCAAAAACAACAATTAAATCCCTTCAAATATCCTGAATTACTTTTAAATTGGTCATCTTTTTCTTATTAATATATTTGTTCTTAAAATTTAATAGATAAAGTAAATTTTATTTAGATTAGTTAGATAATTGAGTTTTGAAGAAGTAATATTTGGTGGCAATTTAAAATTGGGTTAATTACATCTACCTTCCCTGTGGTTTGAGAAAGTTACCAAACGAACCTTGTGGCTTGACCAAATTACAGTTTAACCATTTGAATTACCAAACTTTTATCAAATACTCCCCTAAAATTATAAACGTTTATCAGATGCCCCCTTCCGTTAAATTCGCTAGTAAATATGGTTACATCATTTAAATATTTGACCTGAAATTTCAATAATACCCTGTTCTCAAATTGGATTAATTACATTTATTTCCCTCGAAGTTTGTGCAAATTACAAAACGACCCTTACAACTTTATTTTAATTACATAATGCCAATAATATTTTTTGTGAAATTCTCAATATACTCAATAATCACTGATACTTTCTTCTTACAAACTAAAATTAAAGTAACAAAAATTTTAATTATATACTTTTAAGCAACAATCAAAGTAATAAAAATTTTACTTATATAGTATTACTGGCAATGTAATTCTAGCTGTTATTAACAAATAATAAACATGAACAACAATTTTTATGTGAATTTTCATATCACCAAATTCTATTTCTTAACTAAAATAAATTTCTGACAATTTTATAAAATATACTCTAATTCTACTATTGTGCCACCATCACTTATTAATACAATCAGCAATTGTTAAAGGTTAAAGTAAAATTTCATGAATCTTTAGCATTTTTAGTGACTGCACCTAGTTATCCTATTTATTTATCTTTTAGATTATTATAGAGCATTTTTGATAAGCATATAATTATTTTATAGGATTGGATTAATTTGGCCAAACTACAGGGGTCATTTTGTAATTTGGACAAACCTCAAGGGTGGTAAATGTATTATAAACTAAGGTTATTTTGATCATTTTACCATTTCCGTTAACAAGTTAATGGCAAGATTAACGTTTGGCCAGTCAAATGGTTAAAATGTAATTGGTTAAACCACAGGGTTCATTTGTTAATTTGGCCAAACCACATGGGAATTAGATGTAATTAACCCTTTAAAATCGGATGTACGAATATAAGTATCTTTTTTTGTGACTAATTAATTAATTTTTTATGATTTATTTATCTTTTTAAAAGTAATTAAGCATATTTTAAAGTGTTTTGTGGGTGTTTTTGGATTACACTGTTAATATGAACTTATTTTGTTACGAAAAATATAAATACAGAGAGTGTAAGTGTAATTTTTAAAACTTGAGAGAAGATGAGTGTAATTATGGCAAATCTCAGGAGGAGTATGTGAAATTATCTCTATTATTTATTTCACTTCTTTAATATTGTTAAGGATGATACTTTATGTTTTGTCATTGAATCTTCATCCATTACCGTTGTTAGTGTATATGCCCTAAGACCAATTTGATTTTTGAGATTTTTATTACGCTTATTTCGTATTATACTTATATATGTGGCATTTTCTTTGTCATTTAATACTTGTTATTTATATTACATGTTTATTTGATAAAGTTCATAGAATATTAATTGTGTATAAGAGATTGTAAGAGTTATGATGATGAGACTCTTATTACACATAAAGTTATATTCTCAAATATATCTAGTCGTAGTATTAATGAGATTGGACATCATTAATACGGGAAGACTAGCACATATTTTGCCTCTACTTATGGTAAGTAGTAGTTGATCTCGTCAACTATGGTGTGTGACACCTGAACTGGTATGTGGATGCTTGTTAGAGAACAAGTTCATTGGATTGATCTGCCAAGAGTTACTATTCATAGTGCTAATGAATTATACTCTTAATGGCAATGGTGTAAGTGATTATTAGACTTGAGATTACCATGGTATCTTGAGTGTGAATTGTTATGCTTTGACTCTATTGCTCGGTGCTCGTAAAAGAGTTGCCCATACGGTAGAGATTGTATATAGTATGAAGCATAGAAGGATAGTGAGTAATCGATATAGGATTCACTACTCCTTATTATAGGAGAGTATATCCCGGATTGGCCACTTGTTGAAATATGACTTAAAAAATCTTTTGCGCAAAAGTGAAAGTATGACTTGAAAGAGTTTCAAGGTTATCCTTTTATGGAAAGTTATATTTCGGGAATAAGAAATCATTAATTAGTCATTTAAAGAGTACGCACTACACTCTTAGACTAATTAGGATATAGTGTGGTGAAAGGATATTAATTACACGATAACATTGTCATTGATAGGTGTAGTCTACCATATGACTTTCCTATTCACTTGGGTGGTCATGATGCATTGCTAGACGCCACTCATGATCCATAAGTGCAAATTAATTAATTAGTGAATTAATGATAAATAAAAGTGTTAATTTATCTAGCTCTTAATTAATTAATTAATGAGTTATAATTTGTACTTATTGCCAACGTGAATGGAACCTAATAGGTCACACACAATAAGAACATGGTATTTGGGTTAAATTATTATTAAGATAAGTATAAGATACTTATGAGTTGATAAATTAACTTAAAGGACTTATTTATAAATATTCAAAGTCTTGATGGAAATTAGTTTTCTAAAATGAATTAAGAAGCTATTTAGTTTTCTTTTGAAATAGGTTTCCTAAAGGAATAGGATTAGTTTAAGGTAAGCTTTCTAAACCTTCTTGGTTTCCAATTACTTTTGTTTCCTTAAAGACTAGGATATTACATCTATAAATAAGTTCATGTATTGACTCTTGGAAGATTGATGAAATACGATACAAAATTTAGAGAGAAAAAAATTGAAAGCATGAGAGGCGTTTCTCTTCCCAAGAAAAACGCCACCTCTTTTCTTCCTAATAGTTAGGGTTTTTTTATTTTTCTCGTGTTCTTCATGAATCATTCAAGGGAGGTAGCACTCAAAAGGCAAGGTAAGCCAGCTAAAAGGTTCCTAAAGATCGTGTTCGTATGGATACCGTTGGAGGCTCTACACTTGGAGGGCTTTTTATGGTAGATCAACACCTTCATCGAATAGAATCTTGCCCTTTGAAGCATAGAAACCTTCTATGCTTGAGGTATTTGTGCTAAACACCCTTTAATCGTATAGATTACATCAAAGAGATCCACGGCTAAGGTAATAAATTTTAAATTTTTCACTACGTTACTCCCCTTATTACCTTACAACTGTAGCTTAATTTTTTGAAACACCAAATGTAGAGACTGCTCCACTGGAATCTTATTGTTATTTTGGAGTGATCATGTATGAAGTTTAAGGCAGTAGCCTCATGCCAATTCCATATACACGTGTAATATATGCGTGTCTACGTGTGTATACGGATTAATTAGATTTAGACTCAAGAGACTTGGCCAAATAACCAATAAACCTTCTGAGATTTTACTACCAACAACTAGATCCTTTTGGCTATCAATTCAACCAGTGAAACACTGCATCAAGTTAGATTCGTGACATCTAGGGAGACACAAATTTGAAATTTCATATCACCATATGATATCCTGAAAATGACTTTCGTCCAAACTCATAATCATTATATTATTAATTTTATATTCTATTTTTGGATATTAAAAAATAAGATATATATCAACTTAACTATTTTATTATTGATGTTATATTTATATTTCTGGATGTTCAAAAAATAAAGAGTCATCTCAGCCAAAAAAAGTTTGTCATTTTTTAAAATAGAGAAAAAATAAAGTAAGCTGACAAGAATACTCCTGAGCAGTTAGTAACTGTTCATCAGCAAAGATTTTTTAAATTGTAAAATAAAGTAAATTATTATTAAAAAAAAGTAAAATAAAGCAAGTTGACAAAATACTCTTGAACAGTTATAAATTGTTCATCAGCAAAGGTTTATAGTAAGTGACATAATAGTCAGGACCATCTGCAAGTTGTTTTCCCGAAAATTTCATCTTCCATTGGATATTTTTCATTGCTCGTTTGGATCATTGTTTTTTGAAATTTTTTTTAGAAAACGTTGTTGTAGTGGGTTTAAAAATTACTTTCAATGAATGTGTTTTTGAAATAAAAAGTCAATTGAAAACGTATTTAGAATTTTTAAAAAATATATTTTCAAAAAATAGAATCAAACAAATAGAACCATTTTAAAATTTTTAATAAATGTGTATACAAAATAAATAGGTGACTGAAACTTTGTTTGAAGTTTAAAAACAATCCTAAACAAACGCTCAGAAGGGTTTCTTAAGCAAAACCACAGTTGGCTTCATGTGGAATATTTTCATTCCTTTATTTGCATATTAGATTCTCGTGGGAATGTTAGGGGTGTCAATCGGGCCATATGAGCCGGGTTTTAACAAGCTCAAGCTCAACTCATATATTTAATCGGGTTATGAGCTTCGGGCTTATAAATGTGAAGCTCATACTCGGTTTACAAAATATTCGGGTTGTGAGCTTAAGCTCACAAGCCTATGAGTCTAAAATTATTGAAATGTTCTTAAAATTCAATAATCTCACAAAAATGATGAAGGAGACAAACTAATTAGCAAATTAATATTATTGTATATAAGCACAATCCTTTAGTGTAAAATTATTTTTAAAAAATATAGCAAATTTTTTGAAGTGATTAAGTGAAAAATGACTATTTCAAAATGTGTACTAACATGTATTCAGGTAAAAAATTCACAAAATACATCTGCAAGATATTACTTCTAAGCATAAATAGCTCATTTACATATTGACGTGCGTATTTAACTAAAAAGCAAATGAAAAATTTATGGTACAAAAAAGTTTTATCTTCTATATTACTCCATCAAATAGATTAAATGCATTACATCTATGGCACAAAAACTTCATTCACACTAATTCATTAGACTTATAAGCACCAAAAGAATACTATGATATACAATATCTATAATACAGTATAGTATATAATATAGTGTGTGTGTGTATATATGTATATCTATAATATTATATGTATACATATACATATGTACATATATATATGTATGTATATATGTATGTATGTATAGTGTGTGTGTACATAGACATATGTACATATATGTGTGTGTACATATGTGTGTATATATGTATATGTGTATATGTATATATGTATGTGTGTGTGTGTTTATAGCTATATATATATATATATATATATATTATGAGCCGAGTTTATAACGGGTCTGAGTCTTGTGAGGCTCAAGCTCGGTTAAGAAATATTTCAGGCCTAATATTTCGGCCCAAGCTCAACTCGACTCAATATATGATTAAATTCATGAGCTTTTCTTCGGACTAAACGGGCCGAGCTCGAAGTGACTCGGCCCTATTGACAGTCCTGTGAAAACATAGCATATTCATGCGGGCCAGCCAACATCACCGCACAAAAGCTTGGCTAGCCTAAAACACCTAAAGCATTTGCTAACCTTACAGAAGTGGGGTTAGCAACATCCCACAAGTGATGTATGTCCATTTTTTCCCCTTATATTTCCTCTTTTCGTTTTGTTATTTATGGATTAATAGGCACCTCTTGTTATAACCGTTTCAAGTGTAAATTATTGAAGGCAGGAACAAGTCTGCAAAGCAGAAGCACCAATCGTGGGTACAATATCAAGCTCTCGACTCTCTTAGTCTTTCGTGCATTTCTTTTCTTTTGTCTGAAAGCGATGGTGCTTCATTGGTTTAAATTTGTTTAAATAAAGCTAGCAGGGTTTATGCCAAATCCCAACAATCAGCAGTAATTTTATTAAAAATAATAACTGGGATAAAATTAAAATAAGATAGAAGATTGGAAATCATTAGTAATTTTTAAAGTTTATACCCCCAGCCATTATTATGACCACAATATCATAATAAAATAAAGTCCATCAAAATTTAATCACCACTTTGTCTCCTTTCGGCTAACGGTCAAGAAGACGTTTGACCTTTAGTCAAGGGTACAAAGTGATCTCTCATACGCAGTTGATGTGAGTATTTACCATTTTGGTACCAAAAGAGACATTCATGTTCTTTGATTTATTTTTTTAATCGTACTCGTATTCCTTTATCATCCTTCTATTAGTAAAAATAAATGCTAATATAGCATAAAATGAAATGACGGAGGTAAAAATTTCACTTCTGTATGCATCCCTATGTTACCCGTTTTGACCCATGAACAAAATCATTGCTTTATTGTTTGATTAAAAACCCGTTTTGACCAAAACCCACATCAAAAAACTTGATTTTGAGAGAGAACCACAAACAACAGAAGTTCTTTTTGGTAAATCTAGAGCTCAAACAACGATCTGCAGCTCCAGATCTATGGTTTCTATTGAGGAATTTTTTTAGAATGGATCGACTTCACGAATCCTTTTTATGGATCCAATGATTGATAAATGAGTCCATCGAGTCATATCTCCACTATTAGGTTCACGGTAGAGCCTGTGAACCTGGTTCATGATAGAAGAGAGAAAGAGAATTGGGCTTGAATCCCAATAATCGGATTGGACCATTAAGTGTTTTAATTTTTGGGTAAAAATTATGTATTGATAATTTATTTCTTGGATGGTAAAGCTCCGTTTGAATTAGATTTACATTTATGTCTTCCGGTCCAGACTAATTCGAGAATAAGCAGAAAGTGGTCAAAGCATGGACATCACATATTCTGACTCTCCATTGATAATAACGAAGTACTAAATACATGACCTAAGAAATTTGAAAAACTAGTAAATTTGTCGATCAACTTTGTTATCGGATTATTTTACACCTGATGGCAGTATAAAAACGAGATAGGGGGATAGAGACTAATTAGGGGATAGAGGATTTGAGGTGTATTTTCTGTGCTAGATTTTGCCTGTTTTCAAAGGCACTTCATTATTTAAGAGGTTCTATTTTCAATTATCAAACAATCTTAATACAATTAACTTCTGAATTAATTAATTTTAGGTGCTTAATGAAGTTATGAAATTTTTAAATACTTGAAGAAATAATCTTTAAATAATTCATTGAATCTCAATTTCAAATTTTATGTTATTTCCCCTCTTTTTCTATATTTTTGCTATGATTTTGATGATATAGCCCAATTGAAATTCTGCCATAAAATTCACAATGAATGAAAAGTTTTTACAATATATACTAGCGGCAATAGCCAAAACCATAACGGGAAAAGACATCTCATACTCTTATATTCTCCTGCTTTCCCTCGTCTCCAATTCCACAGTATTTTCCTTCATGTATCTATCAAGTTTTCGAGTTATTATCAAATCTTTGAAGAAAAATTGCCAAAAAAAAAAAAAAGAATTTCGTCATTATTTTCTCACTTCCAATTAATTGTGGGAGAAATTTCAATAAATCAAATGTAATTTTCTCTTTATTTTTAGGTCATTGTCTAGAAAGTGTAGGAATCTGAGATCGCGAGCAAGACTCGCTTCTCCAAGCAGTGTATTCATCGTGAAACCCTATCTCTGTTCTTGAGAGAACTCGCTGGCGAAATTGTTCTTCCAATTCAAATGCGGGGTAATTTAGCTCAGGTCATCGCTTTCTTTTTCTCTACAATTTCATATTCATATGCATTATTTCGTATCTATGGAGAATGCTTATATGTTGTTTTTACTTGTTAGTAGTTTTTAGATTTTTTAACATGAATTTTTATTGTCATTTTTTTTCCTTAAATTTTTGCGAATTTATTGTGATATACGGTGGAATTATGTAGCTCCAGTTTAAAAACTTAAAAATTGTTTGTGTTGTCATGCGCAGATATGTTATTTTGGCTACTTTCGCAGGTTTTCAACTTAAATTTCGTTCATTCATTTTTTTTTTCAAATTTTGTCCTATAGATTATTACTTGTTAACAATGTGTTGTTTATGTGGCATATTTTATTTTCAAGTATTTTTTTATTTATGGAGTATTGTAAGTTAATTTTGTCTGAAAACAGTTTTTTATTTGAATAGTGGCTACAAATTATTAACATATGTATATTGTAGGCTTTATGTTTAGTGTACTAGTAATGACCTAATGGTTTTAGGTATTAAATTTAATATGGTCAATAATTTTTAAGTACTCGGTTTTGGGAATATGAATCTTGCTGTTATGATTATTTTATTCAATTACAAGAACTTTTGGAGCTAGTTAAATGGTTTGCTATTTTGTCCATCATTCAAAGCGCATTTTCAGGTTGAGAAAAGGATTCATTGCAGGCCAAATTGATAAAGGAAGCCGTGGGAGAAACTGGTTTTCTAGCTAATAAGTTTTCTTGCGATGCACTGATCTCTAAGTTCTGGATCTTTGAAAGTCATCATATGCAATGGCACTGAGAATCTTGGAACCCTTTTAGCCAACATTAGATGTTCTAAAGAAAAGATACATGCTAATTAATATCCATAAACTTTAGAAAAAATTTGATAGTGCTGAAAAATTGTACTCGTGTTTGGAGTTATACATTTAGTATGTCAATTTTGCACACTCTCTGTTTGCAGATCTTATGAGACCGCCAAAATGGGGGATTTAGACAAGAGAATGAAGCTCTGTGGAGAGGCTACAGAGGAAATTGATACAATAATTGCTTCTCTTGGTCAAAATTTAGAGGTAAATATTGATTATACTATATGGTATTGTAAATGGACTAGTAAATATATTTTTGCTCAAGTAACAATCAGCTTGTAGCTTTTTGAACAGTTTCTTCATTTTAGATTAGCTATACTTGGCGTTGAATATATAGGTTTTCTAAGACATCGAAATTTTCCATCTTAGATTAGCTATATTTGGCGTTCAATGTACGGGCCTTCTCATTAATCAAAATTTTCTATCAAAATATCATGGTATTAGCTCGTAGTATTCATTGCAAAGCATTTTTTTTAACTTCTATGCTATCAACTATCTGCCTAAATGATTTTGTCTTTTGCCACAAATCAATGCATGTCTTCACTTACTACGAGGATTGAAGTGTCTTCACTTGCCTGCATGGTCTGAGAACATCTTACCCGACTGCAAGGATATGGTCCTTAACTCCGCAATGGTTTGCCTATTCCATTTACGGGTAATTTTTAAGTTTTTTTCTTTGTTTCGTTTTCTAGAATTGTGTGGGAGTATTGTAGCTTTCATGCAAGAATATGTTACTTGATAATGTGTCTTTTGTTTGATTCCATTTTATCACCTGCCACGACAGATTAAATCTGACTAATTTTTCAAAATTCACGAGTCAGTTTTTTTAAAAAATGTTGCTTCTGATACATCACTCTCAGGTTAGAATTGGGTGAACAAAGCTGTAGGTATTTCTAAGTCAAAATGCATTCATAAAGATTGGTTTAGTGGAGCAAATAAATACTACCGTTGACGAAGGTGACTATTGCTAGTTTTGGAACTCCGAAGATAAAGGCAATTTGGTAAGTTAACCAACAACTAAAATTTCTTTTACTCTGTAGTTATGTCTTTGAATATACACATTAAACTCATGTATTGGAATGACTTTGTAATTATTTTTTCTTCTTGGGGAGTTCAAGAGAGGTTGTAATTGGTCCTTTAGCTGTTGATCTATTTTTTATTAGAATATGAATGAAATAGGAAAACCATTTTGACAATTCAAGCATACTTCTTAAACATAATACTTAGGGGTTAGGTACACTTTACCCCCTCAATCTTAAATATATACACTTTACCCACAAAAGACTTGTCAAAGTTAGAAATTCAAAAAAAGTAAGTGTTATGGCAATATTGCCTTTTTATTCATGAAATTAATTATATTTTAATATCACTTCTTTTTATTGCTAAAAGATTTATATATTCTCTATCTTATCAATTATATAAAAATACCAAACTAAAAAAGTTAACAAAGTTAATATTTAGGTAATATACTTGAAATTTTCTTCTTTGATTAATATTTATTTTTTTATACTTTTTGTTCAATTTATTAGACAATAAGTAATACAACAATAAAAATAAATTCAATTATCAAAATTTATATAAAAAAGGTAATATCAAACTCACTATTTAAAGTAATTTTTTTATTTTTTCATTTATTTAAACTTTTTTCAAAAAAATCATTGTCCATTTTATATTTATCAAATTAGTCCAGTATGAAATTCTTAATCAAACTTGTTAAAAATGGTTGTTATAACTCTTTTTTTTTTATTTAACTTAGTCAAAGAATAATTTGGAAGAAACAGAAGAGTTAGCCCATTATACAACATTAGGCAAAAAAGAAATAAACAATTAAAAAAAAACACAATACTAAAATAAACACAAATAGCAATCTTTTTTAAACAGATGTAACACTAAATTTATTTTTTGTTTAAAAAGGTAGCTTTTTTATTATTTTAATTATGTGAACTTTTAGGGTTATACTGTTGTCATTTTCAAGTTGATGTATTTATAGTTTAGTATTATTGTAGCTTCTTTAAAAAAAAAAATGATTTAAACTTCATTGTCCATCTCTAAATTAAAAAATGAGTTACAACAACTATTTTCATCAAGTTTGATTAAGAATTTCATATTAGATTAATTTGATAAATATAAAAATGACAATGATATTAATTTAAAAGTTTAAATAAATTAAAATGATAAAAATTACTTTAAATAAATGAGTTTGGTATTACCTTTTTATATAAATTTTGGTAATTAAATTTATTTTTAGTGTTGTGTTATTTATCAGTTGTGTTTAACTTAAAATATAATAAATTGAATAAAACATATATAGAAGTAAATATTAATCCAAGAGGAAAATTTCAAGTATATAAACTAAATATTAACTATGTTTAATTTTTTTAGTTTGGTATTTTTATATAATTGATAAGATAGAAAAGATATAAATCTTTTAGTAATGAAAAAAATGATATTAAGTTATAATTAATAATGTCGTAACACTTACTTTTTTTAGAATTTCTAACTTTGGCTATTCTTCAGGAGAGTAAAGTTTATATATTTAAGGTTGTCGGAGGTAAAATATGACTAACCCCTAAGTTCAAGGAGGCAAACTGTTATTAACCCATAAAGTTAGATGTATTAATGTGATAATTTTAAATTTTAATATTAAATATGATTCTTATTCATCAATTTATTTATAGATTGAGGAATAGTGGTACATTATAAATTTATATTTAAAGTAATATAATATATTCTCCAATATTTCGTATATCATATCTTCAAAGACTTATAGTTTGAAATGAAAATTTTATAAGTATTCATACCGGAATAAATGCTTATTGATGCTACAAGGTATTAAATCATTTATTAGTACTTTTTTTTTAATATAATTGATCCACATATAATTAAATTGATTGAAGTCATCCCAATAGTCCAAAATTTTTATAAATTTTATTAAAAAATTTAACTTATTCAAGGACTTGATTTGTGATTAAAATTATTATCAATAATCACAGTATTATCTGTGTGTGGATTATGATTAATTAAGCAAGTACTATTCATTTATTAATTATTTACTTTACAATTCCTTGTACAAGACCCACATTACCTATTATTTTTGAAAGGAAAGACCACACTAATTATTTTTTCTTATTATTTAACGGGTTACAAATATTGGCTCCATTTATTTGGTTTCTATTTGGTTTAGTATGTGATTAGTCATGATTATTAGCAAATAATATTGATTATTAAGAGCTAAAGCTTGATTATTATGAACTAAATTTGTGATTATTAACAGCTAGAGCTTGATTGTTATGTGATTAATATGTGCTTATTAGCATATAAATCTTAATTATTAACTATTAACTGTACTCAGATGAAAACATTGCTAAGTAACTGGGGACAAAATGCAATTTTTTAAAGTATATATTTGTACTCTAATGAAAAAATTGCCAAGTAAATTGGGCCAAAGTGTAATTTTTTAAAGTTAAACAGTATATAAACACGTGCTAAATAGTTCAATTTGGTTTCAGGTGCTCCAACAATCCTGTTCAATTTGGTTTCACGTGCTAAATAGTTCAATTTTTTAGTGATCTGTCATTTTCTTATTGGCTTTTTACCTTAACTAGTCGTGTGGTGCTAACTTAATGTAGACAAATCTATCTTGTTTATTTACGCAACCTCTACCCGACTCCACATTTCTCAGCACCTTCCTCTGCGGCTTTACCCGGTAATGGCCACACACCCACATCCTCTTACTTCTTTGTAAGTCCCTTTCTGCCCATACACTCAAAACGCCCAGCTAGTCCCTTTCTGCCCATACACGGTCGTCTGTGTTCTTTCTTCCAGTTTTGAAGATTAGCCGTTGGGCCTCAAGGTTCGTTTTCATGTGATTATGTTGGCTCACGGATTGTTTTCGGAAAGACGGTAACGGAAATAAGGGGCGAATTTTCAAATTTAAGTCACAAGGCTCTGACTTTACTTTTTACTTTCTAGTGTAGCATTTACGAGCGTTAGGTTTATATGAGTTTGTTAGTTGAAACTTGACACAAATTATATACAAATGCAATTAAAGAAGGATAATAATTACAATAAACTGAGACTTTGCTTATGGTAAAGATTATAGTTTATTTATTTATTTATTTATTTTTTGCCGCGTTAAAGATAATTCTAGTAGCTTATCTTTGCCAAAATTGTTAACTTTAAGCCCAAAAAAATATTGATTGGGACAGTTTGCTAAATTATCAGCATATATGTTCAAAGTTGTGTATTCTCCCTCAAATCTTATGAACTTGTACATATGAATGCTAGCTCACATCAATTCAATCGCTTGCAGTCAATCATCTGACGGACAGGAAACACTGTAAGACATTGTAAAACCTGAGCTAGCAAGGGTTCAAAACAATCACACACCCTTTCGGTCATAGCCCATCACAAACATTTTACATCTCCTTCCGGAGAATGTACACTCAGTACCAACCTGGAGAACGTGTTCATCAAGTGGTCCTTAACCCTACAAATTTAAATTGGAGCAATCTGGGCCATCCATTATTCCTACTAAAAACAGATTGTGATTGTTGATATTCCCCCTTCTCCCAACCTACATGCTTGCAACTTTGAGGAAATGAATGAGAATTGATGCTTTTTGAGCTATGGAACCATTTGTAATGGCATTAATAAAAGGTAAGAACCCCAAATTCAATTTCCAAATCATGCGCAGTCAAGTTATTTGATGAGTACACATTTGATGCCTCTCTACTAAATGGTGTTCACTTATCCATCCAGCATAAATCCTACAACTATTTTGATACTGTACCTTTGTGTATAATCTGGGTAACAAAATCAGGAGATCACATTGACAGGTACCACCCCTTTGGTAAGTTCCTTATGGCAGATGAGAATTGTGAGACCACAGCCAATGTCCCGTAATGAAGTTGGTGCAATTGCAACGAAAAGAAGTTCACTATCACTTGAAAGTCTAGTCATGGCCACGATAATCTCCTCTTCTTGAACTAATCACTGGCTCATCTAGAAGACATCATGAACGTGGTGTCAATAAGACAGACAAAAACTCTTAATTTCCAAAAAAAGTATCAATGCAACAGAGAGGCGTCCTAGTAATTTAAAGCAAACATCAAATCCAAACCAAAACCCAGCCCATAAGACACTGACAAAATTATGACCATTTCAACAACATAATGAGAGGGGCGTATTTTCCAAACTCCATATACTTACACTGTAAAGGCAACGAGAGTCTATAATTAGTTAATTACTAAATAATTTGAAGCTAAAACGAACGTAAGATGTAAATAAATATCCACTCCCAGTCTTCTTCTTTCTCCTACAATAGGGAAAAAGCTACAAAAACACATTCTTCCTTCTAGAGGATTTTTTTTTTGAAATCTTTTTGGCAAATTTGAGTTAAGTACAGAGCAGAATCATGGAATGAACAAGTATTTTTCTGGGGTGAAAACTCATTTGGTCACACTTGACCGAGATGCAATCTGCTGCTAGGTGGTTCCTTCTTTCTGTTACTGACAGCGGTCTTGATACCGTATTTACAGAATATGAGAAAGATTTTTATCTTACCGTCCTCATCTTCATCTCCACTTTGAGTTGTAAAAAAAGGGGTCAGGTAGTTCCTATCTAGTGCTGTAAATGATGCTGTGCTGCATACAGAACCCACAACTCAATGGATCAAGAAACAAATAAAAAAGAAAACTAATCTTTTAAGGGGAAAAAAAAATCACTTTTCCAGTACCTCTTGTGAAACTCTTTAAGCTTCATTTTGAGCCTGTTTCCTGAAGATGATTCCCCGTCGTAAGAAGGAGCTATGTAGCCATTGTTCCCCTCAAAGCTCTGATAAATAAAATAAAATTGGATAGAGAAGGTGAAGGTCAGAAGATTAGTTTGCGACAAAGATTCACCAATGATCAGACTTGGTTAATGATAGTCCTCCCAACCAACCTACTTAAAAGACAGCAAGACTGAACATATATAGGCATGATGAGGATTATCGCTATGTTGGACAATAAATGTTGTAAACCAAACAACAGCTTACAAGTGCAAATATCTGTTTCCTGCAGATGAATGGATGGGATAATAATGACATGAAAATGAGTAAAGGGAAAATTATAAAATGAATCAGTACTTCAACCATTGCATCATCTATATATCATAAAAAAGCAGCAGAAACATGCACTAAGCATTTTAGCAAAAATAAAAAATTTATCTAAGGCATTGAAAATGGTAGAAGTTGAAGCAAAATCTTATTGAGTGATAATAGGGAAGCTTACTTCTGCTAAAGACCCATCCTGTCCATCACCCACAACCTCTAGAGCTTCCAGCATAGTACCTGTTGATCCTCCAATCAACAAGACCTGCAAAGTGACCAACAAGGTTAGAAATACAATATGCACCAATTTTCCAAGCATTCCTGCTGTCAAAACTGGTTTTTTTTTTTTTTTTAAAATTACATGAACAACATGCTGAGTTGACATTGGAAAACATCAGCCTTGAAGCCCAGAAATGCTTAAACTTACTTCATGTTTTCTCTTTTCTTTTCTTTTTTTTTTTGAAATATATCAACTCCTGTTCAGAGGAAGTGTGATGAATCTATGTTATTACTTAAAATAGAACATTTAGCAGTCTCATTACAATCATATTAGTGCATTTTACAACCTATGAGTTTTGCATTGTTGTAAGATGAGCAAAACTTTTTGTATGATTTTTAGTGTATGAAAAAAAAATGTGGAAAATAACAATAGTCATGAGAAGAAAAATAACACCCAAAAAGATTTAAATATCAAGTTGGCAAGAGTGGAAAAAATTATAAGAACAACCAAAAAAGCAACAAGATATTTAAAAAGCACTGGCTCCGAATTCACAATGTTGGAATACTACAAATTAGTACTGTACCGGTTTTCTATGCTTTTAGGTGCAACATCTTACTTCTAAAATTTTGTAAATCAAATTCCCAAGCAACGAGAAGGAATCCAATTCTCCTACCGTTAAAACAACAATTGCAGTGGTTGCAGTAAATATTGTCTGACCGTGACCTTCCGGAAGATCATGAACTGATTGTAATGCGAGTGCAAAAGCCATAGCCCCTCGAAGTCCTTAATGCATGTCATATCATATATTAACATCACAATGTTGGTGAAAAATGGAGTATGTAAATTAAAGTAGCCACTTACAAAATGCAGAAGGTTCTCCATAGCTTACCACTGTACCAAAGTGCGTTCTGATGTTTCAAAGGTATTTTGCGATTTGTTGGTCTAACCAAATTTATCAAATATGCACAGCCAAAGACATTTGCAGCTCTTCATAAAACATGCAGAAATCGGTTTAATAAGTTACTAGCAAGTATTTCAAATTTAGAAATTCACAATCTCATCACCAGTCCAGCAAACACACAAATATGTACTGTAAAACATATAAAATAGAAACAGTAAGAGATTAAATTAGTTAAAATCAGAAGTGGAGTAAGCAATCATGAAATTATTGAGTTCATGAACAATCTCAAACTTTTAGCATATTTTTTCAGGAGTTTCATGACTTCATGTTCAGGCCACTAATTTCACATAACTAGTATTCTTATCAACAAAATCGACAAACTTGGTTTAAGTATCAGACAAGAAGTCCGGAAGAAAACTTGGATGCTATAATAGTATTAGATGGAAAAACATTGATACCACTTTTAATACTTTATCCCCATTTTTTTGTACCAAGCAGACTATTGACACTGCTGAAACTTTCTTAAACTTATTAGAGTTTAACTCAACATACCTTGCAATTACAATGAACAACTGGGCCACAAATGGAGCAAGTTAAGAAATTATACCAGAAAATTTCAGGGGAAAAGACTGGAAAACCAACTGTTTCTAAAATTTCACTCATGACACAAGGATACGATTGAGAAAAAGATAAATCCAACATGGGACCAGCTATGTTGTTCCATGGCAATATCAAATCCCATGTATATGAATCTGCATGAACAAGAAATTCTTATAAAGATCATTCAAGAGAACAGGGAAAAAAAAAAAAAAGAGGTTCTGTACAAACAAAACTCTCTTACACAAATGTCTCGGCCAACGACGATATCAGATGGAAAAAGGCGGATACAAAACGCTGCGAATTGTCTGACAAATTTGAGAATGTATAGTGCTTCATAACCTGAAGTGAGGGGAAAAAATCACAAGCACGCAGAGGCATCGTCATTAAGAACACATTACAAAATAAAGGATGAACGGCAAAACATGAATTACACATCCACTTACAATTCCAGTGAACAATATTGATACAATACCAGAGAGACCAAGTCCTTCTGCTAACATATACCTTAATGAAGGATACAGAGCAACGAATGCATATTGATTCAGGAAGGGAAAGAAATAGAGGATTAAAAAACTTAAGTAAATGAAATGGAAGAAAGGGAGCTTACGAGAAATATGGAAAAAGGACAAAAAGACAGCACTCCAAGTTCTGAAGACTGTAAAAAATATTGAACAGGAGTAAACCAAGTTGTTTGACTTAACATCAAAAAATTGCAAGATGATTGAATAAAATACATGCACTTACTTGTCAATATCAAGACCGGCATATTTGAAAAGGTTTTGGGGTGTTAAGGATTAAAAGCAACACATTGTTATTAGGTGCAAAAATTTAACACAAATTGATATTAGAATTCACAGAGATGGAACCATGAGCACGTAATATAAGCACTTTAAACTTTCAGAGGGCATAATTAATTAGTTATTGCAAGCTTACAAATTGTCAAATACATCAAAACAATATGACTTTGTGTTTTTTTATTTTTTATTTTTTCTCTTTTTGCCAAAAATATGTGATTCCATGAGGAGATAACTAGAATAGCTGATGTTTGACAAAATGTTTATATTCTGTAAATGTTTCTATTTTGATTAACAATGAAAATAATCAAGATTAGAAAGACAATAAAGATCCAAAGTGACGCATAGAAGAATAACTGTCAATTAAAAAGGATATCAAAGCAGAGGTAAATCCAACTCCAACACCTGCAAAATTAGAAGCAATTCTTAGTACCACAAAAAAAAATAAAAAAAAAATCTCTGTCCTTCAAATTATATACTGAAGTACAGCAACAAGATTAATACAGTAATATCAATTGAGAGGAAACTAAAAATTTATTAAACAAGAAAAAATGATGAAGGCATCCAAAGTAGACTTTAGCCCATGCCTAACTGAGAAAGAATGCAGCTTTATATATAGAAACTTCTAATGTTCTAACTAATTTTGGAAAATTCAGTTCCATCAAGCATGTCCTCAAGATGTCATCAAACATAACCTCAGGAGAAAATAGTAATGAAATAGTTCATGCTACATCAAACACCGGACAAAGTTACAACTTAGACAAAATTTTGGCACAAGTTCGCTTAATAGAAGACATTCCAGGAATGATAAATGAATGAACCAAACCAAGTCTGGAAACACTTATAAAATTTGCTAATCTCATGGAGTTTTGTCTAAGGGTGATGTGCTATCTAGATAAAGCTGGTAAGAGGTACATAAGATGCCATTCCCAAAAACTTAGAAGGGGAGGAGCAGAGAGGCTAGCCTCCATGTCATCTTATAAGGAGCTGTCTATACATACCCTAACTTGTACACCAAAAAAAAACAAAAAAGTAAGATGGATCTTGTGACTAGAACATGGATTAATAAAGCTCATGAAACAGAAACTGGAATGCAGCTTAGTCCATATCACAAAATGTATTATGCCAGAGGTAAACTTCATTGCTCTCAACAATCCAATTCCACTTTTCAAAGAAGAAAGCCAACTTCAACCCTGGTCATTTCACAAATGACTGCAGGTTTCCTAACTATCAGAACACTAATTTCTGTCCAAAACTTTGGTTGGTAATTAATATTAAGAGTATTCATACCATTTCTGATTATCGTACTTCAATTAGAAAACCTCAAGCAGAAAGCCCCAATAAAAGCCTCAATGTACATAGTATAAACAAATTGTCAACACCGAAACATGCCCTATATCTCTATTATCCCCAAGTCTCCCCCATTTCTCATTTGCATCCTTAACCTAATCAAAACTTGCCCCTGGTTTTTCGCCAGCAGATTCCATGGCCTTGAACAAATTGCCAAGGGGTTCAAGTGCTGCGACAGTTCTTTAAAAATCCTATTCTCATAGTTATGCACACGTAGTAGTGATTATTTAATTAAGGATATTGGTCTTTTCTCGCTCTAGAGCTATAATAACATGGACCCTTCTCCTTCTGCAGCACTACATTTTGTATAATATTGGTCTACTATATCATAAATGAAACAACTTTCTCTGTGCCAGAGTTTGATTTTAATTGTCATGTTACAATGGCCGGATTGATTTCTCTGGCACCAATCTTTGCGTTTCTTTTCCTTCCTCTTATTTTTTTGTTTACGATTTGCATGCACATCTTTGCCACTGTTAATGAATCAAAATTCTTTTTGCTGTGGGAGAATGAAACTCGGAAGATGAACAAGAGTTGTCTAGTTGAGGAGAAAGACCCTTTTTGTGGAATACATAAACGATGGGCTGGCTCTGACTTATCAAGCGAAGTGGTGTCCACCAGGGTCTAACTTGCCAAAGTTTTCATCATATTGCTCCTGTATTTTTGTGTTACTTCTGTAATAGCACTTGGAATTTTATCAGATGACTGCTACTAGTATGTTGTTTCTGTATGACTACTAAAAATAATATCTACACACATTCTAAACATTTTTCCATAATACATTGCTTGCAAATAAGCATACAACACATACCCCCATACTCATGTCCAGTATTTGGCTAGTGCCTCCATATCCTATTCTAATATTAAAAAATTAAGTAACCTAGCACCTAGCCATGTGTCAGCATAAATATGCTCCATGATTGATGTCACCATAATATGCTCCATGATTGTCTCTCCATGATACGCTTCCTTATTTAGTTCTCCTTATTTAATTCTCATCAATTGTATATATATACTTTCTTATTTAGCCAAAATCTGTATATAGACAGATTTGATTGTAGCTGTAAGTTAGGACAGATTGATAGCTATAATTTAGGCCTGTATATAGACAGATTTGATAGCTGTAATTTAGGCTTAATTATAGCTGTAATTTAGGACAGATTGATAGCTATAATTTAGGCTTAATTCTAGCCTTGTATATTGCAGATTTGTGCCTATATAATGAGAGAAATCCTCACAATTGAGGTATTCAATCAAAAGGATTCTTTTGTCATGGTATCAGAGCCAAGTTTCTAGGCATAAAATTTTTTTTAGTTTCTTTTCCTTTTCTCATCTCGGTGCTTCTAGTTTTTCTTTTTGGAGCTTCTTGGTATTTTTGACACTATCAGAGTGTCTCTTGGAGTATTTTGGCGTCTTCTGAGTTCTTGGGCTACTTTATTCTCAATCTTAGCACTACATCATGTCTTCTGACTCTTTTACGGTGAAATTCACGGGCAAGAATTATTCTGCCGGGGAATTTCAATTTCGTTTATTTGTCACGGGAAAAGAGTTATGGGGTCATATTGATGGGAGTGATCCAGCTCCTACTGATGTGCCTAAATTGGCTCAGTGGCAGATCAAAGATGCTCGGGTGATGACATGGATTTTAGGATCGGTGGATCCTGCTATTGTTCTTAATTTGAGGCCATATAAGACTGCTAAATCTATGTGGGAATACCTAAAAAAGGTATATTATCAGGACAATACTGCTCGACGTTCTCAATTAGAGTACGAGATTGCTAGTTACACTCAGGGCGATCTCTCCATTCAGGATTATTTCTCTGGCTTTAATAATCTTTGGGAAGAATTTACAGACATTATTTATGCCAAGGTACCAGAAGAATCTCTCGCAGTTGTGCAAGAACTTCATGCGCAAAGCAAGCGCGATCAGTTTTTAATGAAGTTACGACCTGAATTTGAATCCACTCGTTCCAATTTGATGAATCGTTATCCCATGCCATCTTTGGATGTCTGTTTTGGAGCAGCGACTCGCCACTCAGGCCACTTATCAACACGATAACATGACACCCAATGCACTAGCGCATGTTGCTCAAGCAAAAGGCAAAGGACGAGACATGCGGAAAGTTCAATGCTTCAGTTACAAGGAATACGGACATATTGCTACCAACTGTACACGAAAATTTTGCAACTACTGTAAAAAGCCGGGGCATATTATCAAAGAGTGTCCTACTCGTCCTCAAAATCGTTAGGCTAATGCTTATAAAGCTACTGTGGGTTCAACTTCTTCTCCTCCTACTAGTGACTCTTCCGTTCTTACTACTGAGAAGGTACAACAGATGATTATTTCCGCATTTTCAGCCTTAGGACTGCAAGGTAATAGTTCTCTTTCCTCTCCATGGATTATTGATTCGGGTGCATCTAATCACATGACTAGTTCTTCTGAAACCCTTAGCAATGTTCGAACTTATACTGGATCAGCACATATACAAATTGCCAACGGTAGTCAGTTACCTATTCATGCTATTGGGGATGTTAATTCCACTGTTAGAGATGTTTTTGTATCACCTCAGCTTTCTACCAGTCTTATTTCAGTCGGGCAATTAGTTGATAATAACTGTGATGTTCGTTTTTCTCATAATGGTTCTCTTGTGCAGGATCAGGTGTCGGGCAAGATACTAGCGAAGGGGTCTAAAGTTGGACGATTATTTCCTCTGCATTTTTCCATTCCTGGTGTTATTTCATTTGCTTGTAACACTGTGAACAATAAGTGTGAAGTATGGCACAAACGGTTAGGTCATCCTAATTCAGTTATTTTATCTCATGTAATAAACTCTGGTTTGTTGGGCAATAAAGATCAATTTTCTTCTTCTCTCTCTTTTGATTGTTCCACATGCAAATTAGGTAAAAGTAAATCTCTTTCTTTTCCTTCTCATGGAAGTCATGCTGAACGCTGTTTTGATTTGATTCATAGTGATGTGTGGGGAATCTCTCCTGTCATTTCTCATGCAAATTATAAATACTTTGTTACATTCATTGATGATTATACAAAGTATACCTGGATCTATTTCCTTCGTGCTAAATCTGAGGTCTTATCCGTTTTTCAACAATTTACTGCTTATGTTGAGAATCAGTTTTCTTCTAGCATCAAAATTCTGAGGTCTGATTCAGGTGGTGAATACATGTCTCAAGAATTTCATATTTTTCTCCAACAAAAAGGCATTGTTTCTCAGCGTTCTTGTCCATATACACCCCAACAAAATGGTGTTGCTGAACGTAAAAATAGACATTTGTTGGATGTTGTTCGTACTCTATTGCTTCAATCATCTGTTCCACCTAAATTTTGGGTTGAGGCATTATCTACAGCAGTTTATTTAATTAATAGATTGCCGTCCAGTGTCTTGAATTTTGAAACTCCTTACTTTCGTCTTTATCATCAACATCCTAGATACGTTGACATGCATACTTTTGGTTGTGTTTGTTTTGTTCATTTGCCTTCTCATGAGCGTCATAAGTTATCTGCTCAATCTGTTAGATGCGCATTTATGGGTTATAATACTTCCCACAAAGGCTATGTTTGCTATGATCCGAATTCTAATCGATTTCGTATTTCCCGTCATGTTGTGTTCTTTGAAAATCAATCATTCTTTCCTTCTCATAATGAATCTTCGCCCGAGATGTCTATTTTGCCTAATTTTGATGACTTGACCCCTTCTATTGACCGATTTAAACCTGGGCTTGTATATGAAAGACGAAGACCAACTTTGCCCCTTCCTGAGTCTGGTCCGCCATCTGAGCCTGTTCAGATTGAATCCTCTACGAATGATATGGATACAACTCCAGTTCCTCGCCGTTCGACCAGAGTGTCTCGTCCGCCAGATCGGTATGGTTTCTCTCATACCTCTTTACATGTTACTCTATCTTCCATCCCCATTCCATCAGGTTATTCTGAGGCAGCTAAACATGACTGTTGGCGTGCGGCAATGGATGAAGAGCTTCGGGCTCTTCAAGATAATCATACATGGGATGTTGTCCCTTGTCCTGCTCAGGTGAAACCCATTGGCTGCAAATGGGTCTATTCTATCAAATTGCTTTCAGATGGAACTCTAGATCGTTATAAGGCCCGGTTGGTTGCTCTTGGTAATAGGCAAGAATATGGGGTGGACTATGAGGAGACTTTTGCTCCAGTTGCCAAGATGACTACAGTGCGAACTATCATGTCTGTTGCTGCATCCCAAGGTTGGCCTCTTCATCAGATGGACGTCAAAAATGCCTTTCTGCATGGAGATCTCAAAGAAGAGATATACATGACCATTCCACCTGGTTTGTCCTCCTACTCTTCTTCGGATGTCTGTAAGTTGAAACGATCATTGTATGGGCTGAAACAAGCTCCCCGAGCATGGTTTGATAAATTTCGCTCCACTTTGCTCCAGTTTTCGTTTAAGCAAAGTGCTTATGATTCTTCTTTATTTTTCTGCAAGACATCTCTTGGCATTGTCCTTCTTTTGGTTTATGTTGATGATATTGTTATTACTGGAACGGATTCTACTTTGATCACCCAACTACAGCAGCATCTTCAAGCCTCATTTCACATGAAGGATCTTGGTCCTCTTACATATTTTTTAGGCTTGGAAGTTCATAACACTTCCTCCGGCATTTTCTTGAATCAACACAAATATGCTCAAGATCTTATTGCATTGGCTGGTCTTCATGATACTTCTTCTGTGGACACTCCAATGGAAGTAAACACGAAGTATCGTCGGGAAGAGAGTGATCTCCTCTCTGACCCCACTATGTATCGACAATTAGTGGGGAGCCTCAACTATTTGACCATTACTCGACCTGATATTTCCTTTGCAGTACAGCAAGTTAGTCAATTCATGCAGGCTCCACGTCATCTACACTTAGCGGCCGTCCGTCGTATCATTCGATATCTTCGAGGTTCTCCTAGTCGTGGCCTATTCTTTCCTAATGGGACTCCTCTTAAGCTTGTGGCTTACAGTGATGCAGATTGGGCAGGATGTCCTGATACGCGACGATCTGTTACAGGTTGGTGCATGTTTCTTGGTGACTCTTTGATATCTTGGAAGAGTAAGAAACAAGATCGGGTCTCCAAATCATCCACTGAATCTGAATATCGTGCGATGTCTGCTGCTTGTTTTGAGATTCTATGGCTTCGTGGTCTTCTTGCTGAGATTGGTTTTGTTCAGTCTGATCATACTCCTCTACATGCTGACAACACTAGTGCCATTCAGATTGCTGCTAATCCTGTTTTTCATGAGCATACAAAACACATCGAGGTTGATTGTCATTTCATTCGGGAAGTATTCGATTCTCGTATCATTTCTCTTCCTCATATTTCTACTGAACTCCAGATTGCAGATGTGTTTACAAAGGCTATGACACGACAACGTCATCAGTTTTTTGTGAGCAAATTGATGCTTCTTGATCTACCAGCATCAATTTGAGGGGGGATGTCAGCATAAATATGCTCCATGATTGATGTCACCATAATATGCTCCATGATTGTCTCTCCATGATACGCTTCCTTATTTAGTTCCCCTTATTTAATTCTCATCAATTGTATATATATACTTTCTTATTTAGCCAAAATCTGTATATAGACAGATTTGATTGTAGCTGTAAGTTAGGACAGATTGATAGCTATAATTTAGGCCTGTATATAAACAGATTTGATAGCTATAATTTAGGCTTAATTATAGCTGTAATTTAGGACAGATTGATAGCTATAATTTAGGCTTAATTCTAGCCTTGTATATTGCAGATTTGTGCCTATATAATGAGAGAAATCCTCACAATTGAGGTATTCAATCAAAAGGATTCTTTTGTCACCATGGACCCATATTTGACACCTGTACTCGTGTCCGTATAACATAGCTCTAGGGTGACAAAGTTGTATTGCAGCCCTATTAGCACTCCTTTGTCTACATCAGGGGTATTTCTTCCATTTACTCAAACTTCTTTCCTAAATCCTACAATTGTCCTGTGATGCTCGTGATTTTTCTCCATCAATCAACATATTTTGAGCCATTTTGAACCTTCCCACTAAAACCGCTGCAATTATGCACAGATTCTAAAAAAATAATAATAATAAAAAACAAAAAGAATTTCCTCTCATGATAGTCCAGACATCTCTAGAAATTTCTCACCTCTTGCTGACCAGCTACATGACAAAGCACTAATGTGCATGATTTACCACGTACCTCCAAACTAATACAAAAAAGAAAAACTAACTTCCTGAATTTATACTTTTCTCATGTTTTTCCACAGAAATACTTTCTATTAAATGGGTGCTTTTGCAGCAGAATTTAACACACATGATCTGCTCCAACTATAGTTGTTAACTGAAAGGAATGAGTAACATTGTTCAGTTTACAAAAATATAACACCAAAAAAAAAAAACACTAAATAACCCCCTGGGCACCCTCTATGTCCGCCCTAGCTTGAAAGGTCAAATGGCAGTATTCATTTTCACAGCAAGCACTTTTATAATCAAATGAGAGAACTCTACAGTACTTACACAGTGATTCATTGCATTGACAGTAAGTTAATGACAAACCTGATGACATTGAGCCAACAAACGTCTCAAGAAATCTGACAATGATCATGAAGAAGTTCTGTTCAGAAGAAATATGGCTTCTCACTAATGACATTGTCCTAACAAAACATATAGTGGTTGACTTATCAAAAACTATCCCTTACGATGGTCAAAAAAAAAAAAAAAAAAGGCGAGCTTACATACCTGTACAAGGAGATTGCCATCTTCCAATTGCATGGCACACAAAAGAAATGATCATATAAGTAATCGTTTACTAACGCAACAGCAAACTTCCATAAATGAAATCAGTAAGGTACACATCCCTAAAAGTAACAGGAAAGGAAAAAAAAAAAGATATACAAAAAGGATAAAATTTACCGCATCATTTAAAACAGACTCCCCAAAGACCAAAGCATAGAGATTCGTGTCTGTGCCAAGCTCCTAAAATGTATCATGTCAGATATTAGTCGCTATGATAAAAAGAGAGAACATTGTAGCAATTAATTCTAAACTGCCTCTTCGAGGACAAGGACGGGACCCCCTGGGAAGGGGGGGGGGATTCTTTAAAATTCAGGTTCGACATGCATTTGGTATCTTTGTGATCCAACCAAATTGTGAATTGGCAGAAGAACCGGATTATAACAAAAGAAGGAAGATCTACATGTTCGAGAGAGAGAGAGAGAGAGAGAGAGAGAGAGAGAGAGAGAGAGAGAGAGAGAGAGAGAGAGAGAGAGAGAGCAGGGAGTGTGTTTTAATGCACACCAAGGATTAGCTTTCTGCCAGAAGAGTACTAAATAGTATGACTAAGGGATACATCACTCACTTCTTGAAAGCATAACCACAATAAGTAATTTGTTCACTTCGTGCCGACAATTTTAACCCCACAAGGATCCACTCTAGAGCAGAATCAGCTGGTGCTACGAAATGCAAGAGGCGAATGGGGAATGCATAAGGCACAACCGAGTCGACAAATCCTATTATCGCTAAATGTTTTTCAAAAGGCATGCGCCATCTTATCCCTTTAACCAAAATATTACTATTCACTATCAGTGCTCAAAGATGCACACAGGACACCACAGCCCAACCTCCTGCTGTGCATTGTTGTTTTGCTATTGAAGATCACAGCAGCAAACAAAAATTACAAAAGAATGTGCGAAGGTTCCTAATTTGGCATTCAAAAGATGGTACGGACCAATTTTAGATGTTATCTAGCCACAATTAATGCATAATGCAGTTTATTTATAATATTATAGAAATTGTCATTTTAGGAGTGTTTTGCACAATTGGCAACTTTAGTATTAGGTCCTTTTACCCCCCCTATGCTCTGCTTTTGCAACTTCAAAGGTGGGATAATGGTCTGAGTCTAAAAAGTTTGAAAGTGATACAACACCGAGAAAGGAAGTGGAATGAATTAATTAAAGAGTTCTTAGATGCACAAACAAGATGTATAAGGATAGACAGCAGTAAGAATTCTTACATGAGGAATTCAGGAATGGAAGAAAAAAGAACTCAGCAATTCCATTTGTGCTTCAACCTAACAACACTATTTTCATTTACTCAAGCTTCATATAGAACTTTTGCAATCCATATACATTGAAAACAAGAGTTGGGAGGCCAAGAATTCCGGACTAAGTGAACTAAAAGAATAAGGAAAACCAAAATTAAAGTTTGGCTTGAAGTTCAATTACATGTATCAGCAGCTATCCAATAGAAAAAAAGAAAAGAAGTTAGGGATTGAAATGAAGACCAAGTTGGACCCAGTGAATTTCAAGTTCAGCAGAGGCTCAAAAGACAAAGATAGCCTCCACATTCCAAACTCAATAAAACACATTACAGATCATGACACAAACCTAAAATGTACTATATAGAAGGCACCAGACCTATTTGAATCTGTCCTTCTCCACAAATTTATTCTTTCAGATTGCCCCAAACTTCTCCATATGAAATCATACTGGGAGAGTACACAACTTGAACTCCTATCTTGAACAATTGTAATTAATAGTCAAAAGCCAGCAATCAGCGTTTATCGAGGAATCAGTTCAATAGGTGGCACATCCTAATTTCTCTAAATTCACAAAGCTTGTATGACTAAATATAACTAATCTCTTTGAATGAGAGCATACAATACAATTGATAACCAAAATCAGACAACATTATCATATGAGCACATAAAAAGCCTATTTATGGCTAATAAAGTCACCTGAAATATAGATAGAACGGTTACAGGGTCAGTTGCTGATATAAGAGCACCAAACATCAAGCATTCAACGAAAGGTAGTTTGTACATAAGATACATCAAACCACCAAGGTAGCTGCATTTAGAGACACAAAACAATTTGAATGAAGTGTGGAACTCGAACTTCAGGATAAAGAAGAATCCCATTCAATTTTAAATTCTCTTACTAGCAATAATTCCAAACTGCAATAGCCAAATTACAAAAACATAAGCTTGAATATCTGAATATGGCATATAGCATGAACAAAAATGACACTCACACGAGAATCCCAGTCACGATGGAAGCTATAAAGGTCCCTCCAATTGCAAAGCTGACAATGGCTCCAAAATTTGAAAAGAATGGTTTCTGTCAATTGGACGAGAGAAGAACATCCTATGAGGATGGGGAATGACAAAGAATAAAAATAAAATTTCCCAATGGAAAAGGTTAAGACAGAAGAACACGTAGAATGAATGACAGAGAGAACTTACAGGCTGAAGACTAAATCCTGATTGAGTAAGCATAAGAGAGTCAAGCGAAACAACACTTGGCAACAAGCAGTGAATAGCAGGATAGGTAATAAACATACTAAAATAGCAAAGAATTGCATAGGATCAAAATCTAAAAAGGGCTTCCTTAGTAGCAAGAACCCAAGAAAGGATATAAGATTATTGGAGGCAACAGAAACAAGAAGAAAAACTCCTCATGGAAGTTAAACCACGCCCTGCCAAGCAGAAAGAAAGAGGGAGAAAAGGAGAAAAAAGAAACATAATAATAAATAATATGAAAAAGGAACCACTACTAACAAGTTAAGCATAAAATGCACAGAAAAATATACTGGATGCTACCCCGACCTGATACTAGTTTCCGTATTTGATATGTTAGCCAGCCCACCAACAATCAAACCTGCCGGAAATTATGTAAAAAAAGGGGGTAAAGAAAATATTCTAATCGAATTATACATAATTTCTCGTACAGCCTAACTCCACAGAGGAAGGAATTATTGTTACCAATCAAAAGGGAGGCGCTGGCCTCAGGCAGGTAATAGAAACGGTGACGTCGTAGGACATGGCCAAGGACGAAAGAGAGGACAAGCATCATGATCTGAAGGAGAATTCCAACTCCAGCAGCCTGCTGCTCCTTTCCTGGGCTCTCCCGAGAATCAGCCGGAGATATCTGCAGCTCCTCCATGCTACTGTTTTCTCCGGGTTGGGTTTTTCTCCCCCGTTTAACTTTTAAAGACAATAATTACAATCCGCAACCACTGCCACAACTGCAGCCTACCGGAGTACTATTGACGCTGCCCGAGTTTGTCCGTAATGGATCTGCCACCACCCCCTCGTCTTCGTCAGACTTTTCTCTTTAGTATTGTCAGTTCTAATTCTCTCGCTGTCTATTTGCGTGTCGCAAATCTGGGTAGGGATATACAAGGGAAAGGGTAAATAGACGAAATAGTCCTCCCAAAATGTGTTAATTAATCATATTTAATCCTCACACTTTAATTCTCTTAACATTCAAATCTGCACTGATTTAGTCCGGTCAGCAGCGGCGCCGTCCAAAATCTCCAGCACAATACATCGGTCAATGAAGGGTATTAATAGAAATGAATACAAGGAAGATTCATCATACCATATATATATATATATATATATATATATATAGATATATTTATATTTGTTTTTATCATACATACATATTATAATAAAAATTTGTTTCTTATTCCTCCATGGTTAACTCACCCCGAATATAAATTCTAATTTCTAAATTCTGATAATGCTATGCTTGGACATAAAAGTTACAACATCGATTTTTCCCCCTTTCCATTCAATTTTTTTTTATAACAATAAAATTATTCATTTGCATTTTATTTTCATATAACTCACTAATTCAGAATATTCTTATTGCATGGTTATATTTACAAATGGTAATAATATTAACTTCTTTATATCAAAATGTGTGGCCCCTCATTAATTTTCCTTTCACTAATACGATTATTAGGGACAGGATCGTCGCAAGTCCCATTTGGGACAAGTTGATGCCCTGATTTAAGAGTAAAAAATCAACGGCTGATTTAGGCTAAAATGGCTAAATTTTAGGACAAAAAACGAAGTCGTTTTAGATAGAAAGTAGTTATAGTTTTTCATTAGTCAGTTACTTTTTTCACTAACGAATAACAAATTTTGACTGATCAATCACGCACGCCTCTAACTTGTCCCAACTGGACGCCCACTAAATTGTGAGGCCCTGCGCCCCATTATTAATGATACGACTACATTTTTTTTTTTATAATGCTAAATGTGGTTCCATCATAGAAAACATAATTTATCTAAGTTCCATGTTTCCCTTTTGTTCATATAGGTTCGTTGAATGTAAAGCAAAGATTGCAGCTACTAAAATTGCAAAATTTGCAATAAACTTGAAACATGTGGTTCGATGGGAACATGAGTTTCCCTTGTGGATCCCTAGTATATCACAAAATGCAGATGGGCAGTTGCCCCTTTTTGTAAAGATGTACAAAATTCAGTAATCAATACATATACGTCTTCAATTCTAAAAAAAAAATAAAAATGTGTTGGGGTGGATTATTTTGTATTTTGTACTCGATATTGTGTTGGAATTATGGATGGATAGCCCACAATGCACTAAATTTTGGTTCCTCCATTCTACTACTTTATGCTAATGTGCAAACGATTGCCACTCTCATGATTCTATGTCAACAGGCAGTTTGGACTTGAAGCCATTACATGAGAATGTTAATAATTCACATCATACGATCCTATCAGAATTGTGTCCAAATATTGTGTTTCAAGCAAGCAGAAGCATATATGCTTGATTTGCATGAAATCGATGGCCTACATGACATCCACACATCTGTTGCTTGATATTAAAACATGCTATACTGTGAGCCTCAATATTCACAAACTTGGGCTTGAAAAATAGTTGCATTGCTGAGCTATTAGTTCGTATGCTTGCTTTGTATTCTTGGATGCATTATGATTTCATTGACTATGTTATTGTTCCATGACTAAAAGCAAGTACTAATAGGCTACTTAACGGTCCTTTTGCTCGTTCCTTTAATAACTGAAATCAATTTTCTATACTTAATAGAAACTAAAGTGCAATTGTATGCACGAGACAAATTATCAAATAAATGATTTGGATATGTTCCATTATGCTAAAAATCTATATAATTACATAAAGGTTTGAAAAAGATAAATTTTAATTTGTCAAACTTAGTACATGTGCAAAGCACGAGCAATTTCCTAGTATAAAAAATAAGATGTTATTGATTCTTGGAAGATGCTGTTAGTAAAGGACTGGTGACACTGTTTCTTTAAAGGATACTTTTAAATCAGAGGGGATGAGTTTCTTAATGTCGGATAATTTTTGTTGATTTTCAGACTATAGTTTTAGACTTGTGACAAGTCATAAATGGTTACACTGGTTTATGTATTTGACAGTGAAATATTGCTTGTGCCTTTAGTTTCTAAAAGATTAGTTATAATAATAACTGTTCTTTCTGATCAACTTTACCATCCTCACTTTCTGGATCTCAATCGACTTTGCTTCAATAAACAAATTCTTGATACTTTTGTCGTATACTCGAGCATTTTCCCATAATATGTATCAGAGCATGCAGCTAGGATTTTTTACAAAAAATGTGATTAGATTAAAGATGAGGCTTCATAGGTTTGCCAAATGGTGGATATGCAACCATTTGTCAGGACAAGCCAAGTGACCAGGATGAAGAGTCTTGCTCATATACCAGTTCAAACTGGGGAAGACGCTCGTCTCATGGCAGTGATGATGAACCTTGCTTGTATTGTGCAAGCGTAGTAAAAGCAAAACGCAGGCGTGTAACAGCTAAACAAGATTTATGGGGCTACAAGTTTTTATGGAAATCATCCCGAGTCTCAATACTGTGTGTCCTTCCAGTCCCATCTATATATACAACATCTCATCTGAACAGGCTCAACACGGTATTGTGCAACATCTCATCTGAACAGGCTCAACACGATATTGTGCAACATCTCATCTCAATAGGCTCCACACAATCGCGGGTGATGGCTTTCATACACAGTTCAAACAATAGGATTACGGTTCAAACAATTAGAGTAGGGTAACGGCTTTTTATAAACAGTTCAAACAGTAACAGTACCCGCAGAAAGTGAGTCTATATGAAGGAAAACACAGGCTCAACATGACTGTGGGTGACTGCTTTTTATACACGGTTCAAACAATAAGAGTACCCGCAGAAAGTGAGTCTCAATGAATGAAAACCCTGAGATAGATTGATTGATTGATTAATTGTTAGTCAATTTGAAGCCATCATGAAGGTATGGTAGGACACATTGGCCTGTTTCCGTGCAAATGCTTAGCCCATCTCCTTGCCATGAAAGTGTCGTGGTAGTCCCAACTCTCTGCACTGCTTATCCTCCCGCCCGTGCACACAACAGTATCTAAGCCATTGCTTCTTTCGCTTGGATCCGGAAATCCAACCACAATTTCCCCAGTCTTCCTGCGTTCATCAATTCCACCGTCAACGTAGCTATATTCCACACGAACACGCGATGTTTTCCGCAATGTTAACGGGATCCTTCTCTCTTCACCACCCCTTAGTTCTCCAAGCTTTACAATCCTAGCATCCTCGATGTTCAATTGGATCTCCCTAAAAGCCCCACCCAGCATTCTGGCTAGAAATTCCTCAAACTCATGCATGACAAACCCATTTGAAGTGCTGAAACCAAACCCTACATGAAAGCGATGTATTTTGACCGGAACTTCCATGCCGAAATTATGGCAGGACCTGGTTGGACCGTCTGAGAGATGCAGAATACAAGACTCTGGGTTTCTGTAGACACGATCACCAAGCACTTTTACCCCTTTCTTCAGGCCTACAATTGGATCTGCAGGCCCTGTATAAAATAGGCGATCAATAACTTGCAAAGCTGTTCGTTTCCCATAGGAAGTCATGCGCTTAAGGGGAAACATGCGAGCAGCAGCAGAAGAATAGGTAACAATTGCCAAACGGTCCACTGGTCGCAGTGAGAATATCACCAATGCCATGGCTTGTTTCATAAGCCTCAGGTGAGGCCCATTGGGGCTAGCAACTAAGACCAAATCCGTTGCCGGTTGATGTTCCAACCTTACACGAAGATAAGCTTTTGTGGTAGTACAAACAGGCGGTTTCTGTCCAGCTGTGGCAAGATGCTGTACTGGTACAATTGGTGATTGAAGCAGCAACTGTGAGGGACTAGTCGAGTGATGCTGTGATGAGATATCACGCGAATGACCTAAAATAACCCCAGATTTTTTATTAGAGCACAAATGAGTGAGGTGGAAAGGCAACAAAGAGATATGGAGACGGTCATGATGTGAAGCACGGTCAGGCTCTACAGGATCATCGTCATCATAATGAGCAGATAGCAGAAAGGAGCGTCTGTGAACCCGGAAACTAGCAATTGAGTCATCGAGGATCTGGAGAATGGGATCAGACTGGTTGCTTTGTAGGGAATTATGTGAATTTAGATTACGAGGAAGCTGTGTCCAATGTGCACGGCAAATGGGGCATGTGACACTACCATGGCGAACATTGGAGGAGATGCAAGCAAAGTGAAATGCATGAGAGCATTGTGCTGTGAATATAGCGGGGCATGGGCTGCTGCCTGAGCTATAATTCAATGGATCAAGACATATTGCGCACATGTTCTGCCAGCAAAGGGAAAGAAACAGAAATCAAAAGGCCAGGGAAAGCAAAACCTTTTCATTATACATGTGAGGTAGAAAGTAAGACACAAGAATGAGGTATGCTAAAGTTCAAATTCAAAAAGGGGAATGAATTTTTCATTCATGAGAAAAGGGCACGCATCAAGCATGTGATTAGCAACAGTTTTAATATGACCAGTACATGTGGCCATTGTCCTAATTCTGATTCTATAATACAACACCTGCCAAATCAGAGTCACAAAAACCATGTGAACATTTCTCCCACAGCATATGCTACCGTAAATCACTTTCAAATACCTCCAAGCAACGAAATCCAATGTTTTCCTTTAGGTAAACAAGACCATATTGTGGAGATGTATATGGTCTCTGTTATCTGCTCTTTGTTGAGAGTTTATCTAATACTATCTTCAAATAATGCTTATGTCTATATCTTTGATATCATATCCTTCAATAAATAAGTTCTTTATTTTACACTTGACAGAAAATAGAAAGGATTTATTTCAAAAAACTGAATTTAAAAATAATAGATTGCTGAACATCTAGAGACCTAAGTAAATCATAAGAAATATCCTGAAGGACGGAGTTTAATTATGAAGCAAGATGATTTAAGTTTCCAACATTGTTTACAACAATGTTGTAATGGGTGGTCCTCAACCGGCAGAATTCTTGTAGCTTGATCCTAAAGCGTCAATCTAATGAATTTGAAAGATTTGAACTCTTTTTGACTAGAGCATTTTAGCAAAGAAGAAGAAACGAGGTCAGTTGAAGAAGGAAAACTTTGTGCTCAATCCAAGCAATGAGGTGGCTAGAATTAGAATTGTATAAGTAACATGTGAGTATTATTCTTCATTCCTTACTAGTTACAGGCGGAAGATCCCAATTTCAATTTCAAGGCAATATCCCCCTGATTTTTTTTTTTTTTTGTTTTTTTAACTATACTAATAAACTTCGATTGACAGAAAGGGAAAGTAATGGTGCTGAAGATAATAGTATATAAAGACAGTACTTTACTAGCAGAAGTAGTGTTGGTGCTGGAATCTGCTTGGTCCAGAACGTCCGAGCAAATTTTGTGGTGACAAGTGTTCATGGCCTTAACGGAAGGAGAAGGATAGGAAGGTGAATCGGAATATAGCTGCAGCAGCAAATTATAGAGTAAATCAAACAATAATTAGAATCGAATGAAGCCGCCCCCTCCTCTCCTTTCTGTTCTTTCCCAAGAAGGTACAATTATAAAGGCTTTAGAAATAGAGATTGAAAGACTCACATGAGTAGCATTGGAGGCGGTGTTGTTGGTCTGGTGTCTACTGGTAGTCCAAGAAAAGGAGCCGCATGTTTGAGCTAGTATCTTCTTGGCAGCCTTCTTCAATTTCCAGGATGCTCCTCCTCCGCCGACCATTTCCACAGGCGGCCGACTCTATCTCTCTAGTTTTCACCAGCTTCTGTCTGCTTCAGTTATTCAATGCTGCATAAGAGCTAAGCTTAATCTGTCTGTATCTATCTCTCTCTCTTTCTCTGTGTACTTGAATTTGGGATGGATCTTTGTGAAGCAAACAAATAATAATAATAAATCCCAATTCAATTCTCGGAGAAATTAACGAAAAAGAACTAGTAGAATTAAAGCAGCTTAATTTCTCAACTCAATTCTCGAATAGTAAAGCATCTATCTGATCTGGACAGCTGTTTGCTGCCATTTCTAAGGTATTCGAGCAACCGCGTTCACCTGTGCTAGTAGTTGCTGCTAGTTTTTTTTTTTTTTTTTGTACAACAAGAGGTAGTAATTGCTAGTTAATTTGCTATTTGCTAGCTAGCAAGTAGGCAGCAAGTGCTCTTCTTTTTGTTTTTCCACTTTTGTCTTTAATTTGTGTGCTGCAACTCCTTCAGCAGTAAGTAGTGTTAGTGCGTCACTTTCACTCACCCGCCGAGAGGGGACCAAGGGCCCTCAACGATGCTTTTTCACACCAGATCTCGTACTATTTATTTTGAGCGCGTGCTCCGATTTGCAACATACCATTCATCCTCCAGACTCTGCCCTACCCTACCATACTACTACTACAGTAATCATCTGCACTTTTCAAACCCGAATCCAACCAATATTTAATTTTCTTTTCTCTTTTTAAAATTTTCAGGAACTTTTCAAATCAAAAACGCCCTCTAAGAATCGATCTACATTTCTAGACAAAGGAAAATTTTTCAAATGTGCCGCAACTAGTTCTAAGCTCCGGCTAACTCTACGACTTCTAGCTAAGGGAATGGATCGTATTCTTAAAGGGAAAAAGAAAAAAATAAAAATAAAAAAAGGCTAAGGGAAGGGAGATTGAACTTTGGAAGGCTCGGCCTGGCCAAGCAAGGAGGCAAAGAATAAAGAACAAGATAAATAACCGCGTTAAGATTTGAATTTCAAGTTTAGATATAAAGCATCAATGAACAATTATTACCCATTGCCACCCACGTTAAGAGAGAATTGGTTTTGTTTGTTTACCGGTGTTTTCTAAAAAAATATTTTTTTAAAAATTTTAAATACATTTTTTATTCACTTATTATGTTACGTACACATTTATCAAAAATAATTTTTAAAAATGTTATAGTTAATCTTAAAAAAAAAACACACTACGAAAAATAGTCCTCCAAACACTGCCACTTAGTTGAAGAAATGAGCACTTTGGCCCTCGTGTTAGGAGTACTCGAGTTCAAATCTTGTGTTAGGACTAATTGAGTTCAGTTCAAGAGTGGAATGAATTTGACGTACTAAACAAGCAGACTGGAGGAATGAACAAAGAAGAAAAAAGAGTGCATAATCAAGACGGAGGGATTACAGAAAGAAGTACAAGAGGAGTTGTAATCCAAGTTCGGATAAAAATCCGCAGAACAAAGCAAAGGATGGGATATTGTCCAGTGGTTTTAAAGCATGATGGCAAGCTGCAGATAATATGAGTTGCCACAAAAACAAGAGTAGCTGATCCACTGTTGGATGAGGCAAATGCAATAAAATTGGCTTTGCTAATAGCACAGGAGAGAGGGTGGTCAAAATTGTACATTCAAGGATCAAATAGCCGTTTGATATAGCAGCTAAGAAACAAGCAAACAGGGGAGTCAATCTGTGCAAACATTCTACAGAATATCTTGTATTTAGGCTCTTTGTTTCAAAGTTGCTCATTCCAGTTTCTTAATAGTAAGAAAAAAAATATGACTATTAGAATAGCAAAATTTGCTTCTAAACTGAAAACAAAGGTTGTGTGGAAAGATAATTTCCCCTGTGGATCAATGGGATCTCACAGACGGAATTTGGGCAGTAGCCCTTTTGTAAGTTGCATACTCATTTCAATATTATATACACAAGTTGACTTCTGACAAAAACCCTGTTGCCAAAAAAAGCGCCGTTATAGACCATCTGCAAGAGTCCTGATTTTGGAATAGATGAACCTCTCATTCTCTTATGCTTAGTTTGGGAGTTGATATGGGAAAAAAAAAAAAAAAAGAAGAAGAAGAGAGAAGAAGAGTTGAGAAAAGAAAAAAAAAAGTAAGGGAAATTTTCATTTCCTTTCATTCCATTTCTTCTCAAATTTGGGAGGAAACTTTATTGAGAAAAAGAGGGGAAGATTTTCTTCTCGTTTCCTTTCTTTTCTTTCCTCTTTTCTACTCCCAAACAAAGCAAATTTGTTAAATATCATATTGGCCCAAAAAATAATGCAACCAATGTAGCAATAATCAAACTTGCAATAACAATGACAAAGATAACAATTATAAAGCTCAAAATAACAAATAACAATAAAGTAAAGTAAAGAAAGAGCACACCGAAATTTTTTTAGTGGTTCGGCTCCAAACTCAGTACCTACATCCATTTCCAAGTTGATTACTTGGAGTTTGAATCCACTAGTAGCTTTTTCAATTGTTGGTGAAGCAAACCAACTTGTACATAAGGGATGATTACTCTTGCTCTCTCTTCCTAGCTCTAGTTGAGTCAAAGTCCCACTTTGCTCACACTAAGCTCTACCGAGACTAGTCAAGATTTTACATCACTCACAACCCCCACACTATGCTACAATTGAATGCTTTCACTCACCCAATTAAGAATTACACTATCCCAACTAATTACCTCACCTAGAACTACAAACACACAGTCACACAAGAGTAATTTCCCTCAAAATATCTCTTAAAACACTTGTAACTAAATAGGCAAAAGTCTTCTATTAATTTTATACATAATGGTATTTATAGGGGTGAGAAAATAGCTAGAAATGACTTCTAACGGTCAAATTCAACTTTCTATAGAAACTAGCTATTAGACAGTAAATTTGAGGTCCAGACGTCCGTTACTGTTCATTTGGACGTTACTGTTCACAATACTGTTCATTCGGTTATTGTTCATGCGAACTTCCGGATCCCAAGTCCGCATCACAACTTTCTTGTAATTTTTTCTTCTTTTTTATTTCTTTTGATGCCTAAACACTTTTATTGCAAGATTAACTTGATAAAATATTAGTAAATAGTATCATTAGTTTGTTAATCATCAAAATTAAGATGATGTGAGATCATAAGGTCTTTATATCCCTTCTTACTCCCAAACAAAGGAATTGGTTACGCATCCTTTCTATTCCTCTTTTTTCTTCCATTTCCTTCCTCCCAAAGAATACATTGAACTTTTTTTAATAGGGGAAAAAAAAAAGAAGAAAGAAAGTGACCAACTGAAAGTGTGAGAGGAATGGCGATTCAAAATTATCAAAATGCCTAAAAACTTACTCAAAATTTTAGTCCATACCGGATGCCAACATAATTCCATTAGCTCTAGACCTCTTTTATACAGCAAGGATATCTCATCATTGATTTAAAAATGGATCATAGTCACAAAAGAGGAAAAAAAAAAAGGATCAAATTTCAACTATTTATCAAGAGAGAGCATAATATGTTATTCAAAATATCTTAAAATTGCCCATTAAATGGTTGAAATACTCAGGGGACGTTTGGTTCGCAGGTATCAGTTTGGTTCGCGGGTATCGAAATCAACCCCATAGTTGGTGTTTGGTAATTGAGAATCAAAATCAAATCCTTAATTGGTGAATTTTGGCCAAAACTCACCAATGATTACCGCATCCGGATGTCCGCATGCATCATCTAGACGTTCGAAATCTCATCCAGATATCATTAGCATAAATTCCATATGTTCCAAGCATGCAGACGTCTATATGATTTGCGGATATAATTCCGATTCTCAACAAATCAAACAATAATTATAGTAATGATACCTATTTTGAATACTAAACCAAACACATGTATTAGAATCGACGGATGCATTCCAAACTCAAGAGAAATGATTTTGATTCTCGAGTGTAAACCAAACACCCCCTCAAATGCCTATCTCAAACAATGTTACATAAATAATTCTTTTAAGTGATATTATTGAGGGGCATCGTCAAGTTCAAAAACTATTAGGAAAAACAATGAAAATGCAGTTTTATGGATGGGAGAAGATTAGTGTATTGATGTTAAAAACTAATTACCCTACGCTATAATTCTTAGAAAATATAATTAAAGTCTGTACAAGACAAAGTATGGCTAGGCATAAACTATAAGGAACTTCTAGTGGCTTTGCTGCGTTTGTTTACCGTCTACAGCAACTTTCTTTTTTTTGTCAATAGTCAACAATATACTATCTTACTTCTAACCAACACTATAGGGAGAGAGGCCAACTGAGCCCACAGCAGCTTGTAAGCTATGCTAAATTACTGTTGACAATATTGAGGACATATATTCACTGTCTAGTGACGATTTTTTCTCCAAATCATAGGCCTAGGTACCAAGAAAAAAAAACTGACCAAGTTGAAAACCCAGAAAAAAGAGTTTTACATTTTGTGATGATTAGCTAGCTCTCCACCTTATTAAAGCAACGACCAAGGACTCCATATCAAATGGCATCGTCCACCTTCCCAGTGTTTAAAAATTTCAAAGATCGTTGGGAAGAAAAATTGAGAGAGTCCATCAAAGAGACTCAATATATAAGTCATAAGTTAGAACCCAAATTTTACTAAAAATTTTAAAATAGTAGGTCTTGGTCCTTTACACACACACACACACACACATATATATATATTAAACACATTTTTTTATTCTCTTCAAACTAATGTGAGGCAACATTAATCAATTCATGAACTAACAATTCTCCCCCCTTATGGATAGACACTTAAATCAAAACCAAACACCAGTCATCTAGATTACTATTTAAAGCAAGCTCACTCTTTATAAACTTACAAATGGGCCCTAACATCTCCCTCACACACTCTCACTCACTCATGCTCATACACACTCACACTCTCAGTTATATTGTACATACATTAAACATAGATGTAATCACACTTAGAAGCGTGCATACATTATTTTCTCTCGCACACAAAAATACATTGATTGTCTTTATCATATGCATACTCTCTCTCATACATACACTCTCTTACTCACACGCATACTTTCACATAAATATATACATTTTCTTTCCTATACATATGCACATACTTTTTCCTATGCACAGTCTCTATTATACACACATGCACACTTTCTTGCACACACACTCTCATACACATACATAAATAAGCATACTATTTTCTTCCACTTCATATACACTTTTTCTCTTACATATACACAAGTACAAACAAAAAAAAATTCTTTTCTTGTACACTTGCGCACACACACTCTCTCTCTCTCTCTCATACACATATTGCATATACACGTACTTTCTTTCACACACATTTTAAACACAACTACACTTGCGCTCTCTCTCTCTCTCTCTCTCAACATGGTCCTTCTCCCTCTCTCTCTCTCTCTCTCTCTCTCTCACTATCCCTAAACTATTTAGACTTTTTTAGATAAAATTACAATATTTATGAAATGAGGTGTTTAAATTTAATATTTAAATTTAGTTAATTACCAAATAGATATAACTTTATCAAATCATTAACTTAATACTTTCAATGCTCAAATTTCAAATTTTAGAGTTCAAAGTTCAAACTTTAGTTTTACCAAACGGGCCTTAAGATGAAACCATTTGCCAACTATATGCCAAAACAATAAATTCTAGGCTTCGATACCACTCACTGGGGAGAAAATTTGAGAAAGTCCACTAAAGAAAACCAATATATAATTGTAAGTAGAGATATGACTTTTGATAAAGAGGCATTTGGAACTAAAATATTAAGGACCCCGATACTATATAACTGAATTTAAATTTTGATAGAGAGGACAAAAATAATGATTTTCAGTCATAACCTATTACTCAGAATTAGCAAATTGAGTTAATGGGTTATCCACAATATCACAGACAATTAAATGTTCATTTACAAGATTATGCTATTATAATAATGCTCCAATTAATAAAAAATTGTTAATTTTGCTTTATTTGCAAATTGTGATATCATTGTTTATGAGCAAGCAGCTAGAGATGATCGTTCAGTAAAAGCAATGGATGAAGAAATTTATACCATTGAGAAAAATAATACTTGGTAATTTACTACTCTTTCAACTGGTGAAAAAGCTATTGGAGTGAAATAGGTCTACAAAATAAAGTACAACTTCAACAGAGAAGTGGAGAGATTTAAGGCAATGTTGGTAGCACAAGGATACAAGCGTAAATTGAGGACTGAGTATTTTAAGGTATTTGCACACATTGTTATGCTTGACATTGTTCGTTCTAATAATTTATATTGTCGTCCAAATAAGTGCAATATATGTCAAGTTTACTTTCTTGAATGGAATACTTGAGAAAGAAAATATATGGAATAGCTTGTAGGCTTTATTAGAAAAGGCTAATAGGATGAGATATTAAGTTAAAGAAGGCCTTGTATAGCTTAAAAGAACTCCAAGAGTTTGGTATGTGAGAATTGACTGTTGTTTTATTAGTCATGGATTTCAAAGGTCTACGTGTGAGCACACTTTATATGTCAAATCTTTTATCTGTGGTGATGTTTTAATTGTGTGCTTGTATGTAGATTATTTGATTTTTACAAGAAATAATCCATAGATGATTAGAGGCCATGATTAAACAATTTTAAATGATAGATATAGGACGTATGCTTGATTTTATTGGGATTGAGATTGATATTTTGAAGAAATTCAAGATAGATAGAGCTAAGCCAAATTCTGACTAAGTGAGAAAAATTAATATTGATTAAAGAGGGTACGGGATAATTTGTTAGATCCTACCTATTTTATAAGTTTGTAGAGAGTTTGAGATATTTGACTTCTACAATGCCTATATCATTATAGTGTTTGTTTGATTAGTAGGTTTATTAAAAATCTATATCAATCACATTTGTAGGCTGCAAAAAGGATCTTGAGTTATATCAAGGTCCTAAGGGAAATGGTACTTTTTATACAAACAGTGATCTGGTTGAGATTTTTAGGTATAGAGGCAGTAATTTGGGTTAGTGATACTTTTAAGATGAAAAGTATTTCAGGTTATTTATCTTTTACTGGTTTAAGAGTATTTTTCTAGAGTTCTAAGAAGTAATAGGCGATAGTTTGATCTATAGTAGAGGTGCAGTATATTGCATTAGCTAACAATGCTACTAATGCATTGCAGTTAAAACGGATGCTTGGTGTTTTACAATACAAGAAAGATGTTTTTATTGTCATAGTAAATTAACAATTGAATTGTTCGAAATTCCAATTCTTTGTGGACATATCAATCATATTGACATCAAGTTTCACTTTAAACATGAGTTTTTTCGTTAGAAGGAGATTGAGATAGATTATGGTGTGACTGAAGAGCAAATAGCAAATATTTTCACAAAAGCTTTGCAGATGACATGTTCTTGAAGTTGAAAAAGATATTGAGCATGTCTAAGTTTGAAGAGTAGGTTAAAGGGGCCATGTTGTATAAAGAAAAAATAAACCAAATATTATTTATTTATTAGTTTTATTAAATTAATTAGCGTCCATGTGTTACTAGATGATTTGTCAAGTTGTAGGGTTTAGATATAAAATCCTTTCTTTTTGTTATTTTTACCATTGCCGCCACGCATACATTTAAAATTTCAAATTATTTTTATTACGTTTTGGGTGATTTCTTGCCTATGTTCTTATGAGTTTTATTCATTTAATTGATATGGGATATTACTATGAATAAATAATTTTTTTTCCCCTTTCCATCAGAGTTAGAGAACGGACTGTCGTGCTTAAAAAAGAGTTGGTGAAAGTAAAGAAGCCTACTAAATGTTGTCGTACTGGACGACAACACTAGCACTTTGAGAATCTGGCTTTTTATCGCAAGCTTCGACTGCCAAACGGCAATGGAATGAAATGGAAGGCAATGCTTTTGAATTCAGGGGCACGGTCCCTACCTCTCTCCCTTCCACGCTTCTCGAAAGAAGGAAAAGAAGAAACGTAAGAAAGATCAACAAACACAAAAAAATAAAAAGAAAAAGGCCCAATATCCACGTTGAGATGCGTAAAAAAGCCAGTGAAATTTGACTTAGTCAAATCAGATTTGTGCTTGAAGTTGAGGGAAGGGGACGTGAGGCTCAACATGCTCAAAACCAATGTTAGCGTAAATATGAGAAAGGGCTGGAATTGTAAAGATTCAACATTCATAAATTATGACCTCATAACAATGGTGGTGGTAGACAACTATAATAAGGGAAAAAAAAGACGAGTACCACTATACTATATTATTGTGGCAAAAAAATTATTAGAAAAAATGAAATAAAAGCATTCTGATGTTAAACAAACAAGAAAAACTATTAGCAAAAATGAATAAAATGAATTATGATGTTAAATAAGCAAAGAAATTAAAGAATGACGTCACTCCAAATCTTCCGTTTATTTTTTTGTTTTTTTTATCCAATTGTATTTATACGATATAATTTTATATTAAACACAATTGAATACTAAAAAAATTGGACAAAATTTAAACCAACCCAGCATTTACAATTTATGGACATGATGAATTTTTACAAATTAAAACCTTTGAAGAATATGAATTGGCATCATGAATTCCCGGAGTCCACATCAATTTCCATAACCCACAGTTAGCATTTCTTGTACATCGATTTCGTGACCAAGGCAAGGCACCATACCATTTGGAACGAAAACCCGCAAACAAAAGAAAGAACAAGAAATACCCTACATATATTTGTCGGCAGGCAGGACGGCTAAAAAGCACACCAGGACCCTTACGAATCGTGATGACCCGCGACCGCGAGTGAGAATAGGAACTCAACTACTAGCATTAAATGTAAATAGTTTTTTTTTTTTCGAATTTAGCATTAAATGTAAATAGTTAAACTTTACACCAAAAATACTTGCCAACAACATGACGCGTTAGGATAATAACCGTAAGGTAATATCTTCCCTGTGGTAACCATTGCAAGAATACAAAATATAGAATGAAGTACAGGAACCGGAAGTTGGCAGATTGCTGAATACTTGATTATCATAACTTTACATATTGATAATTACAAAGATACACTTGAACTCCAAACAGGCATAGTGAAACTACATATGTACGAAATATACTGCCCACCAAATAGAGAAGAAAGAATGATGTACGTACACTTTAGCAAGTACTATCCAAAAGAATCAAAGAAAACCATCAACCCGCCCAACGCACAACAAAGAAAAGCGGCCAAAACCAAAAAAAAAAAAACCTGCACCAGGGAAGAGAAGGGGGGGGGGGGGGGGGGGAGAAAATATTTTCCAATCATCTCTATATATCTGCAAAACTGCAGCTCCAAAACAATTGATGTGATGAACGAATGCCACAGGATTCACTACAACCAAATTTAGAGAACTCTGCCAGCCATTATACGGCTAAACAGCAGGAAGTACACAGAACTGTTGATTTAATAAACCAGCATCATCCTGCAGAAGGAGAAATTGTCAGCAAACTTTTATCAGTTGATGTTGCATTCTCTTAAGTACATCTGATCATAATCAACAAATTTGGCCCAGTAACTTCGATATTTGGGTATTCCAATCTCAAGCCATGGTTTCAAATTGCCATTATAGTGTATGACTGCTGCTCGATCAATTTCCTTCTGACTTACATCTGGACTGTAACCAAGGCCCAGGACATGCCAGGATCGATCAAGGGCATATGTGCGATTCCAAAACGTTATCAACCCAGGTGGCAGGGTCCCCAATTTCCACAACTGCCTATCTTGATTCTGTGACAGCAAAACACAATATTAGACTTGAGCTTCAGAATTGGTGTCAAATTCAGACACTATTACAACTTGAAATATAAAAAATCTACATAAAGGATAAAAAATCTGAAATCTAAATAAACATCAAAGCCAGAAAATGAACACACAGCAACTGATAAAAATAATCATGCATCTGATACCACATGAATACAGGTAACCCTAATTCATTCCAAAACATCATGGTTAAGATTTCTTTTCTTTCTTTTTTCTGTGAAGCAAGGGAAAGAAATTAATTGTTTTTGAACAAGTGCGTCCAGGTAGATGAAAGATCAAAGGAACAAAATCCACTTACAACAGCAAGCAACAGAATGGAACGTAATGCATACTTTGAACAAAATTACGCTTGAAAGCAATGGCAAAGCCCGGTCAATTAAAGGAGAGAAAAAGCTCACCACTTCGAAGTAGCACATGGAAAACAGCAAAGAGGACCCAGAAGCAATAGTACCAACAACACAAAATTAGTGCATACCACACATAATCCAAGGCATCGATTAAAGGTGTAAGTTTGAGAATAGAAAATAAACATGCTGAAAATATCAGTGCTCATTCAACAAGCTCATCACTTCAAATAGCACATGGAAAACAATGAAGAAAAAACGAACCCAGATATAATAGTACTGATGACACAAAATAAGTGCATACCACACATACAAATGAACCAAAGCATCACTGAAAGGTATAACTTTTGGACCACAAAATACACATGCTAAAAATATCAATGCTTATCCATCACCATAAACCTTACAAAAAACATTTACACTGTAGTTCATAGTTAGACATAACAACATTATCAGCAGCTAAAGTTCATACTTCGTAGGACTCAGGACTACTTTTCATGATTTTGGCTGGATACTCCCAGGATTGGCATCAAACCAAGTATTGACGGGTTGCATAGCATCCTCCCATGATATCCAACTCAGAATGTCAAACCAGCAAGTAATACTACAATGTTTCAAATTTATAAGTTATATTTGCCTGAGACACTTTAATGAGTTGTACAAATAAGTGATGTAGTTATAAGCTGCAGGACTTCAAGAAGGTGTAATCACACAGAGAGAAGAAGGATTTAAGTGTCTCTAGATCCTCTAAAGATAAAGGCTTCAACTTTAGGACAATGGATCACTCACTTAAAAAAATCAAGATGGCAATGCAGTTTAGTAGGCAAAATTACATAATCCCTTACCAGATTTTGCCATGAGAGATAGACATCTGTGATGTTCTGTCTCTTCCACTCATCCAGGTCGACAATATTCATTCCAAATGCCCAACCACAAGCACAAGGGTCAAATTTTTTGGAGATCAGAGGATTCGAAAAGTTCAGGTAACGATCAAACCGATGAAAGTTTTCTCCACACGTCTCAACCACACCAATCACCTTTCCCTTCAGATTAAGGGACCATAGGTCTGTTAGATCCTTCTGCACCACAAAATCATCATCTAAGAATAGAACCTTATCCAGTTCGGGGAAAATTTCTGGCAGGTAAAAACGGAGATGATTCATGATTGAGAGGTATTTTGGATTCCTGAACTTCAAATTCGAATTAGATTCAGCACGATGAATCTTAAAGTAGTAATCAAACATGGAGGAAGAACCCAATTGCTTGAGAACTGGGCTATGACTTGAATTTAACCATGTGAACCCCTCAACAGTTTGGACCTGTATTGTACCATTACTAGGTGGATTTGCCAAAAACCACATCCTCATTGCAGCATAGTTTAGCCTCTCCGTGACAATGTGGAATACATGCTTTGAAGTGTCCTGTTGTAATTCAAATTTGTTATAATAAAATGTTGAAGTGATTAATATTCTTGTGTGTAACTAACGGATGGACAATGCCATCCAAGAATGCAGCAAAATAAAGAACAAATGGATAGTCTGTAGAACATCACATAAATCGTCAACTTTTCTGCATTTTTAGCAACCTGTGCACATGAATGACAAAATTATATCACTAACCTTTGCATGAGATATGGTTGAGTTCACAACACCTGCTGCAGCCAGCACATTATCCGAGAACAGTGCATAGTGGTACAGCCTAGAGTCTTCTAATTTATCTTGATGCAGAAATTGCTGTTGAGAAGAATTTAGCATGAAGTATTCAGTTGAAAGACGCAACGGAAGACAATGAAGTCCTTTAGGAAGTGTTTTGGCAGTTAAATGTGTCGAAAATAAGGCCTGTTTCTTCTGGACCCGAAACTGATCCTCCATAGAGTGAAGCATAGCTTGAAGCTTCTTCACCATGGCAGCACAATCATCTTGAATTTGCTTGCCCTTAGCCAGAGTTTGCTCCAGTGATTTTAACTTTTCAAAAGCACTGCAACAAAATTAGACACCATTATTGTCAATCAATTGATGCAAAGAGAGACTAGATGATAAACTGAGCAAATAACAAAGAATTCATATGGCCAAATTATCAAAAAATAAATAAAAAAAAAGGGGCCCACGGAGAAAGAGTCTGATGAAAAATTCATTCAAGAACAACTAAAAGCTAGGATAAACCTAACCAGAATACTTACTTCCTTGGTAGCCCAGAATCCTTGGTGCCATCCTCGAGTACTCATTGAACTTCGTACTCGTTGAACTTCCTTCGTACACAACCAAAGCTCCCTTATAAAATGGGGATTATTTCTTGTTGCTGAAAGGGAAAGAAAAACTTTTCCCCCGAATCAGTTGATCCTTAAGTTGGCAAACACGAGCATCTGGCAGAACTATTTATTCTTTCTGCTCATCAGTGTGGACATCCAATTGTTCTCTCACACTACTTCTGCCAAAGCTTCTGGAAGAGTGCTGCTCCACTGTTTGTTGGTACAAAGAGAGAGTTCCACTAGTTTGTTACCAGTGTAAGGACTTCATAATCCCCGATCTCTCTGATCAGCAGAAACAAACTATGGTATTAATTAACAAGATCAAAATCCTAACTGTATTTCATTGTCTAATTATGTAAAAAGCAATCAAAGATGAGCTCAACATATTTGACATGCTCAAAGTGAGGAATAAATTGTGGTGTAAGTTAGTAAACGTTCAATGGCAAAACCAACTTCAGACACAAAAAGAATTATTTATCGTACTTACACACAACTTAAAGCAATTGAAGACATAAAAGCTCCGGAAGCAAAAATAAGCCTCCTCTAAGGCAAACAAATGAACCTTTGTGAAATACATAACATTCTCACCACAGATGAAACAGCATGGGGCACAACATTTATATAAGAGCAAATAGGTGGCTAAAGATTAGATCCAACCAAGCAAATGGATGTAACCAAATGCTTAACAAAGCTTCAGTGTTCTCAAAATTTTGAACCATTTCTATGAAGTTATCATGTTCAAATTGCAGCAAAACCAAACAAGTTGACGAAGTATGAAATTTACCATTTTCCCAGAGGCAGCATCGGATTTTTCAAAACTGCCGGTACCCATTTCTTTACTTGCATCGTTATGTAAATTCATAATTTCAGTTTTCCCAGTAAATTGGGGTTTATTCAACTCTTCTTCACTCTGTTGAGCTTTAAGTTCTGTACTAGTAACCTGTCTGATAGGATTTTCATTGACTGTTTGACTGTCTCCAGCACCGCTGCTCAAGGTGGATAAAAGTGTGGGTTGATGCTCCACAGAATCTGGGAAAATGCCGTTTAAACCATGAAGAGGGCATAACCCATGAATTCAATATTGGATGCATGTAATACATAGGGAATTAGCTATATGAGTAAGTAAATAAAAGAAAAACCTTCAGTTAGTTGTCTAGTTTTGCGAGCATTGTCATTGGCTGAGGCATCAGAAACATTAACAAGAGATTGGGTAGAACTTTCGGAATAAACAATGCCCAACTGCTCTTTCAGAATGGTAGTGGATTCCTGTCAATTAAGTTGTCTGAAATTAATAAAAAAATGGAACAGCAAAGATCTGATAGTAGTATTTTGTAAGAAAACCAACAAGACGAAGCGAGGAATAGGGCAGGAAATCCATACATGGGGCAGAATATTTAGTGGCCTGATGTCACCTCCAAAAGTCTGCAAGATCAATTCATTCAAGAAACTAATAGAGGAAAGAAAAGGATTCAAAAAGATTCAATTTTTTTCCCTTCTGCTGACATAATACAGTAGGAGTACGTATTAAACAAGCTTAGAAAACATCGAAAGAAAAGAATGAAAGTTATGAATGCAAAATTATTAGACTTACCAAGGTGGAAGCTTCTTCAATAATAAAGTTATTCCCGGCTGAAAAGGCAATTACAAGAAAAGGTAAAATTAGACAGTTAAAAGGAGAATCGGAAAACAAAAGAAGAAAGAAAGAAAGAAAGAAGAAAGGATGAAAAAAGTGATGAGCAAAGCAATTACACGAAGCAGAAGAAGACAAAAGATAGGTGGCGAGGGTGTCAGTGTAGCGGACAATAGGGGCAAGAACCGTGACCAAGAGCAAAAACAACGCAGCCGTTCTCAGCCTCATCACTTTACTTACTTGAGCCCAATTTCTATACTCTCTCTCTCTCTCTCTCCCTCGACGGCTAATCGGATCCCACCGCCGCCGATGAATTAAAATGGATTGGGTCGGGTCCCACTTTTATCCCAAATCTATATCTATCTATCAATCTATCTCATTGGATGGGATGGATATGCATTTTGAAGCAATCAATTTTAGCAAGGAGGCCAGTACAGCTGTACTACCAGTACATACTATTTACGACCTGTAGATGTGGTAGTTATACTGAGGAAGATAAAAGAAGAGAAGAAGAAAAGGTGATAGTGGAAACCGGTGGTTTTAACTCCAACGATTTGATTGGATTTGTTTGATTTGTAGTGAAAGCAATTTTAACAAAGACTCCAATATGGGACAGCAAGCAGGGCAGGATCCAAAAAAACCCGTCTGTCAAGCAATTCTAGCTATATATAATAAAAAGGAGGAGGAGTTATTGTAACACCTTCGTTTCTTGACAAGTGACAAGTTAAATAAGGAGCATTTGAGTTCATTTGTATGTGATTTACTTTTGGATCAAAATTATAAATTTATTAATATTCTTTAAGGAACTCTAATTATTCTCTTCGTTTCCTTTCTCTCTCCATATATATATATCTCTATTGTTATTTCATTTGGTAAATTTTTATTCCCTTTTCCTTGATCCCTTTTCCCTCGTTTATGTTCCACCCAACTGGTTAAAAAAAAAAAAGTTCGGGCCTCCTTATTGTCTTTATTCATCTTGTTGGAGGTTAAAAACAAGTTTTTAAAGTAGCAATAATTTATAAATTGTTACAATCGTTGATGAATTTAGAAGTTTGGTTTTTACACTGATCATGTAACCAAATGCTCTTTTTCATATTTTTCAACAATGCATATGTCTAGTTATTAACACAATGATAACATCTAAATTTTTATTTTGACCTTGCAAATAATTTAAAGCAATTATTGGTACTTGAATGATAGTTGTAATTTCTTGCTGTTGTGTATCGTTGATAGAGTTGGAGCGACTAATGAAAAATACTATAAAATTTTTTAGAGGGTCTAGGTTGTGCCTTGCACAACCAAGCGTCTCTAATATGTGTGTGTGTGTGTGTAGAGAGAGAGAGAGAGAGCGAGCGTCAGCGACTAAAAGGAAAAATTATGGGTGGTGCTGAAATAAAATGGATTTGTTTTGTTTGTGGACTAATGATAGCTACTACGACCAAAAACCCACAAAAAAAAAAAACAATGGAACTAACTGTGAGGTTAACAAAATGATCCATCCTTCCGGATTCGGGCCTTTCAGGTATCTTTGGATTCGCACGGTAATTACAGCTTTTTCCTTAGTGTTAGCCCCGAAAATTCTTATATGGACTCGGTTCACGATTTTACTTGTAAATTTTGTGGTCTTAAATAAAATCACATAACTATTCTTATATTATTGTCTTATAGCATGCATCACTAGACTTATGTAGTACTCTTTTAGACCACAAGGTTTACAAGTAGGGTCGTGTACATGATGCACCTAAGAATCTCCTTGTTAGCCCCACAAGCTACTAGTGCTAGCCCATGACTCCACAACACGAGATTGGCAAGGCATGAAGTTCAAAGTACCCGAACACTCTACTTGGCTACGGGAAAATTACTTCTTAGATTGTGCTTTTTGGTTGAAGGAAAGGGTGCATAAGAGGTGCCCAGAATTAGACTTGTGCTGACAGAGTTATTTCGCTTCCATTCGGCCATCAAAGTGTCTACTTCTGTAACTTGGGTTAATTTTGCAGGGACTTGTGACTTAGCAAATTCGACGCACAAAGCTATAAGGCTAGGATGGTCGTTACTAGGCATCATGTTGGCATAATTGCTAGCATTTATATACTTCTTGATAGAGACAAGAAACTCGTTGCTAATTAGCAAGTACATGACAAGAAATGAACAAGGCTAGCTAGTACACTCGCAATGGACCATGTGGTCTAGTTAAGTGACATACAATTGGCACATGTTGCGAGTTGACACTACGTATCCAATTGTGTATTTATTGGTCATTTGGAACAGCAAATGACTTCATTCATAGAAAGGAAATGATGGTTATGTATTGCATGCTTGTTTCCGTACCATATGATGACTAGATGGGAAACCTATCAATGGTTGTTCGATCAGTTACTGATCTACTGGGCAAATTTAGTGCAAGCAACCATCCGAAATGTATGGTTTTTGTTTCTTAATTCTTATTTGTCTATTTAACTAAGCAACTGGGCATGTTAATTGCATTTTTGTACATATAAATTGTAATGTTAGGTAGAGGACCAGACGACATAGAGAGTGAATCCTGGCATGATTTGCAAGCCAACTGTTTGAGATATTTTATTGTAATCGTTTGTGGGTAATAAAAGGCAAGGTTGCTCATTTTTTATTATAATTTGTGTTTCATTCTATGCTATGCTGTGCTCTTGTGTTTCCATGTGATTTTCATTTGAACACGTGAGTTGATAGGTGAGAAAGACCACTCAACATTGTGGGATACATTATGCCAATGTAATTGTGTTGGATATCAATTTTGATAAAATTTTTGTGACAATTGTGATATCAAAGCACAGTTTAGATACCTGATCGTGTCCTTAACGAAAGTAGGAGGAGCAGGTAATTTTCATGGTGAATGATTTTCTCACTGTAAGACAGCATTTGACAAATTGATAAAATGGTTGGGAGGTCTTTCTAAAGGGTATGTGCTAATTAGTCATCAATTGAGACGTGAGACTTGCTGGACTCACTGGCCTAGGTTCAAGAGAAAGAAACAAGACCTTTGCGGACATGAGACAAAAGGATTTGGTTGCTCCATAGGAGATGTTGAGTGCTAGTATAATGCAGAGCATTTTAGGGGTGAATTTTGGACCAAGAAGGAATTGAAAAGTAGAGAAGAAAAGGTGCAAAACCAGTTGTCCCTAAGTTTTCTTCAACGGCAAGCAGATAGGGACTTGTCCCGAGATAAGCTGTGCCCAATTTTTCTAAGGTAACATCCACACTTGCAAGACAGAGGGCAGTAGATGGGTGATAAATAGTCGCGTCCACGGCTGACTTCAACTACTCGCGGCTAGTGCATCAAACTTTAGTTGCGGGGGAATTTCTCTCCAACAGCGCCTACGGCTGAATTGCAGGTGTTTTTACTAGTTTTAATTTTTGTTAATAGTTTCCTAATTCTTTTACAATTCTTTTAGGGTTACGTTTTAATTAAGGTTTAAGGTATTTTTAGGACAATAATACGTTGTTTAGCAATCTTTTTTTTTTTTAATAAAGGTAGACTTCTGATATTATCTTTCTTGGTTTTAATAAAAGTTGAGAGTTTTTTCCTGTTTATTAAAATCTCTTATTCAAACACCAGAAATTTATTTATGCAAATTATTCCTCACATCATGCGTTCTGTATCTATTGGTATCAGCAGGTTTCCCTTAAGAAGTTCACTGGCAACGAGAATCGTGACGTTAATCCTATTGACGGAGTCAAGGATTTGCATATAGGTTTACCCAAGCCAAAAAGTTTCTGACTAATGAGGCTCGGAGAGCTTGATAATGGCTCAGCACCATGTAAAGAACTATGTTGATCAGGTCAAGAGTAGAGTAGAGTTCTAATTAAGGACTTAGTCATGTTGGAATTATATCCATACATTTGGAAGAAAATCAATAGCAAATATTAGTGTGTTATCGCGCATTTTCAAAACAATTGAGATTGTATGATAAAATAAGAAATTACAATTTTAATGAAAAAAACTAGAATAGTATCTTAACAAACTACGAATTCGTCACCTAGGGTGTGCAATGTATTATGGCACTAATAGTATCCCAAAAGAATCTTAAAGGAAATGATAAAAAAATAAAATCCTAAATATAAAAACTAGAGTATTAAAATTCTCATGTGGTTAAAATATTAAATGAAAATAAAAATTTTTAAATAAAAATAAAATGAAAATGAAAACCATATATTATATGACTCATAGTTTACGAAAAACTAAAGAAAAAGATTTGGGTGTCTTGTTGAGCAAAAGTATGAGAGGGGCTTGCTACGGAATACCTACGTATCTCTTCATACCTGGGCACTCTTTCACACCTTGATATAAATGTGTCTCTAAAATAATCCCAATATACATCACATTTTGGAAGTTAGCTACCTAAAATGCAATCCACAATAAAAATGAATTCCTACAATAGTGACCTAAAGATTCAAGTGTAGATACCAAATTTTGACACACCTTTTGTAAAAATATGTGTGTTTCTTTATTATAGGGGGTATTTTTCATTTTTCGAGGTCGAGTACAATTTTCGCGTATTATGTCTAATTCGTCACATCAAGGGGCAAAATGGTAATTTCACCATGTAAATATTAGTTTATTTTATTTTATTTCCGAAATACATGATTTTACTATTTTTATCATTATTTATAATTTTAATGATTTTCGGGAATCATTTATTATTTATTTAAAATTTTAATTTTTTAATTCAACGGCACGTTTTCCAATGCATTATTTTTACAAGAATTTTCAAGTGAAGAATTTTTATATGCATTTTGTATATTCATAAATTTTCTGTAAAAATCTCATAATTTTTACAGGTCGTTTAGTATTTATTTAATTTTTGTCTTTTTATTTATTTAAAAATCTTAAAATTTTTAAGTGAAAACTTTAGTATATGTATTTCATGGGATAATATATTTTGTGTAAAGTTTTTGTGATTTTTAAAAGTCATTTAGTATTTTTGTGATTTTGCATAATTTTTGTCATATTACGTCACGTTTTCCAATGCACCTTTATTTAAGAATTTTGTGTGTGAAATATTTTATATGTGCATTTAATATTTGTAGATTTTATGTAAAAATTTTTGATAATTTTTAAAGACTATTTGGTATTTATTTCAAATTGTATCTTTTGTCTATGACATGTTTTTCAACTGTGAATTAACTTTAAAATTGTAATTTTTTGTTATTATTGAATTTTCTTTTTCTAGTAATGCTGAATTTTAGTTTTAATTTTAGTCTTATTATTTTATTTTATTTACCTTTTATTTTTTTTATTCTAAGAAGTCCATAGGATTTTTATTTTTATTCCAATTTTCTTCATTTTCTTACATTTTTTTCTTTTCTTTTTCTCTTTTCTTCTTCTTTACAAATCCCCCCCCAAAAAAAAAAAAAAAGGCTACGCAGCCTGCTACAGCAGCAGCATGGCTGCTTAAGCTGCAAAGCAGCTCATAGCTGCTCTCTGTTTTTCCCAACTGCTCTTGCCTAATCACATCACTCTCCTCACCTTCATCAAACCCTCTACATTTCCTTCTCTCAGCTTTCCCTATCTGCAACAAAAAAGCTCACAACACACACCACATCACACACCTGCAATTCACAGCAATACTCACCTGCTCACACATCTCATTCCCTCTGCCACACACACACACCAGCTCACACACATTTTTCACTCCCTCTCTGCACTCGTTGGCACACACTTCATCAGCACCACTACACACAACTCACCTGCATATTTCTCCTCCCCTTCACAGATCTCACAACTCCACTCTCTGCCTCCCCTTCCCTCAGACACAGACCTCTCTCTCGGTCTCCCTCACAGCACAACATACACAATTCACCTGCACAAATACACACATCACACACGGATTAAAAAAAAAACATACCAGCTTCACAAAACACTTGCACACACAATCCTCACTACTAGCACTCTCCCTCTCCTTCCCACTCTTCTCTCTCGGCCAAAGCCTCACAAACACACCTGCCTGCAAACTACAAACAACTCCCTCTTCTCTCTCGGCCAAAGCCTCACAAACACACCTCCAAACTACACACAACTCCCTCTGATCTCTCGGCTCACAAAAACACTCATCTGCACTACACAATTCATGCTTCACTCACACTCCACAAACACACACCACATCACACACCTGCAATTCACAGCTTTCCCACACTTCACTCACTGATTCACTCACTCCACACTTCAATTGCACACCCTCATCAGCCTACACATAAACACACACGCAATACACACACACTCACAAATTCACATGCACAACACACATTGCACAAGCAAGAAACACATACCAACATACACTGTGGCACACACAAAGCACACAATTCATTCACCTTCTCTGTCAGCCATACTCACACACCACACATATTCATAATTCGCACCATTTTCTTCACCTGAAACAAGCGCACTTCACACACCATTTCATCACGTACAGCACACACTAACACACACAGCACATTTCACACACAAACACGCATCAAACACACAAATTCACACGCACAACACACATTGCACAAGCACAAAACACACTGTTTTCACACACCTGCAACACTCACTTGCACTCACAGACACACAATACACTCACGCTCCTCCACCAAATCAATCTCTCCGACACCTGCAGAAACAACAAACAAGAAGCCCAATCCACTCACAACCAAATCGATTTGACCTGGCTGGCAAATTCAATCCACCATCAGCCGCCTGACAACCACCACTCCATCACCGCTGCTCTCTCAATCGATCGGGAAGGTAAGTTATCTCAATCCCTCATTCAATCTCTTGTACAAATCACGAATTGGTTATGGATGTTCTTTGATCAGTGAGTAGATTAAATAGATAATCGAATTTAGTATTTGATTTATGGGTTTGTATGAAGAACTGAGAGAGAGAGAGAGAGAGAGAGAGAGAGAGGGGGGGGAAGAACCAGAAGAAGAGAAAGGAAGAAGAAAAGAAAGAAAGAAAGGAGAGAAATCTGGAAAAAGAAGAAATAGAGAAATAGAGAAAAGAAGAAAAGAAAAGAAAAAAAGAAAGAAATGAAACCGGGTAAAAAAAAGAAAAAAAAAAGTTTTAGTAAAACTATGTCGTTTTGACGTAGTTTCACTCAAAATTACGTCGTTTTGATGGTTTAGTTTTCTAATTTGTTTTTTAATTAATAATATGTATTTATTTTATAGTTCTTATACTTTCATTAATGTTATTGTGGCCCTGGACATTTATGATTTATGCATTTAGATTTCTGTTTATTGTAGATTGACCCCCATAATTTTATTTTCTTTTCAATCAAGTCCAAATTAATTGCATTTAGGTCCCCCAGCTTTTAGATAATTATAATTTTGGCCCCTACATTTTTCAATTTTGCATTTTTGACCCCTATATTTTTATAAAATTATATTGTGACCCTTATAATTTATTGAAATTACATTTTTACCCTTAAATACTTCTGAAAATTTCGTTTCACCCCCTTTTATTGCTGGATATTACAAATTGGTGTTTAATGTTGCTATAGTTTACAAATTGAACCTTGAGTGTTGCTTAAAATTGCAATTTGGTTTTGAAACTTGTTGGAAATTGTATTTTTTATATTTTAACTTGCTGGAATTTTATTTTTGTCCTCCCAACATTGCTGGAAATTCTATTTTTGCCCTAGAATGCTTGCTGGAATTTTATTTTTGTTCCCCCAACCTTGCTGAAATTTTATTTAAGTCACTATACTTGCTGGAATTTTATTTTTGGCCCCCTATTGTTGCTGGAATTCATATTTTAGTCCTTTATGTTGCTGGAATTTGTTTTAAAACCTCCATTAACTATTGGAAATTGTATTTTAGTCTTTTATTTGTTGCTGAAACTTATATTCTAATACTTATAGCTGCTGAAATTTTTTATTTTAGCCCTTTTATATAGCTGAAAATTGTAATTTGATCATATACATTGCTGTAAATTATGTATTATTTAATGACTTTGCTGAAATTATATTCTTGGCCTTAAGTATTGTTGGAAATTTTTATTTTTGGGCATTATACTTGCTGAAAATTATATTTTAGCCTTTAAATTTGTTGTAAACTATGTCATTACCTTAATTAGGGTTTAAAATTATAATTTTACCCTTTTGTTTGTTGTAAATTACATTTTCACTTTAGAATGTTACCTAAATTTCCATTTTTAATCCAAATATTATAATATTTTATTTTTGCCAAAAAGAAAAAAAATTAAAATTAGTTAAGTTCTCAAAGTTTTAAATTATTTCTTTTCACATTTTCTTTATTTATTTTATCAAATTTATAATTAATGTTCTAAAATTGAGTCTTATTAGTCTAATTAATGTTCAAATTAGTTTCTTTATTTTCCTTTTAGTTATTTTAATAATCCTTATTTGGGGTGTTAAAAGTTTAAGTATGTATTATTGTATTTTATCTTCTATTATTATTGTTTCTTTATTTTTGTTGTTTTGCTTTATTTATTTATTTACTTATTTATTTTTATTTAAACAATTTTCATTTTTCTTCCTAAATAATTAATTATTATTATCTTTTCTTTCTGTTATTTTGTTTATTATTGCTATAATTGTTTGAATTATTGTAGTATGTTCATAGTGATCGGTAGGAAATGATTTAATTAGTGATTTATTTATTAAATAGTGGTATTTTTGACATGTTTGTTCATTTTAGTAGCAATCTGTACCGAGTTTACGAATGGGAGGTACCTCGATTACCCTTTTTATTTCTTTTTATATGTTTCTACGTGCTCCTATGTGTTTTTCTATGTGTTTTCATGTATTTTTGTGCTTATAATTTTTATCCATGTGTGAGTGTTTATTTATTTATGTCCTATTATTTACTCAAATTTAATTTTTGATTATTCAAAAAAATGTAAGAGATAGGTAATATTCTATTTGGCAAAATTTTTTGTATTTAGATATTTAATGTAATAGATAGTTTATGTGTTATCTGTTTAATAAAAATCTCAGTGCATTTTAGATAGAAAATGTAATAGATAGGTTAGATCAGGTTATCTTTTATTTTTATTTTTAGATTGTAATTAGGCTTCTCCGGTGTAATAGTTAGGGTTTTGTGTGCTATGTGTGCTATGTGCTTATGTGTTTTATTCGCTTTCTTTAGGACTTTGCATCCTAGAATATCATGTTTGTGTGCTATGTGCTCCTACGTGCTATTATTTGCTTTTATGTGATTATTACTTTAATATGTACTTTAATTATTTACTTTCTTTATTATTCTATATGTGTATCGTCGCCACACTAGTCCAACGCTAGTTGTGGTTAATTCCGGTTTCTTCGCTAGTCCAACGCTAGCGGAGAATTTATAGAAAATAGCTAGTCCTATACTAGACTTTTAGGTCATTTTAGTGATAGAATCATTTCTTGCGTGCATTTCATGACCATTACACACACATTTTCTCTTTTTAGGCTTTTTCCATTTTTACATAATTTTTATATATATTTTTTATCATTTATTATCTATTTTTTAACAAATGTTTAGTACATAACATTTAGACTCCACTACACATAGAATCTTAGGTCATTTGTGTGATGTTTCGACTAAGAAATAGTCACCTACTTACGTGGGAAGCGGTGGCGTACATGCCGTTCCCCCCTCCGTGAGTAGAAATAGTTAATCACGAGTCTCTTAGTCCCCCGTACCCGTTATGTTGCATCCCACTTTCTTTGTTCACTTACTATCTATACTACTATTTTCCTTTTCTTTTGCATTTCATTTTGCATCTAGACTCGTGACTACATCGAGATTTAAATTCAGATTTCGCAATTAATGCGATAATCCCAACTAAGCCTTAATGGAATATTTTATCCCTTAACGATATCCATTTTTAGGATTAGATTTGCATTCATATAGTTGCATCCAAATGTGATAAAGTCTTAGAGTTATATTAGGAAAATTTAGACTAAACCTCGCAACTAGTTTCGGCTAGCTTGAAAGGGTGCCTTAGGCGCAAGCCTTTGCTCTCCCTTTCTTCAACTGTGACTCCCGGACTTTTTTATCTTGTTTTCAAAGATTTGGAGTTGTCTAAAAGGGTTTTTCTTGTTTTTTATATATTTTTTCAAAAAATCATTTTTCTAAATAAATTATTCTCGATTTTCTTACCTTTGTAAAATATTTTTTGGTGACTTGGTACACCAAAACTCAATACCCAGTGGCGACTCCCTTTTTACTAAAAAACCCTTTTTAGACTCTATTTTCGGGCCAAAAAACCGTCGCATTTTCAAAGTCCCATTTTAGGCCCTTTTTCTTTTTAAAATAAAGCATTTGTTTGTCACATTTTTATCGAATCATCTTTTACAAAGTATCTTTTGTAAAATTTATTCTTACAAAAATTTACATTCTTTTCTCAATAAACAAACTCAACCACATTTAATTCTTCTTGTTCCTTTTTCTCGATTTCACTTCACTCACTTATTTTCGAACGAAAAATGGGGCACGACATCAAGGATTTATCATCTTTTCTTGAAAATTTGTTAAACAAGGCAATAATTAAGGAATTGCCAATGGTGGAGTTGGCTGTGGACTTAATACGATAGAGAAATTTATGTGTGTGTGTGTGTGTGTATTCTTTCTTTAAAAGTATGATTAGTCTTAGTAAGTTTAGAGTTTTTGCACTTAGTGGTGTTAATTTTCAAATATGCCTAAAATGCCCTTTTGTGCTATAATGATACACTTTAATGGGATTAAGTATTGGTTGGCATATAATTTATGGTGTATTGAATGCGGTGAAAATGAATACGTTAGAATGTAATGAGACATTGATAATGTGCAAAACCTTTGTGCAACAAAAATTTGTGAGATTGGTAATACGTTGCATTTGCATTTGGCACTCAATTTTGGTCTAGAATAATGTATTCAAATTACATATGGTATGAATAAAATTAATTGTTTAACCATATACAAGAATAAAAACGTGTTTAACCATTGGAGATGTACAAGAATAAATGAAAATCATATATTTAATTGTTTGTTTATGTTTTGTAATTTGTTTGTACAAAATTGGAAAGCATGTTTCTTTAAATTAAATGATAGTGAAATAGAGATCATTCATACCCTTAAAGGAAGAAAATAGGAAGCTATATTAGTAATGGTGAAAGATGGCTTTGATCATTTGGGACACTATTGTCTACTACTATCTTTATTTAAAATTTAGTTATTTAGTAAAACTATTTTGTTGTAATATTTTAAAGCACTTCCTACATAATGTTTCATTAGCTATAAAGTTGAAGAACATAGAATTGGTACCTAATTAGGTTACTAAAAACAAATACTATTTTAACACATAATCACAATCGATTAGTAGAGCGTTACATTGCTTATATTTGGACAAGTATTTATGCCATCTAATCCTTCTATATTTTGTTCATTTAAAATAATATGAAATCTTCAAACAATTTGAACATCAATATTTCACATTGTTGTATACATTTAATTTAAGTTTACAACACATGGAGTATTTAATCATTGAAAAACAGTTTTAAGAAGATACTAAATGTAATAATATTTATATTAACAAAAAAAATATGTATGTAAATCTTGACAAATTCCATGAATTAGTAAAGATAACATGTAAATCTTGACAAATTCCATGAATTAGTAAAGATAACAACAACGTCAAATATTCAACATGCACACAGAGGATAAGGAGAAACCAATATTAATAAAAGCATACTAAAAACCAATTGCAGAACCAAAAACAAAGTTAAAAATATGGAATTAAAGATTAAATCCCAATCATAGACTCCAAAAGCAGGAAAAAGACATTACAAGGCAAAAGCAATAGACTGAAACTAATATATATACCTAGAAATCTACCAATGAAAATGACAACTCAAGAAAATCTAACTACATTATCGGAGTATAATTAATTTTTCAATTGGTTTAACATAGAATGCCATAATTTTTCTTTCCAATAAATTCTCATGACTTCTACTTATGCATCTAAAATAACATGCTTCACAAAATACACAATAAAAGCACCATAAAGCTCCTTATCAACAGTGCAAATGCACGTGCCATATTACTAGTGTGTGTGTGTGTATATAATGCAAAATGTACAAGTGTAGATATAGCTTTGCATATTTTGAAAAAGTAAAAAGCAAAGACAAAAGGTTTTGAATTTTCTTAATAAAGGAACAAATAGTAAGTCAAGCGGTTAGAGCTTTACGACTGCTCCTTAGAGGTTGGGGGTTCAATTCCTATCACTGTTAAGTTTACAAATATTATCGCAACTTGTTAGGACAACAAACAGGCATGGCACAAGAGCAACAGGAGGTTCCCTAGTTTGATTATCCCCTTCCCCCAAGACCCCTCACTATAATGGAATAGGATTTCTCAAAAAAAAAAAATCTTAATACACTATAGTATTTGATTTATACATCTGCTTTGACCAGTTTATCCAAAGAGTTGTGACTTTGCATTATTAATTCGAAAACATTGGGGTGGACAAAAAATCCTGCTTGATCCAAACCGATTTGATCCAAAAAATAGGATATTCGAATTGTCTTTCCCTCAGCAAGGTAGACTAGGGTCAGGTACTCTTAAATTTAGGGTCAGATACGAATCAGAAAAACAATAACCTAGGGGTACCTGATCCGACCCGAGGTATATTATATAAACATTAAAAAATATAGGGGTCTTATCATAATTTCATTAAAAGTATATAGACCAAACATCCACTACCTCGTCTGCATACTTTTTGGAATTATTCGATCATTCGCTCTCTCGTCCGCATGCTTTCTAGAATTAACCAGTCATCCACTTCATCCTTTGGAGCATCTGCTTGGTCATCCACTTCGCCTTTTATTTTTCATTTTGACTTCTTTTTTTATTCTTAACTTGCTTTACTACAAATATACCTTGGTAGAATATTAGTATATATTGTCATTAGTTTTTTAATAATCAAAACCAAGATGAATTGAGATTGTAGAGTCCTCAATTTGCCTATAAGCTTTCAATTATTAGTGGACATTTACAATTGTGTTCCAGCTATTACAAATTTCAATCCAAAAAAAAGGGGCGGGTCGAGTACCTTGTGACTCGCCCCTTTTTTTAGGTACCCAGTGGGATTAGAATCGAGTTAGGGTTGAAAATTACTGACCTGACAGATTAGGGTTGGGTTAGCCAAATCCCCTTAGGGGCGGATGCCTAACCCTTACCCATCTCTAGAAAACATAATAGGGATTTTTTTTATCTAAATAATTAAAAGTAGCAAGTATGAATATGAATGACATGAATAAATTGTTAGAACGTGTCCTACCAAAAGTTCCCTAGAAAGCAACACGTGGTTTCAAATTCTAGGCACATCGTTTTCCAACAGTTGCCACGTATAGAGTACACTCACCGCATTGATCAGGTATGGAGCTTCACAATTTGGCCTTTGGCCATTTTTTCTAAGTTGGAGGCGATGTAAGTTCTAAACATTTTGGTGTAAATCTTCAGCATTTTGATGCAATCGATTTTCACTCCAAAATCACCTCATTTTTTGTGTTTTTTCACTTTAAATTTGGTCCAAATGATAGTATCTCAGCCATCTATTTTATCATAATAAATCATGGCTATTAAATTGTTACAAATGAAAATTGTGAGCCCTCATTCACATCGATCCATCTCGCTTTGACTTCCACTCAAGAAGAGTAAGGAGGACTCAATAATTTCCCTTATCTCTCTCCATTAAAGTAATGATCATGGATGGCATTCCTACATCATAATAAACTAGTCTCATTTTATCTTTGAAATAGTGTCTCCTTCATTCTTGATATCTCATTGCATGCAATTTTAGTTTAGTATAAATCCATACTTCCACAGACCCACAATACGCAGAGCAGAAGTCCCCACCATAGCAAATATGCATCCAAGGGTCCTATATGTCACATTAATGAGCAGGCAGATTTAGGCGGCACTAACAAAGGCTTATTTGTTAGTAGTATTACTAGTGCTTAAAATTATATCGACCAACAACAACCAACAACCACCAAGGCAAAACTATGGAGAAGCTCTCAGAAGCAACCAAGCTTGTTAATAACTCCGACCACAATCAAGCACCAGTCGCATCCTCCAACATTAACAACATCATAAAGTTGCAGTGCCTAACCCATCTCATAGAGTACATCCCTCACCTTCAAACCCACGCTAACCTCTTAGACCACAGCCCTTTTTTCCACCCTATCTCTGATTTCTACATTTCACCCACCGACGTCATCCTTCGTAACATTCTCTTTGACCTCTCTGCTGCTGCTAAGACGAACTTGTGTATTTTTACTACTACTACTGCTAACAATAATAATACTACCACTAACGACGACGACGACGACAACAACAACAACAACAGTGATATCAGTGCTCCTGGTCCAGTCGGCCACCAGTAGGCCGCCTAACGTAGAGCTGGACCCCGTAAGCACATCTACTTCAGTTACGTCTGTGCTGCCATTGTCCCGTGCGGAGGGCTGTATGCCAACATGAACACTATCATTAGGGAGTTGGTGGTGGGACTTTGGGACTTGTATGGAGTCCGGGATATCCTTGGCATTAAATCTGGGTAACGAGGGTTTTATTCCACTCATCCTATACTCCTCAATCCCAAGATGGTTCACGACTTGCATAAGAGGGGGGGCACAATGCTTGAGACCTCTAGGGGTGGCTTTGATCTTCATTAGATAGCCACTGTCATTCAAGATCGTGGCTACAATCAGGTCAGAAACATCCAAATATCAGTATCGATTTATTCTTTTTAGTGTATATTACACTCATACATCACTTACGTACAGCTTAGCTAGCTTCTCCTGTAATGTAATTCTCGATTGATTGTATGGGCATAGGCTTTTTATATGGTAGTGGTAATATCAAGTACAAGTACTATGTTTTTTAGGGAAAAGGAAAATTCTGTCCGAAGGATTGGACTCTCTGGTCGTGGCCAATCTCACAGTGGAGAGAATTTCGGACTTCCTGGCTAGAAATTTCCTTCCCATTATATATAGAGTAATTTGCAACAAAACATACTTTGATGGACAACTATACTAACCGTACCACGTAACAAATGGAATAAAGGATGTTGTGCATAATCTAAAGGCAAACTCAAATTCATTTCTCTTATTAGTGATTGTTAATTGAAATACTCATCCAAAGTAAATGTAAATGTTTTCTGGTTTCTGTGTTTACTTTTCTTGGTTGAAACGGCACAGCAGGCAGGCTTGTAGTATTATTCAACTCAACCTGTTAAATCACTTCTCCACATGTTGCTTATCTTAATTAGCATCTGATGGTTTTCTCCCTTTTCTCCAATTTAAAAAGTTGGTTTCCTATCCGTCCAGATCCACTTGCCCTATGAGATACATGTTTGAATTTTCTTTTGAGCTAAAAGCAAACTTCTTGTTGTGAATACTACAAATGTGGAGCAAATTGAAGTGAGTTAAAATGGGAGTAAATTTATGAATAGCTAGTCAACTTTTGTACAACAAAACAAAGATAAGAAATTGAAGCTCATGTACGTGTAATATGTATATGCACAAAAGAAAGAAAAAAGGGCGCCGCCGCCGCCCCTCAGGGGTTGAAGTTGGGGAAGGGAGGGGTAGTGCAACTTCATCAAAATAACAATTATGTTGATTACGGCGTTTGAAAGCCATTAGCTAACTTAATGGCTGGTCAGTTGTTATTAATTTGATTTTTGAATGTTTCATTTTTTTTCTCTGAAAAGTTATTTCATCAACAATTCTACAAGTTTACATTATCGGTGGAGGTCGCACAATCATGGTTCAAAGACTCAGCCGAGTTGGAGATAACTCGGCCGAGTCGTCACCGAAACAGAGGCCTTTGGCCCGAGACCGCTCCGATCCTACTCGGAGACGGGAGACTCACTGAGAACTCGCCGGAACTCGGTTGACTCGAACCGAGTTGTCTTCGAGTTGAAGAAAAACGGCCGAGTTGAGACCGAGTTAATTGAGTCAACCCGGGCCAAACCCAAAAAACATACTCTGATGCCTTCACCTTCACCTTCACCTTCACCTCTACCCTCAACCACCAACAAATCCACCTCAGTGACCACCAAAAACCCACCACCGCAAGGTAGCCCTCCACAGCCATCTATAGCCATTAACCACAGCCACCACTACACAAACCACCAAATCACAGCCACAGGAACGCGGGGTTGTTTTTGCAAAGGGAGATGGCTGGTGGAGAGGGATAGCGGGCAAGGGATGGTGGTGGTTAGCGATAGAGAGAGAGGGGAAGGGAAGGAGGGCAGGCGGCGGATCAAAGAGGAAAGAGAGGGAGGGCGGATCAGAGAGAAACACAGAGAAGAGGGAGATGGTGGGTGGTGGGTGGGGGGATAGAGACAAGATCTCTGGATCACCAGTAGAGAGAAGGAGGTGCGACAGGAAGAGAGAAGGGGGGCTTAAGGGAACAAAGTGAGAGGAAGAGAGCTGGGGTTGGGGTAGGGGACTTAGAGAAAAAAAAAGGAAAAAGAAAAAATTAGAGTTTTAATCAAGAAAAAGAAATAAGAAATTAATTTGATTAGGAAATAAAAATAAAAAATTAATTATTTTTAACAACCAATTTACAAAAGACTTTAGTCATATAATATAGGCATGCTACGTCACAAAATATCTTTTGACATTTTTATGTTCAATTCCTCTTGAGAGATAGATATAAAGTGTGGGCATGCCTTGAAAAACTTAAGTTTTACTATTTTTTTTATTTGCTTCTATAATTATTATTTTTAAAATTATGTTTTGTGCTATTTTGATTTTATTTTTCTATAGGTCTATTTTGATCTTAAAAATATATACCGTTTTCTATATTAGTAAAAATAGTACATCTTAAATATTTTTTTACTACTTTTTTGATCATTTTTGTTTAGTATTTTTTTAATATTTTGAATAATTATTTATTATTTTTAAAATAAAATTTATTTTAAAATATGCGTGTCACCGAAACCGCGACCGATATATTGAGTCCGATGTGGAACGATACGAATTGCAACCGTGACCGCGACCGCAACTTTAAACCATGGGCACAATGCGTGGGGCAATTAAAATATTTGATGAAATTAAAGGGCGTAAATTGAAAATTGCAGTTGTTGGAATTCCTAAAATAGCAGACAATGATATTGGCATTCTTGACAGGTCATTTGGGTTTCAAACTGCAGTAGAGATGGCCCAGCAAGCTATCGATGTCGTTCATGTTGAGGCGGAGAGTGCAATTAATGGCATAGGCAGGGTTCAAAGACTCGGCCGAGTCGGCGACGACTCGGCTGAATCGGAACCGGATCAGAGCCTAGCAGTCCGATGCCGATCCGATACCACTTGGAAACGGCTGAATCTTCCGGTGACTTGATCGGATTGATTTCCAGGCTTTGGGGTTGATTTTCCGATGGTTAAGACCGTTGATTTGGGGGTTATTTTAGTGTTTATTGTTGCTGCAATTTGTTTGGATTTGGATGGGATGGTTGTTGAGGTTGAGTAATGTTTCGGTGGTGACTAGCGAGGGGGTGATCCGGCGGCGGCGGTCTTCTTTGATAGGGTTGGGAACTTGGTTCGAGTGGAGAAGAAGAGAAGAGGACGACTGCTTCTTTTTTTTTTTTTTTGTGTTGTAAGCACTGCGCGCAATGCGCAAGGTGCCTTTTTTTTTAATAATAAAAGCACCCGCACAATGCGCGCGGTGTCATTTTTTTTAATAATAAAAGCACCACGCGCATCGCGTGGTGGCTTTTTTATTTTAAAATAAGGCAAGAATTGCGCGCCTTATGGTTTTTTTAACAATTTGCACGGCCTCTTTTTTGTAATTTACTATCAAATTTTTCTTCTATATAAAGGCCACATCCACATTTGTTTTACCATCCATCGGGGGAAAATGAAAGTGATTTTGAACCGCATCGTCATTCTACTTGGTATTAATAGGTGAACATTCAAAATAATATTAGACAAATTTTCAATTCTTTACATTTTGTTTAATGTGATTCCTTCTTAAAGATATAGATTAGTTTTTTTATATCGATAAAAATGACACATTTTAGAGATTTTATTTACTTATATTATTGGTTATTTTTGTGTAGCATACTTTTCTTTATATTTTGAATGATTATTTATAATTTTTAGAATAGAAATTGATTTAAATGTGCGTCTCATCGAGACTGCGACCAAGTTACCGAGTCCGATGTGGAACGATACGTGCCGCGACCGCGACCGAAACCGCAACATTGAACCATGGGCATAGGTTTGGTGAAGCTTATGCGGCGCAGCACAGGGCATATTGCACTATATGCAACTTTAAGTAGCCGTCAGGTGGATTGCTGTTTGATTCCTGAAATGGAGTTTTACTTGGAAGGCAAAGGTGGGTTGTTCGAGTTTCTTGAAAGTCGCCTAAAAGAAAACGGCCATGCAGTGGCAGTGGTTGCCGAGGGCGCTGGACAAAATTTAATGCCAAGGACTGAAGCACAGGTGCAATTAGAAGAGAAGGATGAATCAGGGAACCCAGTTCTGTTAGATGTTGGTGGGTGGTTGAAATCAGAGCTGAAGAAGTGGTGAGCAAGGGATCATCCAAACGAGATGTTCACGGTAAAGTACATCGACCCAACATGCATGATGCGAGCAGTGCCAGCAAATGCAACAGCTAATTTGTACTGCACTCTTTTGGCTCACGCAGCTATCCATGGAGCAATGGCAGGGTACACTGGGTTTGTTTGTGGTCCAATTAATGGCAACTACGCGTATATCCCAGTCGAAGAGGTGGCACAGGCAAAGAACGCAGTTGACACCAATGATCATAAGTGGCCTTGGGTTAGCTCTGTTACCAATCAACCGGACTTTGTGAGGGGCTAGCAAATTTACTGTCGGAATTAATTGTTGACTATAAATATGTACCTAAGAATACACACATACTTGGTAGTAGTTTATTGTTTTTCTTTTGTCCTACTGAGAATTCCGGGAATTGATGAACAATAATGGTGTCATTTCATCGAATTTGACTCCCTCCAAGCATAATAAATAAGCATTAATAATGAGAAAATGCTTTGTGCATATCCGTTATATGTATATTCTGTTATACTGAAGCGTTTATAATAATATGATATAAGACGTGACTCCTAGTTCATCGGTCACCGGCCAGATGAGGCCGCATCCTTTGGTTAGCAGTAGAATGGTTTGTTTTGTTTTAGTAGGCGCGATTTATCACAAATGGAGCAGCTATATTGGTCCGTATAAAGTGTGCACGTTGAAGCCAGGTCTTATCGACCGACAAACACATGTAGTATCTTGTTTGATCTGACTCTCCTTTTGTTCGATCTTCTACGAGTGGCATCATTTTGTTCTCTTTAGCTGAATTTTTATATCTTTCGTCTCTTGCTTGGCAATTGAATAGATCAGGGAGAGCAGTTTTTTGATACCTAAATTTGGTGTTAAAACTAAAAGAAACGGTTGGGGAGTCGGAGGATGATTTACACAAGGGAGGTCTGAATTTATTATTCTTTCTTTTTTTTTTTTTTTTGCTTTTTTGGCATTTTTGGTGATACATAATACTTCATTTATTAACTGCAGCTTCCACTTGTGTGATTATATGTGCTGCTGATATCTATTTAAAGTTGTCAAATGTCCAAAGCAATTACGAATGTAAATATTTGACGATATTTCTTTGATTGTCGGCCATTACCATCATCCCAATTTAGACTAATCGATGATCATGCGCCTCCCTCCTCCATTCCGAGAGTATAAAAATTAATCAAGGATATTTGGTGGTCAATCAATTCGGGTACTTTTCATAATTACCGATGATTCTCTCCTGAAAGTGAAGCATCCATTACTCTGTCTCCTACTTAATTGCTTTTACCTTCTTTTTTTCTTGCTTTTTTATTTTTCTCTTTTTCTTTCCCAAACCTTTTTTAACCAGCTTCCATCCCAAACATATCATAGCCAGACAACTGCTTTTCTAATATTTGTTTTTTCTTTTTGAGACCAAAAAAACATAGATAATCTAGGCTACCTTATCAGCTTATAAGCTTTTTCCAAGTCCCAAGTCCCAGCTCCCCAGTTGGTAATTGCTGGCAAATTCACGCAAACGCCTACTTTAGTGCTTGATTAATATGCCACTAACAAAATGCATCATTAGTAACAGTAATTGTTAGCGGTAGTACTATCAGTGTCAGTGGGAGCCCAACTCGCAAACCATGAATGGTGGGGTGGGGTGGGGTGCGGGGGCGCATTCTTCGAATGCAATCAAAGTTTAATTAAGTCAAAACGCTAATATATACTCGTAAAATTAGTAGATTAAATTAAGGTCGGTTAAGCTGCTCCTTCAAAAACAAAATACTAGTAACGGCATCACAGCACTTTTTTAGCTCCCGGAGCTGCAGTAGTGCAGTCTAGCTCACTCACTATTCTCTATTTGCCCTCCCCCACACTGCAGGTGGTACAACATCTGAATGCAGGATCTCACCACTAACCACTGAAAATCCTAGGATTCTGTAAACAAATAAATATCCCAGAAAGGAAAATGCCTAAAGATGTTATTTTGAACATCCTAGCGGTGATGGTGGTGGCGGCGGCGGGGTCCTCAGGTCCGGTGGAGTCCGGAATAGGTGTAAACTGGGGCACCGTGTCTTCACACAAGCTGTCCCCTGCCACTGTAGTGAATCTTTTGAAGGACAACAAGATAGAGAAGGTGAAGCTGTTTGATGCTGATCCAGATTCATTGAGAGCTCTCATGAGTTCTGGGATTGAGGTCATGGTTGGGATTCCTAATGACTTGTTGTCTCTCCTTAGCTCTTCCACTGCTGCTGCCGACTTGTGGGTCTCTCAGAATGTCTCCAGATACATGATTAAGGGCGGTGCTAATGTCAAGTATGCTATATGCCCTTTTCTTCTCTTCCATTGCTGTTAACCTTCTCCTCATTCATTCCTTGATTTTTTTTTTTTTACTACTTTTGTTACTATTTTATCCTTTTTTGGTAGAATATCAACCAGGTTTACAATGATAAAACAAATATGGAATCATTCTAAATCCTGAGTAACAATGCCCTAAAGAAAGGAAACAAAAGAATTTTTCCGCCCTTCTTCTTTATGGTTTTAATAGGGCAAACAGGGGAGCGAAGGCTAATGAAGAAAAGAAGGGGATGACTCTAGAGCAAGAATATTGTGTAAAAATTTCCCTGCTAGATATTGCACACGTCATGTGAAAACTACCGAACTAAATTGCTGAGTTCTTTCAGGTGTGTTTTGTCAAATTTTGCTCGTTCACATTTGCTTAACTGAGATTTCTGGTTATGGATGCGTGTTAAACTCCCAGAAACTACTTTGTGCTTATATTTTCTGTTTAGTTATGTTCTCGAGTTAAATGTTGATTTTTGCCTACCTCTATGCACTTGAAAGCCACACGACAAGTTCTTTATATGATATTCTGTCCTTACAAAGCCTACAAAACCGTGAACTCTTGTTTATTGCATTATGAACAACTGATTCTATTTTCCTATGAAAAGAATTACATACCTTGCTTGGGTTTTCAATATCATACACACCGTCAAAAGCAACGAAATCTTTTTGTTGCAAAGGTAACTAGGTTGATTTTTGGTATTTTTCCCATTTTCGGTTTAGCAGACACAAGTCCACAAGTAAATTAATTTGAAATTAATCTAGGGAAAAGTACAGCTTGCAAACTTTGTTAGATATATTTTCTTCCGAATACCAGGAGGTGACACATAAATGGGGTGCATGACAATTTTGATTTGAAAAATTAGGATATAATATATTTGGGGCTCTATTGAGCAGAATATATGCAAGCGTGTGTGCAAGTGAGATATGGAACCAACTTGACATCATCAGTAAGAGATGCTCTTCTGTCAAGATCTGGAAAACTTTTGTAAGAGATGGGTAAATACTTTTTATGTTGGATGTAAAGCAGGTAGGGCACCTCAAAACCTAAGATCAAGTTTAAGGTTTGATAGTTTTACACATAGTATAGATAATTTTGGTTTGAAGCCATTCAGGTGGATACTTGTATCCATAAACGATTCCAGAGATGAGAAATTTTGTTTTGGGTGTAGTCTGGATATTTGAAAGTTGGATATGCATCCTTGATGTCAAGTTTAACATACACAAGTAGTCAACATAATCTTTTGATGTTGTGTTGTTCAATAGAATCCTTTGGAGTTGATTCCTTTTCTTTTTAGACTAATTGTATAGTGCTGTGAATGCTTTCTTCCGTTATTTATAAGGAAGCTGTGTTTGGAACCTGTTCTTTAGTTCATCTTAATTCTTGTATGTGTTGCAAAGGTAGTCAATTATTCGGGGTTGCTGCCTTTATATTGACTTCTATTTTCCTGTCATGCACCTAATCAGAGGAATATTATAAAAGGGTTTGAGAATTTCAGGTATTTTAAATAGCTCACATCGACACAAAATCGTCACAAGAGTGAGTAGGATTTCTATGAGAAAATTCATGGTGCTATCTATAAGAGATATTGCGGATTGTAGGCCATTTCCTATCTTATGTTTCAGAAGAGTGTCATATGATTTATGGTCACATGTTTTGTAAACCCTATTAGAAATTTTTATTTAACAATTACTGGTCACATCACCCTATTTTATGTTGTTGTTTTTGTACTTTGCTTGTTAAATCTTACATGCCAATATATTTTAACTGGAAGTTTTGATGGGTGGAAGAGAAAAATCTAAGACCATGGGAAAGTTAATGATGTGAAGAGTCAAGACTCACCATGCATGCTTATTAGAATATTGTGCGCAAATACATTCTATGAGAAAGTAAAAGTAATATTAACAATTCTAACGGCATGGATTTCAATTATTTGCTTAATATTTACTATTTTTACTGCTATTGTAGGTATGTGGCGGTGGGAAATGAACCTTTCCTTACAAGTTATTCTGGTCAATATCAGGCCTATGTTGTCCCTGCTTTAATGAATTTACAACAGTCCTTGGCCAAAGCAAATCTTGCAGGCATCATAAAGCTGGTTGTGCCATGCAATGCTGATGCTTACGAGTCTTCCCTTCCATCACAAGGGGCATTCCGACCTGAACTCACCCAAATAATGACTCAGCTTGTTTCGTTCCTCAACTCTAATGGTTCGCCTTTTGTAGTTAATATCTACCCATTTCTGAGCCTCTATGGAAATTCAGATTTCCCTCAAGACTATGCATTCTTTGAAGGGACGACACATCCGGTGACAGATGGACCAAACGTTTATTACAATGCATTTGATGGGAATTTTGACACATTGGTTGCTGCCCTCAGCAAAATTGGATATGGTCAGATGCCAATAATTGTGGGGGAGGTGGGCTGGCCTACAGACGGAGCCATAAGTGCTAATCTTTCTGCTGCAAGGGCTTTCAATCAAGGCCTCATAAATCATGTTTTAAGCAACAAAGGAACCCCACTGAGGCCGGGTGTTCCCCCTGTTGATATATATCTATTCAGTCTTCTTGATGAAGGGGCGAAAAGCGTACTTCCAGGAAATTTTGAGAGACATTGGGGAATTTTCTCTTTTGATGGCCAGGCAAAGTACTCACTGAACCTTGGCAATGGGTTACTAAAAAATGCAAAAGATGTTGAGTACCTTCCATTTAGATGGTGTGTGGCGGATCCATCCAAGGATCTGTCTAGAGTGGCTAACCACTTCAAACTTGCTTGCAGCTATGCTGATTGCACAACACTCAACTATGGAGGATCGTGTAATGGAATTGGAGCCAAGGGTAATATTTCTTATGCATTTAACAGTTACTATCAGCTACTGAAACAGAATGTGCAAAGCTGTGATTTTGATGGGCTTGGGATGGTCACGTTCTTGGATCCTTCGGTTGGTGATTGCAGATTTCTTGTAGGGATTACGGATGGAAAGTCTTCAGGAGTTAGTTTGCACAGTAGGTTAGTCATTGTGCTAATGCTGGTCTTCTGGGTGAGTTGGATTTTTTGTGTAGTTTATTAAACGGCTCTGAGAGAGAGAGGAAAAGAAAGCGAGAAGAGAGAGAAAGAAGAGGGGGGGGGGGGGGGTTCAGTCCCTTCTTCTGAAACATACAGCTATTAAACAGCTATCAAGCGGTGAAAGGACACTTGGTTAGATTATAGCTTTGCATAATCATTAGCAGTAGTCGGGTGGTGTGTTCATCTGATGCTTGTGATGTTACGGAGATTAGTGCTATTTGTACTTTGTACTCAATTGGCCATTAAATTTTCTATAATGGAATCAGCCCATGTTTTTATCCGATGACTGATCAAGAATCAGTTTCTTTGATTTCTGTAAATCCGGTTGTGTTTGTGTGAAAAGTAATATTGCAACCGTTCTAGTTCCAGCAAAGACGGTTTGTATGGCATCCATGGTCAACAGCGCAACACTGGAAGTTGGCAAGTGATTGAAACTTCAAGCTTGCTACCTACCTGGTGATAGACATGCTGATGGTAGAACGGTATATCGACAAGGGAAGAAGCTTTGAATTAGTTACTCCAGAAGATATATCAGTCATCAGATATTAAGTCGTATCATAACAAATCTGTGGATCAAACTTCTCGGAATTTGGGCCCCAAACCATTTTTGCATGTAGCAGAATCATCTGATGATGTCACATTTGTCTGTCTGGAAATGTTTTTAAGGAGAAAACCTTGCTAAATAATCTTAGTTCTTCCAATTGCAAGAGCAGCATCGACAACTTTCGTATGAGAAAAATCCTTCGTTAACAGATCATTAAGGAACATGCTTGTTTATCCAAAATGCTTTAATTGTCAATCTAAGGGATGCGTGCAGACGTCCATCCTTTGTCATAGCTTACAGAAGTAACTTCACCTTGAGAATGAACAGCGTGCTCAAAAGTCTACATGCAGCAGCACGAATTCTTTGTATTGTGACATTAGCTTTACACTTAGATTCGCTATTGTGTACCATGCCAATTTCCCAGTTGTCTGTCCTTGGTCCACTTGACTTGCCCGAGGAATGTCTGTCTGCATTATTAATTAATTTCACGGGAAGTAAACTAACTAACTTAAAGGAAGATCGTGGACGACCGGTTATTGAGTCCTTCACTCATGCAAATGTATATGGCAAACAAAATCTCTCTTTTCTGTCTGGACTCCGGGGGGTACCACGTTGCATTTCATAAATTGAACTTATTATATCCTCTACTATAACGTAAATGAAAACCTAGAGGTTATATATATATATTCATATGGATTAGTGAGGATCAACTGGGAATAATACTCAACGTTGCAAGCTCCAAAAGTAATCTTGGGGACACACACACACGCACGCACATATCCCAGTTAGCCCTTACTAATCCATATGAAGTTGGGTTAGCTACTTCCACTTGTTGTCCTAAGCGGGGGATAAGGAATTTTAGAATATGTATGTGTGTGTATACAAATATGTGTGTGTGTGATAGTAACTAAAAACTGGTCCTTAACATCTTCATTCCATCACCGGGTATTCCCAATGAGGTCACCATTCGGAAATAGTTCCCATCCTGGAAGCGTGGTTCTGAAGTCGATTACAGTACTGTCCTCTAAGGAGCATTACGCCCGTGATATTTTCCAAAACTTCGATTATTGAAGCCGGCAGGCAGGTGTTTGCTTCCCTGGAAAACAAACACCGTTTGTTCATTTTAAGCAGTTACCATTACTTTCGGCGTAGCTCTTTGTTGTCATTATTAAAAAGGCTTAATATCAAAATGACCCCTAAAATGTTGAATAAGGAGCAAATTATATCTTATATTTAAGAAATACCCAAATTGTCCTTTATTTGAGTAACAAATTACTCCCATGTACATTTGACCCTCATAATTGTTTAATATTGCTATTCTTATTGATTTGTTATATCAAAACAAAATAAGGTTACTATTTTAGGCCAATATTGTTGTTGTACTCTTACATCAAATACCAAAATCATGACTCCAAAATTGCAAAAAATTTTGTCACAAATTATTTCTATTATTTGTATTTAAGATGAAGAAAAGTATGAAAAAATATATGAATAATTTGTTTTTGTCATGATGTATAACAAGTTACTTGCAAAGTGAATATAAATTCGTAATTTTTATCAAATATATTCCAATTGAGTATAAAAAAAGCTAATAATGTCAATTCCATTAGTGACAACAGTAGAAAATATATCAATTACAAACTTCTATTTCTAACCAAACCAATGTAAGACCAACTTCATCTAGTTATATGTGTGTGTCTGTGTGTGTATTCATATGTTTGAAACTTTTTTCTCCTTTATCATTTTGTTCTACCCACTTATGGATGATACAGAAATTTTATGTTTTAGCACGAAAAAAAAAAATTTATCAAAGCATTGTGTATAGAAGACACAGATGTCTTTTAATTAATTTAAGGAGGTAATTTGTGTGTTTTATAAATACATTGAGCAATTTGATACATTGAGCAATTTGGTGCTGATGCAATATTACAAGGGGCATTTTGTAATTTACCCTGTAAAAGATAAACATATCAGATAAAAAAATAGGAAGATTTCTCTTGGTACAGTAGAGTTCTTCTTTTTCTTTTTTTTTTTTTCTTTTTTTTCCTTTTCTCTCTTATAAGGAAAGAGTAATAATTACTCAAAAAATCATCTTGCTATGGAAAATGAAGTGCATGTAGGAGTATATACTCCTTACTGGTAAATGCACAAACTTTATATACTCCTTACTGATAATGGTAATGCATTGAATGAAAGCCCAATACTAATACTCCTTTATAATTAACTAAAAAGTGAAATACGGGTACAGCTACTTGTTATACATGATGGGAAGAAATTTTGGGGAAAAAACCAAATTGAATACCAATTACCATCCTATGAATACCAACCCCACAGAATACACGCAGCAACTACCAATGGTCAAAGTTAGTAGTCCTGCTCGTAATTAAACATTTATATGCTCTTAAATACAAAAACCAAATAAAAAAAAAGGAGCAATTTCAGTATTAATTTATATGCTCTTACATTTTGAACTAACATTCAAGAATAAACAGCACCAAAGTTTTCTCATTAAAAACTGTGTCGAAGCTCAGGTGGTTTCATAAAATCAGACGAACAAGCTCCAGTAGTTTTGTCCATTTGCATTTACAATTCTACACCAAGTAAACGGAATAAGATGATCAATACAAGTGTTTCTGACTTCCTAGAGAGCGGGAGTATTTCTTCACCATAATTATACGTGAAGAAAAACATTTCAACTGGAAAGAAAGTGCAAGGATATATAGGTATAGTTAGAATCATACAAATATGTGTTTTTATGAGACACAACTATAATTACACTACAATCATTTCCCCCTTTCCCCACAGAACGAACAGAGTTACCATCAATTCTTTGCATGGACATACCACAGCAACAATTCATCTTCTCGCAAAATCAACCAATTCCATGCATCTACCCAATACGAGTATAAAAAAACATAATCAATGCCAAACAAACAAGAATCTTAACGAAAACAAAACTTTTACACTTCCAAAGAGAAGGCCATTTTGGGCATTTTCTCCCTGCAGCAAATCAGCCTACAGCATGATTATCAACCTTATATGTAGAATTGCCACATTCTCAACAGAAGAACAAATCGCTCCACTGCACCGACATACTTGAACAAGCCCGGATCAGGTATCATCAACTTGAGAGTGAAATACAAAACTCGGGAACGTAGTAGTGATGTCTCTGTCCATACAAAATACAACAAATTTTGCAAGGGTACAAATCCACTTGAGAATGCATGTTTGAAAAAATAAAACCTGAAAATACTTGGAAGCTATTTGGTTCAAATTTCTCAATCACTATCACTATGAATATCATTAACCCTATTATGAGTATAGGCTTTTAACGATTCCCTCTAACATATTTGGTTTGGTAATGGAATGAGTATTATTTTCCCCAAAAGGGTTAATAATTTGACAGAATAGTATTTTGGAAGAAATCATAGAAACCCCAGTTAATCACTTTCATTCCGATTGAACAATAGTGATAGTTGTTTTCCAAACATTAACAATGAGTGTCATTACTGCTGATATCCATTCCTCTTCCTGATTCCCCTAAACCAAACACCTCTTAATTTTTCCCATGCAATATATTGCATGATTTAGCCAGCAATTTACAGAGACAAGCTACAGCATGCTGACTTAAAAGAAATCTAGTTTCAATCAACCAAGAAGCTTGGAAGTACAAGTTAAAAACCCCAACCCAACCAACCAAAAAAAAAAAATGCAGGAACAAAACAAAATGCATTTTCAAATGGCAAAATTAAAATATAATAACATTACAGAGGAGGAGGGCAAAGTTATAGGGCCGGGGGGGGGGGGGGGGGGGGGGGGAAGGAAAAGGAAGTCTTAGGGTGAGGAAAAGAAATGATACAAAGATTTCTCTGGGAGAGAAAGACAGTTCAAGAAGTTTAAACAAATGTCTCATGCCCCAATAACTGAATATAATTCATATCAATGAACAACTTCGAAAGGAGTCATTAGTTACCATCCATATTCCTCCTTAGGTCCAAAAAAGGTGCGCAAAACTTTAACCAGTTAGGCCCAATATGATTCAAGGAGCAAAAGATAGCACAAAGAGAACTTACTTCAGATATTGAAGGGTCATATTCTTCAAAAGAGAAGGATGTCGTAGAACAAGGCTACGCCACTCTTCTTTGTCAATCTTGCCATCGTGTTTAGTATCAGCTTCCTCAAAGGTCTAAAGTTAGAAAGCAGATTAATATATTAACTTCTTTCACAGTAAGAGAGTTCCAAATGATCAAACCATTCAGAATTTCCAAATAGCATATGGATTTTAGGAAATGCTTAACAAAATAGTTTGTAATAACTCAAATGGTAACAAAGCATCATGAACAATTTTGTGAAAATACAATTACACTCAGCACTGTGTAAAAATGCAAATTGTAGTTGTACGCCGTAGGTAGGAGAAGAAGATGAAAAAAATGGGCCCTAAATTAGATGGAATGCTGCAATTGAAACAAAAGACATTGGATAATATGCTGCTTGTGAAAGAAAAGAATTAACCAACAAGGAGAGATATAAAAGAGGATGAAGGAAACAGATTTCTTGCCTTGTCTATAATACTTTCAATCACATCATCTGAAAGATTCATGCCTGATTCAGCAAGTGTTGCCACTACCATTTGTTTTACCTACAGTAACATGAGAAATATAAAGTTCCTTCTGGAAAGGCCAAACCAAAAAAAGAAAAAAAAAAAAAGCATTCTAATAAGCACACAATAAGTCAAGGAACAATTATCAAATAGTTGCGTAAACAACCACATCTCGATTGGGAAAAATTAGACAACTACTGCAAGCTCTGATCGTCCTAACTTAGATACACAAAAACTTATATGTTACCACAATTCCCTCTAAAATGAACATCAAGATTGGGAAACAAGAAAAAAGAAACCATAGTGCATATCATCCAGATATCATACTCAGAGTCTATCTACACACATACATATACATACAGAAAACCACATGCAATAATGATGGATGTCACACCTTTGTCAAAAACATTGAAGTTGTTTGCCAAAATAAAACAAAACTTGTTCTTACAAAGAGTAATAGCCCGAGTGCAAAATTGTATCATGATGCAGCCAAATCTTGGCCGAAAAAGCTACTCACTTTCTCGTGATTTGCTGACAAAGCTTTTGCCCAGTTCTCTACAGTAGGGAATGATTTAGACATGAATGAACACACTAAGCATGCTGACTTAGTTGTTTTGGAGGGGTTCCAGACCTTAAAAATATCAATTCGTGATGACCAGGAGAAATTTATGTGTCATAGAATCAATTGTTAGGGTATCTTTCATCAGTGGATGTCAACCTTTGCTTTTAAGGAGTATCCCAAAACAATATTTATACAAATAGAAAGAGGAGTGTGCCTGAGAAGAACTAGAAGAGAAGAAGTAAGCCTTTGCTCATGAAATGATGTTAAATTCTGTCCAGCATATAGGTGAATTACAGAACAAAACATCATGGTCTTCTATTCTGCATCATCAGATAACAATACAAATCAATTCTTTTCCATCCACATCAGATTATACAAAGCATACAAGCACATACACATACGCATGTGTGCAAATATATAATGGCACCGTACTGATTACATCTTGAAGTAACATGGTTATGAAGTGATTGACCAGGCAACAATGAGGAACATCATTTTTAACTAACAAATTGTTTTTAAGGTTAGAGTCAATTTTCTTACTTCCTGATAAATTTCCAAAAACATCATCTAAACCAAAGCAAATGATATTTGTGTCTTATACCTACCCTAATCCTCCCCCCCCCCCCCCCCCCCCAAAACAAAAAAAAAGAAAAGAAAAGAAAAGGTCTCATTGCTTTATCCACATCCATCCTTCCAATTCTTTAAATATGATTGCCAATCTTAGGGTACCACAGAAACTGCTATTGTTAACCAAAATTGCTCTCAAGCTATCAATTTTCTACGAATAAAAGCTTTAAAAACATGGAACCGTTGTAAGTAATATTAGGAAAAGTTACTCTAGATGTATCAATTTTCAATTATTGATGCTATAGAGAACATGAGTAGAACTATTGTAATAATTACTTAAAGTTGACAAAATGTTAGAAAAGGAAAAAAAAGAATGCTTGGTCAAAACTATTATGCGTAAGATAAAAGTTGCTTCTGAAGCATTGTTCATCTCATATTGCCTATCTCCTACTCAAATAGTTGAATCCTTCTACAGTTTACTTTTATAAAGCCACGGCATGACAGAAGCTAGCCTACCAAACAAAAAAAAAAAAAAAAAAGAACTGGCATCTGAATTTAACAGACCCAAAAAATATATATGAAAAAGTTTGTCTGCGAGTATGTAAATCTGTAATAGAAATTACTACAATACCAAACCCCAAAAATTTTACACAATTGCTAAAAAACCAATCTTATTAATTTCAAGAAAAATACGTAAGAAAGTTACCTCTTGTCTTTCAATATATCCTTGCTGTTTGAGATCATAGAGTTGAAATGAAACTACAAAATAAAAGGTTTAGCACCATGGACAGGAAAAATGTCAGCACCATCATGCAACAACATTAGTGGTACAACTAGATTCGTAAATCCAAGTTAATTTACATGAATTCTGGGGGCTTCTCATTGATGACACAAAACCAAGTCAAAATAAAATATTACTAGGTCCCAGAGTCTCCAAAATTCTTTCTCAGTTTTGTATCTAATAAACTATAGAATGTCCCTTCAAAATGCAATTTCTGAACAGACAAACTTTTACAGAAAGCAAACAAGAAAACAAAAAGGAAAGAAGAAAGATGCTTACAATCAATCTTATCCTCGATCGGAGCATTTGGGTGAAAGACTGAAAGGGCACGTGCAAACTCTTCAAAATCTAATATCCCGTTATGCTTTGTGTCAAACAAGTCAAATACCTGGGGAAGTTCGATAACGCTTGCCATCAATAATGGGAAAGGAAATTGATTAAACTTAAAATCCTTCCTTTACTGACAAAAGAGGGATGGAAAAGAAGCTTAGAAAAGCTTCATACTCCTGACGGGAGACAAGCATGAAATAAACCAAACAATTCTACTGTTAAACATGTGCAAAAAGTACCCGATCAGCAAACAAGCTCTCCTTTTTATTTGTCTTAAACAGCGCAAGTTGAAACTCTTCCTGCAAAGCAATAAATTAGCTATTTAAGGAAAACCAGGGAAAGAAATGAGGGCTATAACTGAGACAACAAATTACAAGGCGAGTTCATTGATATTACAGCTATGTTGGAATAGCTCTAATAACATGAAACGTGAGATCTATTACCTTGTTAATGAGCCCGTCATCAATCACAGCACTGCTGATCTTCTTAAACAATTCGTACAGCGCCTCTATTTCACTGACACTAACTGCAGCCAGATACCCCACAGAAAAAAAAAAAAAAAAAAAAAGCACAGCAAAGCTCCTAATTAGAACACCAGGTAGAAGTTTGATTAAGAAAGAAAATCCTTATTAGCATGAAATAGGAGCAAGCTCCAGCATATTAGAAATGTCATTTGATCAAGTTAAGTGGATTGCACGTAGTACAAACATTACAAATTTTCTGCCTCAGTATGTTCCAAACTAGTCAATCGACAGCTGGAAAGGGCCTAGAGTCTTCTCATTTTGAGAAAACAATTATGACCTCTGTAAATCTGAAATTTAGGTGACACAATTTATCACAACATAGATATCTACAGTAAGAACTAGATGAAATAATCATGTCCACTATCCACAAATTAATTATATCATCTACGTACGCTTAATAAAATTAGTCCCTGCACTCCTGCCCTAATATCTTTTCCACCATTACTTTGTTGTTTAAATTTTGCTGTCCCTTACAGGCATATAACTCTCTTAATAAAACACTATGATTTCGTTATCTATATAATGCTCCCTTGTCGCAAATATGATAACAATTCTCCAAAATGCATCAATTTGCTACAATGGCACCAAAAGATTGACATGGAAAAAGGATTCATTAGCTACCTTCTTCTTCACTCTTCGAATATATGGAGAAAAGTAATGGCATGTTTGCCTTATGCAGTTTAACTCAGAGTTTAAATGCTATCATGGAAAGCATAGCATACGACAAATACTGTCAGCTGTCATGCTTTTGAGTTATCGACGGCCAATCAGCAATATCAATTTTAGTTAGTCCTTTCAGACACCAGAAGTTCAATGCATGAGCCAAGGAAATTTTCTTTTTCATTTTCCTCACCAATTAGATTATATGGAACAGATGCCAATTAATGAACATAAGGCTTTGTGATTTACGTAGCAGCTTCAAATTCTATCACTTCTCCAATAAAACACAAGGAGATAAAAGAATAAGACAACTATCAACATACATTAGTGAAATGCTACAAACTAAGAAATTTGAAAAAGTTGCAAAGTCAATGACATACACACAGTCTCCCTCGCAAGAGCTTCAGGATTTTCCAAGCCTCGAGGTTGCTTATAAATTTCAGAATCACAGCAATTGACAATAGCAGAAAGCAAATGCTTCACACCGTCTAAGCACTGCAACATGATCTTTTACAGATATCAAAACACTCCATACCTGTAAATTATAACACATAAATTTCTTCACATTCCTTTTGAGAGTAAATTTCATTATGTTGAATGACTAGAGAAACATTTGATTTGTTACTTATTTTTGCTAATCTGCTGAACCCTCAATAACATACAAGAACGAAAAGGATGTACTTAAAATGTATATAATCAACTAACACAACAATAGAAAGCTAAAAGTTGATGACTGCATCAAAATATCCGAAAGTTGATTTTAATATAGCCTAAAGAAGCTTAGAAGTTCTATGAAAATCAAAAAGTTGTACAAGGCAATCATTTGCAAGTAACTGAAGTTGTAACCTTATTCGTATATATATTTTTTTCCTTTGGTTGAAGACATCAGTCTCTCTGACATTTGAATTTGATTAATTTGTTTTTTTCCCATTTGACATATATAGTTAACTTTTTTGCAAATTTCCTTTTTCCCTAAAAATAGTAAGAGGAGCAGTAGAAAGGAACACAACTTTTCATTGCTGACTACACCAAATTGATCAGTAATTTTAGTAACAACAGAAGCTCATGTCAAACTGCAAAAGAGTTTCCAGATGTTCAAACTACAAGCTCATGTCAGTAAGCTTAACAATGACTATCAATCAATATAGTTACTCAAAATCAACTTAACAAATCCATTTTAAAATAATGGCCGGTGCATAAAGTTAAGCAATAACAGTAAGCACAGGAGCGCCAATACCTATTCCTTCAAGCAATAACTGTAATGTCTTCCTTATTTTCGAAGGCAATCAACTTAAAGAGTAACTAAGGATTTAGAAGCAGAAAAGAAAAACTTCATTTGCTATTATTATTAGTAAATTTTAGATTTTAGATACTCAGTAAAGTTTTTCAGCACGGTGCAGACATATAATAGGGAATATTTTGGTGGACCAGCAAAAACATAGATTGACTGTGATACAAGCAGCATAAATGTGATGACATCAGCAAAGATTAGATCAGACCAGTCAATTCTTAAGTTACAAATTCATATACTGAAGGATATGTGGTATCTCATCAATGCACATGCACGGTAAAACTTGAAGTTAAAGAACATACATGTTCTAAACTATAGGTGCATTCAGCATATCATCCAAATAAATACATGAGAAAGCATGATACAATGAGTTTCAGTAGTCAGAAAGGATAAATACTCGACTTAAAGTGATTTTAAAGATAGCTATAACTGAGCCCAGCCCGTAATAGTATGTGTCAAAAAATACACAAATAGAAGTATTTAGTGCAAGTATTGCATCAAACTGGTTATATACAACATCAGTCATGTAAAACGTATCTCATCACTTAGTTATATGAGGCAGCACCAGATGACCGTTTAAATGCCAAAAAAAAAAAAAAATCATATGAAAGATGGCAAATTGGTCATGCTGATGAAAAGCAAAAAAAATAGGATTCATACTCCAGCTTTGAACAACGGTATGCATATTAAAATTTTTCCCCCTTTTTTCCAAGACATAAATATATACCTAAATTAATCTTTTCTACACTGAAAACTAATAGAAAAGACTTTGCCTGCTCTATAAAAAGTGGTAATAAATGGCCTTGACACGCTTGGGCAGCGGACTAGGCCGACTCGTCAAATTGACATGTAGAAAAAACATAGAATTCTGGTATAAGAATATCATAGAATCATAGTCTACTACCATCATCGAATCTAATTACAATAGGAAGCAAAAGGCATAGAAGGACAGCCAAGACAAATATGTTAAAAATTCTTTATGTGAGCGACTTTGGATTCATGACACATCATGTCAAGTGATATTCAAAATCCCTATCCTTGTGCACTAGAATGCATCCCAACTCGCTCGTGTAAAATTTCCATGCATAATAGATTTTTTTTTTTTTTTTTGGTGGGTGGGAGGAGTGGTGGATGAACAACCAAATCCTGCAAATGAGACAAACAATTGATCCAACAATTGACGGAGGAACTAAAATTGGGCAGAAACATCTGAAAAGCCGACATCAGAGGAAGAAATCTGACCTCATTCCTCTTCCAAGTGCCAAACAAATTAGAAAGAAAAACAAATTTGAGAAAATTACGCATGCGTAGAATGGTAAACCGATAAATAGAAAAGAAAATAGAAAAAGGAAGCAGTGAGAGGCATGTATTAGGGAGCTGGATCGAAGACCTTAAACCCCCGGATCCGTTATCCCCAAAATCAAATGCCGCAGATACTCAAGAGCTGAAACCCACCAAAATACATCACATTATAAAACTGTTCGCATTCCAGAAATTGCCCCTCTTTAATTAGGGATTTAAAACCCACCACCATCTCGAGAAGCAATGGAAGAGAACCTGTACGTAGTATCATCTTATTTTAATTTTATTTGACGCCATAAGATGTGTATATATATTCGCGTAGAGAGAGAGAGAGAGAGAAGGAGATGGAGATAGAAAAGAGAAGGGCGGGCGTACCTTTTAGAAAGAAACGGAAAAAAGGAGAGAGAGGGGAGGCTAATAAGAGTAGGAGGAGAAGGCTCCCCAGCAGGATTTGTTGTTGTCGTTGTTGCTTATCATTAGTTTGATGAATTTCTGAGTATCCTACCTTGTCGACCAAATTCAATTCAATTCCTTTCATTTCATTTCTGTGATTCATAATAGTCCTTCCTAATCATGTACTCCTCTGACTGATGAATTGATGGTGACGATTTCGATTATTATAAATTTTTTACCTTTTTTCCTTCTCTGTTTTTAATTCTCATTTCCTGAATACTAGTAGTACAAATTGTGTAACAAAATAAAGGTTTATAGTCACACTTAGGGTCTGGGGATTTGGAGTTGATACATTCATGGGAATAATGCACCAAATGTCCTGTCACATTTTTTTTTTTATTTTTTAGTCTCTCGTTGGCCGTTTTTCTTTTTGGCCTAAGATTATTACATGATCAATCATCAATTTTAAATGCACAAAAATACCAAAGCATCACACCCTCTCTCCCACCAGCGGCTCACACGTCCTCTGTTTGTTTGATTTTATTTTTTAAAAATATATTTTTAAAAATTTTATACATATTTTTTATTTTAATTTTTTATCTTGTAAATATATTTGTCGATAAATATCTTTAAAAATCTTGTGGTAATATATTTTAAAAAACATCTTAAAAAATAACTATCCAAATAGAGTTACATTCAACTCTCATAAAAAAAAAAAAAAAACCATCAAAAAACTTATTTCTTCCTCCAATTCATGCTACTTTCTCTTCCTTGTTTGCTTATCCCGTAATCCTCCACCACAGCCCAATTCCAAATGGGCTAGGCAGTGCAATACAAATACTGCATTGTAGATGGCAAAAGTTACAGTGGCTGAAATCGTTATTTAAACCATAGAAAGTTGAAAAAAAAAAAAAAATTACCACCGCGCTGGTATCCCAATCGACAAAGATTAACCCATTATGGTGGTTCCTTCAAATTCATTTGTTACAATAGTTGCTTGAACTAGGTATAGGTGTGGAGTGGCGAGCCAGGAATTTGTCTTAAGGAGGTGAGTTTAGAATAATAAGAAGTAATTAGAAAAATATTAGGTCCACTTTGAGGCGTTCTTAGGTGGGCCGAGTCCACAGGCTCCACCCGTGAACCTAATGACAGATAAGGAACCAAGTAAGCTCAGTGGTGGACCAAGTTCACAGGCTCCTTAATCCACCGTTGGGTCCATGAACGAGTGGGGCTTCTAGACCCAGTCCACTCGAGAAAAATTTGTCCCCTTGGGAACATAGTTGATTTTTTTTGTTAATTTCGAGGGTCAAAATATAGTAATACAAAAATTTTTACTTACAAAAAATCTTTTCTACTCCTTCCCTTTGTGGGTGTGTGAGCATGTATTGTTGTTGTTGTTGTTGAATTTGGCGAGATTATGATGGCAAACTTAGATCAAATAACGATTCCTTTCGTCACATAAATATATGATTACTTTCTTTTTATGTCTGTCTCAAATTTTAAGCCTATTTCTTTTTTTTTTAAGTAATTTACTTGTTATTTTACTAATATGTCTGTATTTAATGTATATAGTTATTAGAAATGCACTACCCATTAGTTAATTATTGTACTTGAAATATTCAACACAGCACTAATAACTAGATCTACCATTTTTCTAAGATTTCCAATCAAATGCTCCATTTACTCCAATAGTATAAAAAAGCCTCATCATCATCTAATAACAGCATTAACTAGATTAACTTTTGCATTGAAAAACTATACTCTTAAGTTCCAAGAACAATGTAGTACTCCATTAATAAGGGGTATTAGAGAAAAGGATTAAGAAAAAATAATTGTTGTAACTAAATTTCTTAATCTGTCTGAAAAAAAGAAGTAAGGGGCCGCTTGGTTGGTAAACTGGAATTGGAATCGGAATCGGAATCATATACTATGGAATTGGAATGAAATCTTTCATTCCAACTTCTTTGCTTGGTTCATATGATGGTATGGGTATCATTCCAATTCATGATGCTTGGTTGGATAAGTGTATTGGATTGAAATTCAAGTAAATTTCAATTTTGCTTTTAATATAGAATTTATTATAACATAAAATAAATAAAAAATTTCATTTTTTTTATTGTGATTCCATTCACCTACAAGAACCACCAGCAAACTTATGAAAACGAAAAATTCAGGCCAAATGAGTAGTTTTGTAATAATTGCTGCCACTATTCACAGATATTAATGGTGATTTAGAATGGTATCAATGAATCTCCACAATCCAAAAAACAAAAAAAGAACAAAGGGAGAAATAGCCATTTTCTCTGGACCCAGAAGCCTGCCGTTTTTGGTTTCACAATTGGCTTTCCTATGATATGCCAATTTCTCCTTTTGGCATGACCTATCACCAAAAATCCCCAAAAAAAAAAAAATAATCATTACATCCTTCTAAAATTGTCCAGAAATTTTAACACTAAAATTACTTTAACCATAAACACACAAAATACAAGACTAGTTTAACATCCAAAATCTGAAAAAAGTATAAACAAAGCAAACATAAGAGATAGCTAATGAGATGAACCAAACAATTTTTTTTTTTTTTTTAAATATGAGATGGCTGGATGAATGAGCCCAGCAACTAAGGCTACCTCCCTAATATGGCTAACCATAGATAGAGGGAGAACAAAGAGGTACAGAGGCTAACCATAAATGGAGGGAGAACAGAGAGGTACAGAGAAGGGAGAAAGGAAGGGAAGGCGGAGGGAGGGAGGAACGGGAAAAGAGGGGGGGGCCGGGTGGGGAGAGAGAGTTGCTGAAGAGAGCGTTTGATGGATAGAGGGTAAGAGAGAAAAAATAGCGGCTGATGGTAGGAAGGAATCAATTAAGGGTTTCGTCCAAAACCCTCCACTTGGTTAAGGAATGGGGAATATCCATTTTTTTAGAAATCATTCCAAAAAACTCATTCCAATACCTCTAACCCAAGCATCAACTAAGGGATTTATTCCCTTCCATCATTCCCATACCCTTCAACCAAGCACCCCCTAAGTCTATATTTGTGGGACGAATAGAGTATAAGTTAAAGAAACATTCTACGATGGAGGAAGTCGTCGTGGTCATTATCCTATTATAATTTCATTTTTTAGTTTATCAAAAAAATAAATATATTGGTGAAAAAACGTTAGACATTCCATCTTCTGAAACCAACACTTTTGATGTTATTTGACGTACAATAATTTCTATATGCTTATTATGAATCTGCACCCCCTGGGATCGATAAACCTTTTGGATCTTATTAACCAAAGAGATACAACTTTGCACTGTGCGTGTGCACACACACACATACACACACATATATATATATGTATGTATGTATATATATATACACATATATACCTGTAAATATATACATATACATACACACGCATATATGTGTGTACGTATATATACAAACACGCATATACACGCACGCGCGCGCCACATATATAGATGCGTGTATACATATAAACACATATCTACATGTGTGCGTGTGTGTAAACACATGTATACACACACGCCCATAATATATCTCTATATGTATGTATGTATGTACACATGCATATATATATATATATATATATATATATATATATATATAGACACACACACACACATACATACATGTGTGCGCGTGTGCGTGGGTAGACTGTATACTTTTAAATTGTGAGAAAATGAAATTAACTATTTTATTAATAAATAAATGCGTGATATTAATAGTATACCATTCTAAATATATCTACAAGCATAGTATAATGCATGATTTGAAATCATAATATACTGTAGTTAATTTCTAAAAGTAATTTATCATAATTATTACGACTTATTTAGTTTGTCATTAATTGATTATTCTATTAAAAATTTTGAAACTAATTTTTATCAAAAATCAATACACACACATGTATATGTATGTATGTATCATAAATTGAGATAACTATAATATTATATTTATTTAAAAGTAGTATTTTTAATGATTTGCAGACTGAACCATCGTCCAAATGTCGAACCAATAGTAACACACCAACCCACTCTGTTCGCCCGGGTTACTACTTGGATCGGTTTTAACAACCATGGTAAAGCCGTTAGGACCAACACCAACAATACCACCACTAAAGGAGGGCCGCGGCAGCAGCAGTTGCAGGCATGCACGCACGCAGAGGCGGCAGCATTCCCAACGTCGCCAATCCCCCAATGGCCCAAGCCACACGTTCTCTTACTGCTCCTCATATGGTATTAGTTCACTACACACTGACACATGGCATGAGAATCGGGGAGAGGTAGCGAGCTGGAGAGTAATATGATGCGGGTGGGGGTAAGGAGTAAGGACTAGTAGTAGTAGTTGTGTTAAAAATAGTTAAAGCATAGTGTCCAGATACGGCTGACTGAGTGAGCGAGTGAGACAGACTCTGCGAGAATTACTGTCCTTCTCCTGGCTGTTTCTGTAAGTGCTTCTTCTTCTTGTGGATTATTCAATTTATCAATTCATTTTATTTGCTTCATTTGATTCCCATCTCGTCCTATAAATTCATTCATCTCTTAGGGGTGGGTTTTCAACTTTCTGGATTATAATTTATAGCAGCTTCATCATGGTTTTCAAAGATTTTTTTCCTTTAAATAAAATTAAAATTCATTCGATTGCATGCATATCTCTTCAATTCTTGTTTCTTGTTGGTTTAATTAGTTAATTAATTAATTCTTTGCTGGGTAATTGATGCAACTGTCAATTCTCTGTACCTTTTCTCCCCCCTTTTCTTTGCCAATTACTTCTATAGCTTTGATATGCCCCCCCAACAAAACCCCAAAATCCCCAATTCCTTAAATTATTAGAGAAAAAAAGGAAAGCAACTCAATTCAATTCGCTATCAGTTGGTGAAACATTTGCTAGTAATCTTCAATGTGGACTCTGCAAGTATATTTCACTGTCCCCTTTCCCCACTTTTTCATTTTTCTTGTAAGAACTCTTTTTGATTCCATGAAAACAAGGCCAATAGCTGTCCAAGATACGTTGGTCTTGAATCAGGTTTCTCAAGGTATTCGGTTATGGACGCGTCGCAGGATACCAACATTGGAGCTTCTTCTCAGCCAGCTTCAGTTGCCAACAATTCTAAGGTTGTTAAGGACCATTTCACTTTACTGCGCAGACTTGTATTATTTCATATTCTTTCCCTCACAATTTCCTACTACCAGTTTGTCTTTCGCTCTCACTATATATATATATATATATATATATATATATATATATATATATATATATATATATATATATATATATATAGTGAGAGCAGCCCGATTTTGAAGCTTTAGTTGGAGGACAAAATTTTATTCTTGTCATATATGCTAAAGCTGAACCTGCATTGATTTTGAAATTGCAGAAATTTCAAGATGATATACATTTTTTGGGTCTTAAAATTAAACAACATGAGGAAAACATCAAATTTTTAATGCAGCAGAAACACAGGTTGGATGAATCAATTCTAGATATGCAAGGTAAGGTTTTCTTTTTACCGCATTACATCAGCATGTGGCAGTATATCATCACCCAACTCTGCTCACAAAAGTTAGAATGGTATTTAGAAATCTTGTGATACAATTCAGAAATTGGAAATTACAATTGCCTTGATAATATTTTGGTGCTGAGCAGTAAAAATCTCTGAAATAATTTATTGCTTTCTTCTTTAAGGGTGCAATATTGCCAATTTATTATTTGTCTGAAGTTTGTTATTGGCCATAGGTTCAATGCTGGTCACATGGTTGTGTCCTTTCCCAACAATAAAATTTTAGACTGCTTATTTTTTTAAAATGTTTAGCTTCCTGCCTACCTTTTTTTTCTCTTTTTCTTTTTGGTTTTTTTACTTTGCAATTGTATGTAATGTTTACTCCACCCTTTTCTGAGCTCTACCTGATAACTTCTCTTTGTTTAGTTGCTCTTGGAAAGTATCATTCAGCTAGTACACAGACAGCAAAAGAGAATCTTTCTCATGCGGGCAGTGAAGACGAGGCCATTGAACATATTCTGAGGCATGAAAATTCTGCTGCTGCCATATTGTGTCAGTTGAAAACTCAGCATCAATCTCAAGATTCTCATCTTCCATGGATGAAAGATGTGGTTGGTGTTGTTGCTACACTTGGAAATGTTGAGGATGATAACCTTAGCAGGTTAGTTTGATATTGAAGTCTTTGTTCGAAATTCTCCATATCCTATTTGTTCATGGAACAGTCAACTAAAGAATATTTTGTCTATTACCAAGCATACTGTTGGACTATGTAAAAGTGAGTATGGCATTAACTTTCGAGATCATTCTAGCTGCCGTTTGGTTTGCCAAGTTCCCACCGGTGCTAGACTTTCAAATGTTAGCATATTCATTGTTTTATGTGCAAGTTTCTTGTGCTTCCCTTTGTCTAAAGATAATGTTGTGACTTTCTTTTTTATATTTGACATCATTCTGTGTTAAATTCATGAATCTCAGGCTTCTCTCAGAGTTTCTGGGGATGGAGACAATGCTAGCAGTTGTCTGCAAAACCAATAATTGTGTTAAAGCTCTGGAAGAGTATGACAGGGAAGGCTTAATAAGTAAAACTTCTGGCCTTCATGGACTGGGGGCATCAATTGAAAGGCCTTTAGATGGTCGATTTCTTGCAATTTGCCTGGAAAATTTAAGGTTTGCGGTTGCCAGGTTTATTTATTCCGCATGCATGAAACATAATGGTCCCCCTTCTAATTTGTCATACTGTCTTGTATTTAGTCCATATGTAGGCGACTTCGTGGCCAATGATCCACAGAGGAGGCTTGATATTATAAAACCAAGATTCCCTAATGGAGAAACTCCACGTGGCTTTCTTGGGTTTGCTGTGAATATGATTAACATTGAGAAGAGCAATTTATACTTTGTTACATCTAGTGGACATGGCCTGAGAGAGACTCTTTTCTATAACCTCTTTTCCAAGTTACAAGTGTACAGAACAAGGGAGGATATGGTACAGGCTCTCCCATATATGAAGAGTGCTGCTCTTTCTTTGGATGGTGGGATGATAAGATGTGCTGGCATGTTTTGCCTGGGAAAAGGGTAAGAAACTTAGTCATACTGTCAAAAACTTAATACAATGGGAAACATCTCTTTCGTGGGTTTTGGAGAATAGTTTGATGCTAGCAGAGTAGTGGGTTGGGTTTTCTTTGGTGATAGAAAAATAATTTGTAGTATTTCTGAAATATGATATCCTGGTTCCTTGTGTTATACATTCTTCTCCTTAGAACTTAGTAATTTTCAATTGATATCATCAACATGTCTAATTCAAAGCATCATGGAATGGGCTACTGAAGTCTGAGTACCCCTACAGAATTTAAAATTTTTTTCTCTGATGTTTAAGTTGTTGCTACTAATTCTTATCTTAAACGCTATCTGAATTTTGCTTACTGTTTTTGTTGCTGTTTAAATGAAACCAAAGGATGCATTTAGCACTTCCTAATTTTTTAGACTGCCATAAAGTGTTTGCTTTTAATTTGTTCTTATCTGATTTGATAAAGAGAAAACTAAATTAAGGTCTCTTATTTTGATGAAGTTTAGGAAACAGTATCATATTTTAGCAACTGCTGAAGCCCATGAAAGGATTCATAACCCGTGCACTGTTGTGGAGAGTGGCTTGGTAAAATAGACTTGTCAGTGAAGAATCTGTCTAAAGATAGTGTATGATGTATGTGTACATCTAAAATTGGATTTTGTGGCTATCAATTCTGCATGGATCTTTTGAAACCAATTACTTGACTACTTTGATTTGCTTTGTAAAATGTAAACCTTTTCTTTGCATGTTGAAGCATTGGATGGAATCCATAGGCCTAAGGGGTTTTGTGTTTTTGCTTGCTGATCATATCATAAAAATTCACAATACAAAATACATCTCCAAGCGTAAGCCAACTGAGATAATTACTTTTATGAAAGAAAGTGTTGCATCTATGAATTCATCTGTTGGTTGCATATCCATTTTCTTATAGGCTCTTTTCTGTTGCTTTAAAATCTTGTCTGTGCAGGAAGGATGAAGGTCTGAAATTTCCAAAGATCTCAGGAAGGTCAGTTCTACCTCAAGAATACTTTGAAACTGAAGTTGCGATGAAGGAGGAAAAATGGAAAATGGACAGATTGTTGGAAGATATCCAAAGGGAAAAAGTAGTATTGGACCATGTGAAGGTTAATTATGAAATAAAGAAACAAGAATTTGTCAAATTCCTGGCTGAAAGCTCATCATATGCAACTCAGGTAATGCAGCAATGTGCTGCAATCAAGTACTATTTAAGACTCTGAGCACTTTTTCCTTTGATGTATTCTTGATATTAAGAAATCAGTTTTATGACATGACATTTAATTGTAGTTTTTCCTATGAAAGAATTTTCTGGAAATTACTGAAATGGCTTTTAGCGTGATGCTGTGGTTAGATTCTGGTATTTGGTACCAAAAATACTTACACAGGTAATGTATTGATGGGCAATTGTTTTTAGTCTTCAAGCATTTGAATGTTGTGTTCGAAGTAACTTAGCTGGCTTTGACTATTCTAGCGCAACTTACGTTTCAGATTCAGATTCTGTTTTCGAAGTGACATTCCCAGAATCTCTAGAGAGAAACATTTCTTTAGAGCATGAAAAAATCATGTAATTTTTCCATAACATTTGATTTTTGCTATTAATATGTTGAGAAAGGTTAGACACAGTCAGACTCAGGTTTGCATTTTACTAATGCTTTTCCACTCAACAAATACTCTCTCCCTGATGCATAGTTATAAAAGCGAGATATGTATGATGTATTGAGTATTGAAAAATTATTTTCATGGCACACATATTCTATCTATTACGTATTGTAAGATACGTTTACAATTTTTAATAAATATATAAAATTTTTATGTGTAAACAATACCAATTTTCTCCTAAATTTAGACATATTTACATATTATATTGGGAGAGTTCTAATCTATACTAAAGACAAATTTACATAAAAGGTACCCTACAAGAAGTCAACAAAAATAGAAACCTAGAATATCAAAAATTAAAGTTTTATGTAACATTTGTATGAAATTATTCAAATAATTTTGGACATAGTAAGATTCTAATATAAAAAGAATTTTAGAATAGGGTAACACAATTTTCGTTTCATAATTCAAACTTTGTGGGGCAAGCAATTCAATTTAAGAAGTTTCTATCCATTAACCTCCTAAACCTCTCTAAAATTGGTCTTCTATCTTAAATTGGAATTTCTATTTGGTAACTATATATTGATATTAATTGAAAGAAAATATGAGATCTATAAATGTATTTAAATTATTTATTATTTGGCTACATAAATTGACCAGATTAGCTTAATTTCATAGTATCTTTGTGCCATGTGATTCGAATATATCATTCGATTTTTTTTTATTCCGAATATATCATTCCTGTCATATTGTATCACATGATACGTTTCTGTATTGTAACATACTATGTAAGATGGGATACGTCAGTAATTTATGTATCGAAGTACCTCAAACATGATATATATCGTAGGATACATATAGTGCATTGTAAGATACTAACAACTATGGACTGATATATGATTACAACATGGCTTCTCAATATACAAGAAATATCAAGATCATAGAAGTACTCTTGCCATAAAAGTTTCAAATTGTATTCAGAACAACTGATTGTATCAAAAGTTGGGACCATTGGTCATGTCTTTTCGAAGACTGAAAACATAATTGAGAGTTCTTATATTTCCAATCATAAAATGTACAAATGAAAGTGACTTGGGGTTATGGATCTAAATTCTCTTTCCAAAGGAGCCCCACTAGGAGAACTTTTATTTTGCTTAAGCTAACAAGGAGTATCTTATGATACAATATTTAGTGTCGCAAATAAGGCTTTCAATTCTGCCAAACTATTGCTATGTTTCATTTTCCAATTGGAAATCCTGATTGAAATTGATCTTGAGCAGGACTTATACTTCAACATAATCATTTATTTTCCTAATTGTTGTATTAATTTTAGTTAGGATCTCACACATCTCTTATTAAAAAGAGAGATTAGTTCCTTCTTCTAACAATCAAGAAAGATTCAATGTATGCTCCTATAACATTGTCAACTAAATAATCAATTGGGATAATTGCTAAAGTTGAAACAAGAAAGTGTCCATAGAGATTAGTTAATTAATTTTTTTAAAAAAATATAGTTGAAGTAAAAGTTTGTTATCGTGCCAAGAGAAAGCCAAAGCAAATTTAGATAAGAAAACCTAAAAGACGAAGCAAATTTATAATAATTCTAGATATTAATGAATTAAATCTTATATAAAACAAGAAGTCATCAACTTTACGGCTTGAAGTTTGTCATAATTGTGGACATTTCCTTTCCACTTTTTGAAATTTCAAAAACCCTATATTTTGTTTTGAGTAAAAAAGGACCAACTGGAGGGAAGGTAATGAAAAGATGGATGGATTCGTACTCCTTTCACCTAACCTTGGACAAGCATCTAGTACAATTGGACCAGATGGCTTGTGGTTAACCTTCCCTTCATGTTCATATCACGTTACGTAAACCTCCCCTAGGTGTTTATACAAGTGGTAATGTTTTTAATAGTCACCAATATTATTGGACGGGAGGACATTGCAGTAAAAGCTTAGGGTCAAAACTGTTGAATTGATTTTGGAAATCAAGAGGGCAAGCCACTTTTGTCAAAACCTTATAATTATACTGAACTTCTATGGAGGTCAATGTAACTAAGCTGTTATTGAAATGCAGGTTAAATAATTACTACAAAAGTGTTGAAGACATTCTCTATTTGTGTGCAAATTCAGAAAAAGATTTTAATCACACAAAAAAGTACAAACAAGTTGGGGAAGTTATCAGAGTTATTGCAAATTAGAATATGAGAAGTTAAATGGACTTCTGTCATGATGGATTTTCAGTAAATTCTGCTTTAATAAAGTAGTAATATAGTAGATTATTGCAAAAGCTTAAGGGATGCTTTTCTCATGCCTTTCATTTTTTCATTCAAATGATCTATTACCATCCATATTTGACTTATTTAAAAACTGCAATATATCCTATACCAGGTATTTAAGCACTAAATAAATATATATTTCCACATTGAACACGTCAAATATTTAGTTTAATATCATGGATTTCAATTTTATTGAACTTTTAATGATGCATACTATTACTGAAGAATTAAAAACTGATGCGTGCTACAGCCGAATGAGCCTTATATAATGTGTCGATCATAAGTATTGCTAAATGCCAGGATACTATGTTAGTTTAGCTTAATTAAAATTCAACTATATCAACAAATTGTATAACAATTCACTTCCTAGTTGCAATTAATTCAATTATGTGTAAACTATTTACTAGGAAAAGACAGTCCATACAATAGTTTACCCATTGTCTGACTTGATAAAAATCCCTAATTGCTCAAAAATGGCAGTTCTCCCAAGGATTTTTCTGTTTGATGGAAAGTACAGTTTATTTGGGAAGGTAAATTACTCGTAATAATCATTGTAAGCACAGCATATTTGTCCAAATCAATGCGTCCAACCATGCATTCACTGTCTGGGAAATCGGCTTGGTGACATACTGACTATATAACTTTAGAGACTAGGGGTTGAAAACAATCCAAGTTGCTCGTTGGCGGCTCACGAGCAGCTCGTTCAGAGCTCAATTCAAGCTCAGCATTGACTGCTGCTCTTGTTGAGCTTGAGCTGTTCAATAAGTTTGGCGAGCTCAGTTTAAATTCCTTGGCACAAGGCTTGTGAGCCCGAGCTTGTATTTTAATTTTTTATGTTTATTTTACCTTTATACTCAACCAACAACACTAAATTCCTCCTTTCTTCTCACCCCTTCCACCGTCATTGACTTTCTCCTCTCTAACTCCCTCTCTCTCTCTATTTTGTGTACATCATAATTGCCACTGCTGCATCTCTCTATTCTTCATCCTCTTCTATTTCTCCATTTGGGGTGTGTCTTTTTGTCCTCCCAAGCTTCGGCTGAGATCCGCTCCTTGTCCTTTGCCTTCACTCTTCTCTTATGAATCTTCATGGCTTCTTGTGGCTTTGGCCTGATTGACGGATTCAAAAGTTCTTCCCAATTTTCTTTGGGTATAATTCCTCCTAATTTGTTGGTGTAATGTTGTATATTTCACTATTTTGATGATTTTTATTTGAAAATTTATGTGATGAATGAAATTTCAGAACTCTGAATTTGAATCAGTTTTTTTTTTTGGGAGAATTCTTTTTAAAGATTAGGTAAGCTGGATTGAGATGGTCAAGTCGAGCTCTGACTCTGATATATGTAGTCAATTGAGATTGAGCTTGAAATCGAACACCCTATTTGTGCCTGGTTCAAACTTGAGCGGGTCAATATTCGAGCTCAACACGGCTTGAATACACCCCTCTTGGAGATTAAATTGACCGAATGTGTTACCTAGAACTAGACTGGACCAAGGAAGTTGAATTTAAAGAGGTCGATAAGAACCTGAAAGAACTAAGGAGCTTCCTTGATGGTTTAAAAAAAAAAAAAACCATATTTCATTAAAGTAACAAACTGAATAATGTGAGTTATGAAACTTGAACAGGATTGTTACTAGTTGGCTCAATTGGTAATCATTTCTTTTATTATTACTTTAAATTTCAATAAAATACAATTTTATGTTCTTTCAAAAAGAAAAAAAAAAGATAGGTTAAATGAGAGAGATGCAAGTCACATTAAGACATTGGGGAATCTTATATGTGAAGTAGTTTGATTTTCTTGATTAACAGCATATTCCACTACAAATTTGATTTAAAGATCAATAATTTCGTGATCGTGAAATGATCTTTGTATTCATCCAATGTTTCAGGTGACTACTCATGTGCAATACATTATACATGTCTCTTATACTTGATTTGAGTAAAGGACACGTTGACTAATTCTTAGGAATGGACAGAACTAAAACTCAAGCTTTTATTGTTTTATCCATTATGGAGAGCTGTTTGATACTTAATTTTTTTTTGTCAACAAAATAATGTCTTTATATGCAGCCATGAAATGATCTTTTTGTTCATCCAGTGTTTCAGGTGATTACTCATCTGCAATACATTATACGTGCACTCTTATGCTAGATTTGACTAAAAGACATGTTCAGGACTAGTCTCAAGCATTTATTGTTTTCTCCGGTATGAAGAGTTGTTTGATACTAAATTTTTTGTTGACAATGATGTCTTTATATGCAGCATCAGCGTCAGCCGGAAAGTGAGAGGTTGACCCCAAGTTAATTGTGTTGAAGAAAAGCTTCAGCTGGAATCTGAGACTAGATGAGCAGCATAGGTTGGAAGTTCAAATTGTAATTCATTCATTAAACCCGGCTGGCTTTTTAGTTGATTCCTTGTTATCTTAGTTTACTGTAGTCTGAAACTTGTCAATCTTGCGAATAGGGTTGGAAACATAAAAGAGGCTGCTGGCTTATTTCTGAGCCAAACTATATGCATGCATTTGAAATAGCTTTATAACACGAACAGATTCAGTATCCATTATTGCCTCCAGATGTTTTGTCAACTATACAGTAGCTTTTGATTGTTTTGCATTTTATTGATGCTTATCCTCAAATTACTGCTTCGCTTGCCCAGAATGTGAGCCAATTCTGTGGAAACTTTTTTTTTTTTTTTTAAATTAGAATATTTTCTAGTGTTGGAATATACACTAAGCTTCGAAATTGTTGCTTGGAAGAAATGTCCGTCAGGGTCAAGGTGTATATAATATAGTTGTGTGGTTTTTATGTAATATTGAGTTGAAAGTCTGTTTATGTTTTGTATTGAAAGGATCAAAACTTTGTTATGATGGTGGGGATGGTTGATAGGTTGGTTCTCTTCCCAGTCTACAGAAAAGCAGATGTCATTTGCTTGTTAACTATTGCGTGCAGTTAGGCTTATATTATTTTTCTACAGTGTCTTAGTGGAATCTAGAAAATTGAAAGGTCGAAATAGAAGTTCTCATACAAACTGGGTCTTCTGTTATTGATATGGAAGCTTTTAATACCTTGTTTTATCTGATGATTGGTGTGGAATTAACAGTTATTGTCATTTCTTCAATTACTCCACTACTAGGAAACTGATTTGTTAGAAAGGACAGGGCAACGAAGAGATGCAGGTAGGGAAAAGATCCTTTTGGTGGCTTCTTGCAAATATTACTTGTTATCATTGATGTTGCCATCTCCTTGTTGGTTTGAGAATGCATTTGCACAGAAGAATTAGAAATACCATTGTTGTCTCATGAGGTGATTATTCAGAAAAGGGAATTTAAATGATGTGATGAAAATCTTGGCATTTAAAGAGGAGAAAAGTTAAGGTGAAGTACTTTTGTGCACATCTGATTTCAGGAATGTAATTATGAAACACATTTTCAGTTGCTGAAGTTGTGCTAATATGTTGATGTTCTATCTCTTAACAATCATGTTAAAACGTGACATTTGAAACTGCTATAATATACTAAAAGACTAGAAGAAAGTGTATTTTTTTGCTTGGTCAATCAAGTATAATTGAACCTCGACTGATTCATTAAAGTTAGTATGTAACTGAATCTCAGCTGATTCGTTAAAGTTAAATTTTACTCAGCCAGCTGAAGTCTAGAAACTAGTCATAGAGTCACCCCGTTGCCCCCTAATGAAAACAGTTTGAATGGAATAATTGTACAGAGCAGAAAACTGTACCTATTGTACAATATTAACCTGGGCTTGAAATCTGCATCTGAATCATCTGTAGGAGAAAATGCCAGTAGTTTTGGGCTATCTCCCTCTACTTTTAACTTGGCTATGGTGTGATCCGGTTTTCCTTGGCAAAATCTTACTTCCACCGCTTCCTTCTCTGACTTCCTTTCCTTTCCACGACTCTCTTTCTGTTTCTGCACCTTCATGTCTAGTCGGCATGTCTAGTCTAGGTTCCTTTCTCAGCCTTCCATCAGACTGACTTAGTTTTTCATGTACCCCTTCACTGGTACCGGGTGCACTGCTTATGGCTTTCTCTTCTTTAGGTGACTGTTTGCTTGAACATAATCTTAAATTGCTTGGACCATCTGTGTTAATTTGTAGCATCTGCTGCCTGTTGTAAAACTGCTTTTTAGGTGGAAGTTTTTGATCTTTCGCCCTGTAGCATTTTTCTTGGTCGAAGAAGAGTACCTGCACAATTGTTCTCAAAGGTAGAACCTCATTTCTCACCACATGTGAACGTATTTCTGAAGACAACTTCTGGCAGTCGAGAATGCGGCAGAGCTGCTTCTTATCTGCTTTCGCTAGATCAGGATGCTCCTGGGCAGACATAGAGTAAACAACTTGGACTGCACCGAGTGGAAATGGAAAATGAAGTGCATTCATTTGCTCGTTCTACATGCATTTGTGTTTGAGAAATGAAAACAGAAGATGAAAGACATGGATTGTGTAGCAAAATCTTTTCTTATGCATGCTTCTTTTTATTTTTTACTCAAAAAATATTTTCTTTTTGGGGTCAACTGGAAAGTGTACTGGTTTATCTTTTTCCCAAATTTTTTTCTTTAATTTTATGGCATCATGGCCTCATGAATGCAATTAGGAGTCAAAAATTTGTGGAAAACATAAGGAATATGCTGTTGAATTTGTCTACTTTTTATTTTATGTGGATCAAAGCTATTGGATAGGCTTGAAGTACCTTGAGATAAATGTGGATTGCCTTGTAAAGTTCATCATGCTGAGGTCGTGCAATATCTGGAACAGCTTCAGCTAATGATACCACTTTCTGCACCGGCATATTTGCATCCACTGCGGTCAGTTGCAGATACGAGTCAATGAGCTTTCCGACATTTGTGATTGATATTATTGATTGCCTTTCTCTTGTTCGTCTTCTCCAGAACCTTAAGAAACTTTCTAATAGAGCCCCAACCAAGTCAATGTCGTAAGAATGTTGATCTTCAGAAAGACATGAAGGAATCAGCAGTTCATTTGGTTTTGCCTCCTCAAACTGCTGGCCCGCTCTTCGTATGAGCTCTGCCTTTGTTACAGGAGAGACACCTAGCAAATTTGCCAAGCTCAGGAGTCTCAGCAGGAACCCAATTGAAACCGATCCTTGTTCTACTGGCATCAAGCTGACGATGGTTTCAAGAATTTGCTGCTTCTTTTCTGCAGATTGAGCAGCTGAACTTTCGGAAGGCTGACTGCTCTTTGTAATGTTGGGTAGCCAACGACATGCATACACATGCAAAGCTTCACCAATAAGCTGAGGCGGAAGCATGTTTGTGGACCTTATAGCGGTAATGATGCATCTGAAGAGGTCTAAATCAAGGTCAGATACATCCTCTGTCCACCAGTCTCTTGGAACAGACTGGTGGCGCTTTCGTTCATATCCCAGCCTAGTGTAAGTGAAAGACCATGTGACCTACAAATGTTCTTCTCAGAAATTAAACAGCGATTAACTTACAGGGAAACTATTGGCTACTCCTTTGGAGCCAATCATATAAAGCTTAATTTAGGATGCAGAATATATCTCTGACCTTTTCTGGAGGTTTCAGTATTTTCTCAAGAATGGAGTCAACGCATCTCCTAATGATCCCGAGATTTTCAGACCACTCGGGAACCTTGCTAGTGGTCTGCAATGTGACAATGGAATCTTTCCAGCCTTCGAGAATGCATAGAGTGAAGAAAGCACCTAGCTTTAAAATGAAGTTCCCCTTCTCAACCGGTTCTGTCATTCGGAGGAACTTTGCAGCACAGAAAGCAGATACAAAATTATGAGCACTGAGATTGATTGTGATTCCATAGCAAAATTTTGCACATAGCTCGAAAGCATTTTCTCCTCCAGGAATATCATGCAGATCAAGAGTAACATTTCCAGATTCCTCAGAGTTGGAGCAAAGTCGTTGTATGAGACCGCACTTTGAAAGTAGCGGAAGCTGCAGTTAGGCATAATACTAGAACTTATATACAGGATTTTAATGGTCTCAACTTAGAATCTAGAAAAGGGTATGCCTCCACAGTTCTCTGTAGAAACAAGACTCATTTAAAGTGCAGATCACTCTTCAAGTAAAAAATGGTCAAGAGATTGGTGCAGAAACTCGTTAGGTAATATCAGATTTTGGCTAAGAATTTCACACAACGGCATTTAAATGGTGCAAGACACGCTTTTCTTTTTCCTGTTTTTTCTTTCTTATTTGTTCTTTTCTTTGGCATCCCTAATGTCCTTGCTCCGATATGTAACCGTATAGGGAGAAGCATTTTGCTTTGTCAAATGTCTTAGACTTGTGATGGTGGTTCTCACGTCCCAAATGCTTGTCTTCTTACATTTATGCGTGCTTCATATTATAATTTTTTTCAGCTTTTTGGAACTGTCCTTAATCCCCCATTCCCCCACCCCCTCCCCCAGCTTCTCCTTATTGCTCAAGTATGCCCCCTCCTCTCTCTTCTTAGATTCTATGTTCTAATTCCTTTCAAATTCGTTTCAATATTGCTTCTGTCTTGCTCGTATTGTATCTTTGACGCTGTCAAACCTTCCAAAACGAGAGCTAGATATAGAAAACGACTGAATGTTTGTTTTCATTTCCTGTAAAACATGCATACCTTGTGAAGAAGATAAGTAATGTTGTTAATACGAATGGTGAGGTCGGCAGGCACATCTGAAGTAACACTCCTGCATTAGATTTGTGGAAACAGTTGTGTTAGACAGATGGACTACTGTTAATCCATTCCCAGGATGGCAATCTAATTCACATCTAATTTAGGTAATTAAGGTTTGGGTTGCATTTCATGCAGGTACCTGGTAGCCTCTTCTGAGAAGAAGGTGTCTTGTTTTGTTCCGAGTTTCATAAATTTCATTCTGGCTGTTTTGGTTATATTCAATAACCATTCCAGAATGTCACAGGCCTGCAGTCTGCATTTGGTATGTTCGATTTCTGACGCATTCAGGAGGGATTAACCATCTTCATTGGACTCGTCCAATTTGTCTCTAGGCATCCCTCTGTAGAAGGAACAACAACAAAAGGAGAAAAAAAAAGAAAAAAAAAAGAAAAAAAAAAAAAGAGAGAGAAGGCATGATCCAAAGTAAACATTAGTAGTATTCACAACTCTGTGATGAAGGAAACCAAGCATAAGCAGACATGCAACTCCTAAGTTGGGAGGATTATAAAATTTGCTCCTAGATCATAGAGAGACAGAGTGGCAGTTCCAGAAAATTATAGCATGATTGTTCAGTAGGAAAAGGGAAGGAAAGTAGACACTCTATGCAAACGGGGACAGTAGTAGAATGACATCCGAAGTCGAAACAATACAAGATAAATTTTGCTGCAGTGACTGAAGTAGGACAGTGACGATTAGCAAATTCAAGTTAAGCTTCATTTAATTTGCTATGGAACGAGCTAAGTACCTATGTAATTTTATAAGTTGCCTGTGTAGAGGATAGTAGGTACAAGAAATAATCATAACAGCATGAAGAAGAGGAAGAAGCAGACACTGAAGGAGGGAAACAAACTTTGTAAAACTTAAAAAAAAAAAAAAAAAAGGAATTTCGGCAGACCAAACCACCATATTTTTTCATCTCAAACATTTACTTCTCTTGACTAAATTTCTCTTTCTTTTTTTTTTCCCCCCTAAATTCCTTCGTACTTATAAGTAGTACTTTTTTTCTCATTGATCCAATTACATAAACAAAAGAAGCTGTTCGGAGTTAGTTTACTTCAATGATTCCTAAGCTTTTTGATAATGTTAGTTTAGTTCTCAATTTTGATTTTATCTCTATTAAGTCCCTTAACTTTTATATTATTATTTAATTAGTTCCCAATATAAATTTATGCCAAAATTTACGGATACTACTTTATTATTATATGATATGAAGCATAAGATGAATGAGCCCCCCCCCCCCCCCCCCAAAAAAAAAAAAAGGCAGAATACTTAGCGTAAGAAAATAGATAAAGCGTACAAAAATACGTACAAATACATAAAAGTATATAATGTAAACCAACAAAAGAGTAAGAGAGAGAGAGTAAAGGAGTAAAGAGTTAATGTTTCTTGGAAGCGGGTCTGTCTTAAACAAGTGAATGAAAGACCGCTAGCTACGTAAGTGTTAAAATATACAGTAGAGTATTATATATAATATCAGTACTAAGTAACAACGTAGCCTTTGTGATCAGAATTCTGGACATGCTGTGCGAAATGCAAAACCCTAACTTTATTACTCTCTCTCTCTCTCTCTCTCTCTCTCTCTCTCTCTCTCTCTCTCTCTCTCTCTCTCTCTCTCTATATATATATATATATATATATATATATATATATCCTGAATGACAGAGACTATCCGATCGTCCACCTGAGCAAACGTATGAACACATTCATGCGGCAGAATGTTATTCAACTTAATTAATTTCAGTTAAAACATGGATGAACTATATACACATTATATACAGTACTCTTCTTCTTCTACATGCTCCACTGCCGCCCACCCCCCAGTTCACTCCTTCCTCCTACGATATATGGAGTGGTGATAGGAAAGAAACAAAAAATCAGCTAATAAAATCGAAAGGAAAGGAAAATATACGGCTTTACTTTGCAAAGAAAGTGCAAGGCAAAAATAAAGAGAGATTCAGATAGCTGAGTACTGGTACCAGTACAGGATACCAGTAGTATTTGTTAACTAGCTACTAATTAGCTGGCTGGGGACACATGGATATATCACAAATGATATTTATAACTAGCACTTATGTTTCTTAGAACAGGTCATAGTAGAAGTCCTGGTCCTAGCTAGCTAAGCCAGGAAAAGGTTCCAAGCTCTGAAACTTTCAAAGAGATCAAAAAAAAAAAAAAAAAAGACGCAGCAGAAGCCAACGCAACATATACACCCGCGTTGGAGGTCAGAAGAAGTCAGTTTTTGTAGATCCATCATCCCAATCCCAGTCTCAGTCCCAGTCCCAGTCTCAGTCTCGAACCCAAACCCATCCCCATGAATATTCCATGATAGATATTGCTCAGTGTATGGAAACCTAAGTACGTACCTTATTTTCGTGGTGGCCAGCCCTCAGCCTGCAGATCACTCACATGATGGAATTTAACAAGAAAATTGAACCCTCCCGCAAAGGCTGATAGAATCTGCTTTAGGTAGCTAGTTAGCTAGCTGTCAATTACTCTTGGCCGGCCTCTTTGTCCATACTCGATTGGATTTTCTTGAAAAAGTTTAAATGTATTTTCGGACAATCACTATTTTTTTTTTCGTCAAAAACTTCAAACAAGTATGGCCTGGCAGAATATGATAGAAACTTAAGATGAAAAAGTAGAATCAGCTTTAGTTTTTGATTAAGTTATAAAGGGGAATTCTCCAAATATTAATATAGCAACCTAAAAAAAACTTTCCTCAATTCCACCAGCCAAAAATTGAGATTCGAAAAGGAAAAAAAAAAAAAAAAACAGAGCAGTACTTGTTATTCTATCTAATTGATTCCTTGTGTATTACCATCTCATTCTCTTGATTTTTGACTCAATCGCCTTATCTATCTCTGATGAGTAACACATATGCAAAACAGCAAAAGTATATGTGGAGCTTTAAGATACATATATATATATGAAATCAAAGAGAAAAGAGTCCACAGATATTGATTTAAGAAGATAAAACATACCAAAATGATTGATTGCTGTTCCGCGGTTCTAATTAAGCATCTCTATTCTACTAAATCTGGGTAGAAGAGTCCAGTCTTTCGTTTCTTGACATCAACTGTCCGCAAAAATTTTGTAAGAGGATAGAAGAGAACACCCACCTTGTATCGAACATCCAGTCATAAGAGAAAGAACATCGCCGGAATGCTAGTATATAAACGTGAGGAAAAAAAATTATATACATATATGCAGGGACAAACAGAATATTAATTTGTTTTTCATGCATGTAATGATGGATCAAGAGAGGAAGATCAGGTTAAGAATAGAGGAGGACACATATACCATATGGGGTTGGAAACCATACAATACAAATGAGAGAGAAAGAGCCAAAAAACCACTGAGCATTGCATCCTAATTCCTACAACAAATTAAGTGGTACTCCACTAAAGCCTATTGGAAAAACACTAATAAAGCAACAAGGAATCAAGGATGGGATTGGCTAGGGGAGAGTTGCGGAGAGGGGGGTTTCCTCTTTCATGGGAGTAGTCAACTTAGTAATGCATGAAAAGCACATCATCATTATCTACTTGAATAGAATGCGGAAAAGCAGAAAGTAGTGGCTTTCTGAATTTCAACATGCATGGACTGAACTAAGGGAAAAATCCTCAACAATTCGTAGTATTGTGTTAGCTCACTTGTCGCCCTTTGATTTGAAAAGTTGCGCAAAGTGGTGAATTGTACTGTAAGCGAGTCGCTAGAATTTGTTGAGTTATTAATTTGTTCTTGTTCTGACTTACTTTAGCATTATATAAGCACATTATATTGAAAAGTTTCTGAACTTTTCCAAAAGAAAAGTTCATAGTACTGTATATTAGTATTACATTGATTTAATAAAAAAGAGAACTTTACTGAGTCCTAGAACTTTGTATCAATTTGGCACGGGCTCAATTACAGAAACTGAAATTTGGTACATGGTGCTAAAACTTCATGAGCAATAGTCCAATTCTGTGCGTCACAAGAAAAGATTACAAAACTTGATTAATAGAGGACATGTGAAGATGTCAATAGTTATATAACTCACCCTGGTTGGTTGTGCTAAAACTATGAAAATATTATTGGATAGATTAAATAATTTGTTTAAGAACAGAATTTGATTTTTTTTTTTTTTTTTGTAAATTTTGATTCCCATTGTTGGATGGTACGTAGTACAAAAATAATAAGCATGCAAGTGGGCAGGCGCTGGGGGACATTGACTGAAAAGATTATACTGAAGTAATAGTAGGACCATTTGAGAAAGATCCCATCTAATACTCTCATCATACTTCTCCCCACTAGCTTCAATTTTCCTTCGGTATATTCTTCTTCTCCTCCTCCTTCTGGGGTTTGATTGCAGCCGATTTCATGCCGGCCACGTGTCTTGTTCTGCACCGCAGGATTCTTCCTGGGCGGAGAAGTTATATGCAGATATTCTACGGCCTAGTTGGAATGGACTGGTCGGGGGTTGACATAGATGATCATAGTGGGATTGGATGTGTTACCCATGCTGCCTATTTTGGAGGCCAACCATTACCACACGCAATTCTTCTTTCTCCATCTGTCGATACCCATCAATTATTGTCTATTTGGGCTGCTCTTTTCCTCCTCCTGTATTGATTTCTGGATTATATTTTGAGTCTTTTCCTCTTAAATTAAATGTGTCTGATTTGGTTAAACACTCGTATGTCCCACTAATTTATAGAAGAAGTAAGAAATATATGTTAGTCTACTGCATTAATTGATTAAATTTTAGGAGATGATGAGAATCATGTGGGGCTGCTTCCCTTTTTTTTTTTTTAACAGTAAAAAATGGAGAATTTGTAGCCATCTCTTTGTAAAACTCACTCAATTTCAACTTTATGTTTTTGTTATAATCTTTCCAAAATTGGCAGACTCGACCAGGCCATCAAATTAAAACATATAATCTTGAAACTATCCGCAATAGCAACTACACTGATAGCACTAGAATTTAGAAAAGAACAAGCTCATGAATTAATGATCAGATGGCTTATCTATCAATCTCTTCAATCTTTAATAGGAGTAATTATGTTAACAAGCATTTACCTTGTAGCTTGAAGCAATATTCTGCGATGACTCAACAAGCTAGCCAGTCTCATCAATCATGCAACGATTAAATTATGAGCCATGAGCAAATTAATTAAGCTGCATGCCTACTCGGGTTTAGGGTTTATCAATGCTATACCCTTTTTGCTCTACTTTCTCTTATGCTTAATGAACGATAAGCTTACGATCTCTCTCTCTCTCTCTCTCTCTCTCTCAAAGTATTAATTAGTTAAATTTAGCCCAAAATTTTCTTTTTTCTGGGACTATAGGTTAAACGAGAAAGAACTGAAGTAGAAAACTTGGCAATACTTTGGTAAACATAGTATCGTGGTTAAAAGTTCATTTTCTCAAGCAGAATATTTTTGTTTGAGTTCTTGTTTTTTTTGTACTGTGTAATATTAGAAGTTATTTTGCAATAGCATTAAGGGGCATTTGGAAATGAAATCTTGGGTCAAAAGAGGCTACTTTAGAACTTGAAACGAAATGATAAATAAATCGCAGTTGAAGGTATCCGAATATGATTAACTCTAATTCGTGGGAAGTATTAATTAAGGAAAAAAAAATCAAATATAGTAAAATGGAATCATGTTGTAGAAAGCCAAAATAAGTATTAAGGTCATAAATTATTTGGCCCAGGAGGAGGAACCGCACATCCTGGGTTGCAGAACCGCACATCGTTTTGTAACTTTTGTTGCAGAGCCTAGAGAGACAAACAAACACAAAGAAAAAATCACCATAAGCTAATCTATTTAAATTAAAGTAATTTGGTAAACTGTCTCCTCTCAATCTGATCAAAAGTCGTCCTTTACAATGATCGCTTGGATAACTCATGATCACCTCCAACAACAAAATCAAAAGGTTACGCCAATTCTCCACTTGATGTTTATGGATATACTGGCGTTGTTACTATTTAATTTTTGCTTAATTAATTAATTTCTTTTGCTGAAAATAGGGTCCATTTTAGTGATGATCAGATAATTTCTAGGAATTAGTGATTATGTAAAGCTTGCTTGATTAATTTTGGCCAACCCAACCGATATGCTGAGTAAATATAAAAAAATTAAATTTTATACTGAGGTTTCGTTCAACTAGTTTTGTTTCGTGCCACTCTTTAATCCAAGTACAATCTTAGTTATGCCGACTCTTTATGGAAAAAACTTAATGCATTGATTTTGTTATTTTATTGCTCCAAATGCTATTATAATGGACAAAGTTGAGACGATATGCATTTGGGTATTTTTCAGATTGGCTATTCTTCATCCTAAAATCTATTAATAACAAAAAAAAAAAAAAAAAAGAAGAAGAAGCAAGCAACAAAGTAAGGAGGCGTATGGTTCGATTAAATTTACAAGTCCATGCAGTTTGTTTTTGCAGAGCACACGGAGCCCATTTCACCATCTTGTGAAGGTGGAGAAGAAGATGATCTGAAGTGGAGGGAGGCGGCTTGGAATCCTTGACAAACTCCAATCCGAGGGGATCTTAATGTCACTGTTCCCGGAACAGGGGAGAGAGACCATGGAATCCTTTTTTCCCACATGCTGAATGGTATTAATAGTTTCTACAGGTCTACAACAACACTGCCAATAAAATCTTGCACTTTCTCCTGCTCCCCCTCTGGCCCAAGCTCAATACCATCTCGCCAGGCTTCCAAATGACTCGGACGAACTAAATTCTGGCAGCCAGCAGAGGGATCATTCCTTATAACTGCACGCTGCCAACCACTTAAAATACCTAATTCAACCACTACTTGAACCCCTGAAAAGAAAAGGACCAGGACATTGCCAGAGAAATTCAAGACAGTCGGGCCATGAACATTATGATAGACGCATTGTAATGGCTGATGATAATGATGATGCAGGATATTGTTGTACGTCAGTACTCGGAATTCTCATGATTTCACCCAAAACGCGTCACATTATTGATATCAAACAATACGACACCTATTAATGTATTTGGTGTGTCCCTTAAACATGCTTCCAACTTCATCATGTGCGAAGACATTGATGGAGAAAATTCAGATCCTCGTTGCCTTGAAAGAAACTAGAGAACAAATTCATGGCCCATTGGCGAGCAACATGGAGAAGACGAGCTATAAAGCAACAACCTACCCTAGCAGTAATCACACAACAAAGTGAAACCAAAGTATCGTCTCTTTCAACAGATTGCAAACATAGTATAAACATGGGCTCCTTATTTGAATTCTTGGTTCAAATGCTCTACACCACCATAAAACCTTTAGCAGCTAAACGGTAGCATTCCTTTGACTCAATACAGAATACAGTTTCAACTTAGAACGACGTTAGTTTTGAGCAAGTGGAATCTTCAAAACCTCAGGTTGAGACTTAAGCGTGCAAAGTGAAGTATATTAACAATGAAGTACAACAAGTGAAGTATATTAACAATGAAGTACAACAAAAGTGTCCATTTACAGAAGAAAAAAGTACTTCCTATTGTCTCCTAAGGTATGCCTTGCATCTTTCAATTCTTTAATCTAGCCCCCCCACCCAAAACACCACCCAAAACCAAAAAAAAAAAAAAAAAAAAACAGATAACTCAAATAGCCAAGAAATTAGCCAAATAAATCATCATCGTTTTCTTTGTCAACTATGCTACTGTCACGCCCCGTGTTCGAGACATAATACCGCCATGACCAGGCTACGCTGAGTCACAAGGCTCAAAAAGTCCAATCATCTAACATAAACATACCCAATATTACAAATACCAAGCCATTAGCAATATCCCAAGTCAAATGATATCATTAGATGCAAGTACATTATCATCCACTACCATAGCCTTCAAAGCTTTACATACACAATACCAAATGTCTAATACATTTACTAAAGTCTTAACCTAACAAAAGAGAGTACGAACATAGTCTAAGAGCATAAATACAAAATCATTGCTAGATTAATACCACCCGATCACCTTACTAACTCCGAGTGCTAGCACACTCTACTGCTACCAAACCAACAAGCGCTGCATGACAACAATAAAAAGGTGAGTGACAAATCACTCAATAAGTGGCAAAAGCATCACCTTGTGGCTTGAAAGTGTCATACATATAGCTACGTTCAAAACACAAAGATAATAACTTATATAAGTACGAAGGAGCTACACAATGCACAATTAACCACGAATCCAATATCAAATATCAAAATCGGACAATGCACTTAAACAAAGCCTCATTGCAATAAGAGAAAGGTTCAATTCATTCAAACAAGTCCTGGATATCCAGTCATTCACTGTAACCCGGTTGCCCGGTCATACTGGCTTTTACTCGGTTAATTCGGTCAGATTGACTTTAACCTGGTCAGCTCGGTCATGCTGACTTTACCCGATCAGTTCGGTCCTACTGACTATCACCCGGTCAGTTCGGTCACTCATATAACATCATACATGCACATATTCACTTCATTGTTCAAATAATGCATCTATATCTTATATTGTCAAATCAAAATAAAAAGAGATTATAATCACAATTAAGCCATTTAATATAGCAAATATGGCTTCAAAACAATCGTACTTTGACAATATAATTTTTCAAAAATTCAAGGGACACAAGTCTCACTTATCTCAGTCCGAGCGAACTCAATACTCCGTGAAGGTTTGATCTCATTCTTCGCCTAATACACACAATCAAACACTCAATTATACACTAATTCTATCAAATAATCATAATCAAAACTTAAATCTAGACTTAAAATGCTAAATAGAGCAAAACGGGCGAAATTGGTGTGACCCGTGGCTCCAGCCGCGACGCGGCTAGTGCTGTAGCTCCCACTAGAGCCCCAGCCGTGGGGCCATCCATGGCACAGCTGGCGCCGCGGCTTGGGTCAGAGACCTAGCCGCGGTTCCAGCTGCAGTTCCAGCCGCGGCCACGGCTGAGCCCTACGGGCTCGCGGCTCACTGCGAAATTCCCTGTAATTCTCACCTTAATTCACCCAAATTCAAATCCTTTCAATTCAAACGCCAATCCAATACCCAAAATGTCCGAATAGATCAATAAAAACTCATATAAGGCTCAAAACACTCATTTACCAAAACACAAGTTAATAAATCACATAATTCCTCAAAGTTCTTTACCCACATTCCTCATAAATCAACCATCAACCCACACATATTCACCCACACCAACATAAACACATATTTAATAAGCATATGGACCATAAAACTTTCAAAATCAACCACTAATTGCACTACTCGTACCACAACCAAAACCTATGATGTGTGAAGGAAGGTTTAGAAAATTTACCTTGGTTGGGAGATGGGGTTGAAGCCTCAAGGTTCTCTCTACTTACTCCCCCTTGAAAATGAGATTGTCCACCTCTTTTTTTAAGAAAGAATGAAGAGAGATTTAGGAAGGGAAGGTTTTCAAAGGGTGAAGAAGAAAGAAAGAAAGCCCTAGTCTTATGAAAAATCAATTTTGCCCAAATTGCAATCAAGCCCCTCTTGGTTTTCAATTTACATTTCCACCCAAATCATGCCAAATTACATAATTGCCCCTGAAGGTCATTGGTATTACAACTACAGCTACTGTCAAGCTTTCCAATAGAGGCAGGATAACTTCTCCCTTCAGTGTTGCTAGTTGGAGATGCTTATCTCTTGCTGTAACTGGCAGAGGATTATCCCCAAGATGAACCCACTTTACCAGAAAATGATTCTCCATAAAGATCATCATAAATTCCACTCTTACGAGGAGTTTTCATTTTATTTGGAACTTGCTGAAGTTTTTAAGTTATGCCTGTTTGGGAAACACCTACTTCCTTTGCGAACGACTGTTCCTTCCCTTTGGACATCACCGTTGTTTGTACAAGGGATTCATATTTCCTAACAAGACTTCCTTCTTTAACACCGAGTGGACCCGGTTCCGTTTCTACGTCAATTCCGTCTGAAACTCCAACTATTTCAACCAAAACTTCCCCCACTTTTGTTATCCTCATTCTTTTAGTTGCCTTCACAGTCAGCGGATTTGTGTCTTTTCCCCGTAAGGAGCTACCAAAATCAGAAGATTTAAACTCATCTGAGTTGCTCAGCCCATATCGATTTAGAGACGTGTTGTAGATCACGACAGCTTCTTCATCTGAAGAATCAGGACGTGGGGGTATGTTAATATTTGTAGGTTGTACTGGTGGAGGGAAAAGAGCTGCGTTATTCTTTCTCAATATGTAAGTTCTTGTAGATGCTACAAATCGCAAAGACTACCCAACCTCAAGCTCAATGGGGAAATCTTTGGTTAACCACTCGTTTGCAACAAATGTGCTATGTGCAGATCCCATATCAATAACGTATATGCTGCATGATATGGTAACATTTGAGGGCAAAATTCAATTTTTAACCTTGAAGAAAAGTTTGAAACTTAAAAATATCCAAAACGCCTTAAAATATCCCAAAAAGAGTTAAAATGGTGGAAAGAAGCCTTTTGCTTCCCTAACTGCTACATCCAAGTACGCAAAAGACAACAGAACAAGTGGAAGGAAGAATGTTACACCTTGTTTCTCACAGAAATCAAGTATGAACTCTTGGGGCCTCATAATTCTACTAAATATCTTCTTGCATGAAGTTTGGTACTTTTTGGTCACACGCAGCACTATTTATAGGTTTTCTCTCAACTTGGGAAAATAGTCAAGCTTTTGTACTTGACCATCCTACCGTAATATCCCTCCCCAAAGAATTTTTTGGGCAACTCACCATTACATTATCCTCCTTGAGCTTTATCATTGCTACAATAAACTTTGCCTTTTTTCTTTAAAAATTGCAATATCCCTCCCTTTGATTTTAGTTCCAAAGTTTCCTAGAAAAAGCAAAAGATTTTGGAAACCATTATAGTTGAATATATGTGGATATACTTCCAAGCTATTCCTCACTGATAGGGAAGGTGCGGAGATTCTCAAAAAGTTTGGAGCTTAATGCAAGTAAGGAGCCCTTCTTAGGTTGTGAGATACTTCCTGTTGTTGCTACTACACACATGATAAACTAAGGGAAGTCTTTAGTACCTTGACCTATTCTTTACCGGGTAGAGTTCTTGATAGCCGAAGAACAAAAATATATATGTAAAACTACACACATAGATATAGACTACATAAGAGCATATACATTTGCTTCAATTTATCTAATTGTTCTCTATCTCTTTACAATCAATAACATGAAGGGTGAATGGATTTTCCTGTGCCATTACTAATACTCCTTCTATCCCATTGATAAAGTCATGTTTTCCTTTTTCGTTTGTCCCAAAATTATTGTCACATATATGGCAAAGAGTATTGGTTCAATTTCTCAAATTTACCCTTGATGATTTGCAAAGGTGACTATTGTGGACCCACCAAAATGTTTTTCCAATCTAGACTAATCCATACATATATTGGAGAATTGCATAAGTTAATGTAAAGAGTGCATACACTCTATAACTTCCAGTAGTAGTCTTCAGGCCACAAGAATAATATGAACCTCATATTTGTGTCCTAAGTTTCATTGCACTCTCTTATTGTCAAATTGAGGCCATATAAAATCAATATCTATGAGGGTAAAAATGGAAACAAAGCACATTCAACCAACATCAGCATGCAATATTCATATATGTTACAGATATGGTATATTATATCAATTATAAATGTGGTATATCAATTAGTAAGATTATATCAATTAGCATTAATTAAAAAATTGTACATATCTCAATTAGTGACTTAGGAGCCAAATTAGAATCATCAAGATTAATTACCTTGCATAATAATTGTCTAGATTTATTGATGTATAGTGTCTAGGTTCATTTTGTAAAGCTTATAAGTATAGGCCTTCGTCATTTATACATAGAATACATTATACAATTTTCTCTTAATACTCTCTGAGTACATGGTATCAGAGCCTTAACACCAAAATTAGGATTCGAGTTTGGATCATTTGTTTAAATTGACTATTTGTCATCACCACCGTTGGTCCAAAAAGAAACACTATCGGCCTATTGGCGTTTTTTCAAAGTCTGATGTTTTGTTTTGTCAAAACCAAATCTAGTGTGGGGTTGTCTTTGAAACAGGTTTTGGTATTCTCTACTCTTATTATTTTAAGAGTTTGGACCTGTCCTTTTGATTCTAGTGTTTTAATAATTCCTTTTCTGAATTATGGCTGAGACTAAGTCTGTAGTTATGTATAATGTGATGTCTAAGATCACAGAATATAAACTAAATGCTTCTAACTACTTTGATTGGAGCAAGACATTACATCTTTATTTGTGAAGTATTGATAAAGATAATCATCTGACTAAATGATCATCCAAAAGATGATTCAAGGCAAAAATGGCTAAGGGAAGATGCTAGATTGTTCTTGCAGATAAGGATTCCATTGATAGTGAGGTAATTGGTTTAATTAACCACTGTGAATTTGTTAAGGAATTAATGGAGTATTTATAATTTTTATATTCTGAAAAAGGGAACATTTTTCGCATTTATGAGGTGTGCAAAGCCTTTTATCATGTAGAGAAACAAGAAAGGTTCCTCACAACTTATTTTATGGATTTTAAGAAAAGTTATGAGGAGCTTAATATGTTACTACCGTTTAGTTCTGATGTGAAAATTCAGCAAGTTCAAAGAGAACAAATGGCAGTTATGAGTTTTTTGGCTGGTCTTTCGCTTGAATTTGAAACTACTAAATCTCATATTCTCTCTAGTTTTGAGATCTCCTTCTTGCAAGATATGTTTAGTAGGGTACTTCACACAGAAAATTCCCAATCTATTCAGTTTAGCAATGTTCTTGTTAATCGAAACAATGAATCTAAATCTGAAAGACAACAACACAAAGGCAGTGGTAAAGGAACAGATACTCGAGAACAGAATTCAGGAGTGGTAGGTCACTATTGTAATAAGACAGGCCAATGATGCATCTGAAAAGTTTGTTCTGATCTCTATAGATGAATTTGCTAAATTCTCTCAGTATAAAAAATCATTAAAGTCTTCATCTACTGCTATAATTGCTATCGCTGAGTTAGGTAAACCAAACACATGTTTTATATCCTCATCCTCCAAATGGGCAATTGATTTTGGTGTCATAAATCATATGATAGGTAATTATAATCTATTTTCGACCTTCAGTCACACACATCTACATCTACTGTTACTTTAGTTGATGGGTCAACATCTCATGTTCTTGGATTGGGCACAATTAATCCTACTCCATTAATTTCATTGTCACCAATCTTAAGTTTTCCTAAGTTGTCTTTCAGTTTAATGTCTGTGAGCAAACTTATTTGCACCTTTAATTGTTGTATCTCATTCTTTCCTGACTATTGCTTATTTTAGGATCTTATGACGAAGCAGATTATTGGTAAAGGACACGAGTCTAGAGGTATGTACATCTTTGACACATAGATACCAAAGTCTATATGGGATCTAACCCTATTTGAAGCGCATTGTAGGCTAGGTCATTCTTCTCTCCCTTTGTTACAAAAACTTTGTCCTTAATTTTAGAGTCTGTCTTTATTAGATTGTGAGTCTTGTCAGTTTACCAAAACATCATCATGTTAGTTTAAGTCCTAGATTCAATAAACGGGCAAATGCTCCTTTTGAATTAGTTCATTCAGATGTTTGGGGCCCATGTCCAGTCATGTCTAAAACTGGATTAAAATATTTTATTATTTTTTGTTGATGATCATTTTCGCATGACTTGGTTATATTTTATGAAAAATTGTTCTGAGTTATTTTCTCATTTTTGTACTTTTTGTGTTGAGATTAAAACTCAATTTAATGTTTATCTACAAACATTGCGAAATAATAATGCCAAAGAATATTTATCAGAACCTTTTCAATCTTACATGGTGCAAAATGGCATTATTCATCAAACTTCTTGTGTAGATACACCATCTCAAAATAGGTTAGCTGAGCGAAAAAATAAGCATTTGCTTAAAACTGCAAGAGTCTTATTATTTCAAATGCATGTTTCTAAATATTTTTGGATTGATGCAGTGTTCACAGCTTATTTTTTGATCAATCGTATGCTTTCATATGTTCTTAATGGTAAAACTCCTTATCATACTCTTTTTCTAACTAAATCTTTATTTTTCATTGAACCTAAAATATTTAGTTGTACTTGTTTTGTTCGCGATATTCGTTCCCAATCACCAAATAAGATCCCAAATCATTGAAATTTTTCTTGGTTATTCTCGTGTTAAAAAAGGGTATAAATATTATTGTCTTAGCCTTGACAAGTACATTGCGTCAGCTGATGTTACTTTTCTTGAAGACACACACTTCACCCTATCTTCTGCTCGTTCAAGTCTAGGGAAGAATGATGATTTGTCAATATATACTATCATATTCTCAGTTTCTCCTCATTCTAAATCTCTGATCATTCAGGTGTATTCTCGAAGACAAAATCCTTTATATGTATGTCTTGAACCAACTATTTCGTCATCAGATCCTGTTTTAAGTGATGATCTTCTTATTGCTCTTCGCAAAGGTAAGCGTCAGTGCACTTATCCTGTGTCTTCGTTTGTGTGCTATAATCACTTACCAGTCTCTTCTTGTTCTTTTATTTTATTCTTTGACTCTATCTCTCTTCCTAAAATTGTTCATGAAACCTTATCTCATCTTGAATGGCATAATGTTGTGATAGAGGAGATGAATACTTTAGATGGTAATGGTACTTAGAACTTAGTAAATTTACCTGCAGAAAAGAAGGCTATTGGGTGTAAATCAATTTTTACAGTTAAATTAAATCCTAATGGATCAGTTGCTCGATTGAAAGCTCGTCTTGTTACTAAAGAATATGCTCAAACTTATGGAGTGAATTATTCTGACACTTTTTCTCCTGTTACTAAGTTAACATCTGTCATGTTATTTATTTCTATGGTAATTACTCATAACTAGCCTTTGCATCAGCTAAATATCAAGAATGCTTTTCTTCACGGAGATTTTCAGGAGAAGGTGTATATGGAGCAACCTTCTGAGTTTGTTGCTCAAGGAGAGTTTGGAAAAGTTTGCCATCTTCAAAAATCTTTGTGCGGGTTGAAACAAAGTTCTCGTATTTGGTTTGAAAAATTTAGTCAAGCAGTTGAAAGATTTAGAATGCAGAAAAGCAAATCTGATCACTCTATTTTTTTCAGACATTCTGAAGCTGGTATTATTTTGTTAGTAGTATATGTGAATGTTATTATTATCACCGGAAATGATATTGCAGGAATTTCATCTCTTAAAGTCTTTCTCCACAGTCAGTTTCAAACAAAGGACTTAGGTATGTTAAAGTATTTTTTGGGTATTGAGATAACAAGGAGCAGGAAAGGAATATTCTTCTCTAAGAGGAAATATGTTCTTGACTTATTATCTGAAACAGAAAAATTAGGAGCTAAACCATCCAGTACTCCAATAGTTCCTAATTTGCAGCTTACAAAAGAAGGTGAATTGTTTGAAAATTTTGAGAGGTATAGAATATTAGTTAGAAAATTAAATTATCTTACAGTAACTCATTCAGATATTGCATATTCGATTAGTACTTTGAGCCAATATATGTCAGCTCTAATTATTCATCATTAGACATCTGTAGAATAAACTTTGTGCTGTTTAAAGGGAGCTCCTGGACGTAGTATTTTGTATAAAAATTTTAATCACACTAGGATTAAGTGCTTTTCAAATGTTGATTGGGTAGGATCTAAGGAAGATTGAATATCTATATCAGGATATTGTGTCTTTGTTAGGAAAAATCTAATATAATAGAAAAGTAAGAAACAGAATGTTATTTCACAATCGAGTACAAAGTCAGAATATAGAATCATGACACAATTAGTATGTGAAATAATATGAATATATTAGCTCCCAACTGAAGTAGGTCTCAAAAGTTCAATGCTTGCAAAATTGTGGTGTGGTAATCAAGCTGCTCTTCATATTGCATCCAATCCCGTATTTCATGAGCGAACAAAGTACATTGATATAAATTGTCATTTTGTTTGTGAGAAAATACATCAAGGCATGATTTTCACAGGATTTGTAAAAATTGGAGAACAATTGGGAGATCTCTTTACAAAGACTCTAAATGGGGTTCGGATTGATTATCTGTGTAACAATGTGAGCATGAGTAATATTTATGCTCTAGCTTGAGAGGGAGTGTTATAAATATAGTATATTTCATCAATTTTAGATATGGTATATCAGTTAGTAAGATTGTATCAATTAGCATCAATTAGAAGATTGTACATATCTCAATTAATGATTTAGGAACCAAATGAGAATCAATAGGATTAATTACCTTGTATAATAATTGTCTAGATTCATTGATATATAGTGTCTAGGTTCATTTTGTAAAGCCTTTAAATATAGGCCTTTGTAATCATTTATACATAGAATACAATATACAATTTTCTCTCAATACTCTCTGATTACAATACAAAAAAAAAAAAAACATAAATTCTTATAGAAGGTTTACTATAAAAAAAAATTTACATCAAAATTTTTCTGGAACTTACATTTGAAAAATGCTTGCCCCAAACTTGCTGCGCATTTTTTTACGTCGGATATTGACATTCCCATTTCTTGGTTGATTCTTAAAATATCATCCATATGCATATCATATAGATTGAAATTTATCAACCATCATCTCAATAGGAAGAACCCACAATAAGAAAGAACATTGTGTTCCTTATTTGCCATCAGCTTTCAGATATATTTGATCTTCAATTGCTTTCATAGCCTTAATTAATTTAGTTCCTGCTTTAATATAAGTAATCACTCTTTTTAGATGTTCTCCATCATTCTCAAATTTCCAAGATCCTATCTGCAACTCTGTATATCCCTGCATATCTGTCACAGTTTTGAAAAAGTTCGAATCTGATGAAAAGAGCAACGAGTTCAGTTCATGAGGTGCAATTGCATACAGTTGGTCTAAAACTACCCCCCAGATAAATTGCTTGGAATGTCGCCTCCTTGATCTCTCATCTCCATGGTTCTAATAGGTTCTTCAAAATTGCTTGAGGAGGGCCGCTTGTCAGGCTTGTCCTCATAAGCAGCAAGATAGGCACTTTCATGCGCCTCTAGGACATTAGGAACTTTATTGGTGACAGCAGATAGAATATCCCTAGTTCTGTTAAACATTTAAGCAATTCGACCAGCAAAAGTTTGGGGACGTGACTTTCTATCCGCAGAAGGGGCAGAAGGTTATCTCACGAGAGTATTGGCAAACCTTGAAGGAGATTCAGTTGCTATATCAGCATCCTTCCTCCACAATGGTACATTATCACCAATAGATTGCAACTCCAGCAACACATTACTTTGCGAGGAACGTATTGTCAGAAGAATTAAACCTAGCATGTATGACACAACAATATTATATTTATGTCCAAGAATTGGAAAAACACAAGTTAAGCTTTAAGATTCTTTAGAAAATATTACAAATAATGTTTCTAACTGATAATTACAACTGGCTGTCAGTGTCACCCCAAACTTGCTAAAAAGGGAACATTTCACGTTAAACATACATTTGACGTCTCATGGTTGAAGCCACAATTGTTTAACAGTGAAAATGCTAAATCAAACACTCTCAAGAAAAAGTCATGCATCAAGTATGATTATAGGCACTTAAAATATACTGTGTCATGTAAGGAACACACCACAGTACTTGTTCTTGGCCTTCTCGTTGTCGGGCAGTAAAGTGTAATAAGCAGTGCCAAGAATGGTTCAATGTCGCGGTCTCAGTCGTGGTCGCGGCGCGTATCGTTTCACATCGGACTCGGCGTCTCGGTCGCGGTCTCGATGAGACGCACATTTTAAATCAATTTTTATTCTAAAAATTATAAATAATCATTCAAAATATAAAAAGAAAAGTATGTTACACAAAAATAACCAAAAAATAAGTAAATAACAATAACAATATAATACATATACGAATCCAGAAATATAATATATATATCATAACAATAATATATATACATATGAAAAATATATAAAAAATAAGCCATTATAAAAACAAAAAACAATAATATACACATATCAAGGATAATATATATATACACACACAAACGCGTGTATATATATGTGCATGTGTGTATTACAATAATAATACATATACGAATCCAGAATATAATATATATATCAAAACAATAATATATATAAATATGAAAAATATATAAAAAAATAAAACATTATAAAAACAAAAAATAATAATATACACATATCAAGGATAATATATACACACACACAAACGCATGTATATATATGTGCGTGTGTGTGTATTACAATAATAATACATATACAAATCCAGAATATAATATATATATATATATCATAACAATAATATATACACATATGAAAAATATATAAAAATAAAACATTATAAAAAAATAATACACACACACATATATTATGTGTGTGTGAATATAATATATATATCATAACAATAATATATATACATATGAAAAATATATAAAAAATAAAACATTATAAAAACAAAAAAAAATACACACACACATGTATATTATGTATGTGTATGTATTTTATAGTGTGTGTGTGTGTGTATTACAATAATAATACATATACAAATCTAGACTATATTTATATATATATATATATATATCATAACAATAATATATATGCATATGAAAAACATATAAAAAATAAAACATTATAAAAAACAAAAAACCATATATAAGTAAAAGGAAAACTAATTTGAAATTTTGCTTGAGGGAGGCAAAATTGATTTCCAAAGAGCTACCTGCAAGATGCTTTAAAGTTTTGTGGTTTACAAGATAAAAAATTGCACATGTTTGGCCTACAGGACGTGGCCTTTATATAGAAGAAGATTTCACGGTAAATTACATAAAAAATGGCTTGAAGCTGCATGAGTTTGTTAAAAAAATAAGAATCTGCGCGCATGGCGCGGAGTTCTGTGCATTATTTAAAAAAAAAAACCCAACGCGCAATACGCGTGGGCTTTTGTTATTAAAAAAAAAAGGACATCGCGCGCGATGCGCGCGGTGCTTTTATTATTAAAAAAAGGGGCACCTCGCGCATTGCGCGCAATGCTTTTATTAAAAAAAGGGGGCGCGAGAACACAAAAAAAAGAAGTCGTCGACTTCTTCTTCTCTTCTCCTCTTCTCCACTCGGACCAAGCAGACCCTAAATCAGAGAGATCACCGCCGCCGCCGCCGCCAGCCACCGGATCACTTCCTCTCGCTAGTCAACATCACAACCATCCAAACATTACTCAACCTCAGCCATCATCCCATCCAAATCCAAACAAATTCCAGCAACAATAAACACTAAAAAACCCCCCAAATCAGACGCCTAAACCACCGGAAAATCAACCCCAACGCCAGAAATCAGTCGGTTCTGAATCGGTGAGTAATATCTCTATGTTATTTCTTTGGATTATGGCACATATATGGTGGTCCGGAATGACTCGGACGATCCGGTTCCGAATCGGGCGATTCGCACCGATTCGGATCCAACTTGGTCTGAGTTCACCGAGACCGACCGATTTCCTGGCGAGTCCGCCGTCTCCGAGTGGTATTGGAACGGTATCGGACCACCATGCTCCGATCCGGTTCTGACTCGGCCGAGTCTTTGAACCATGGTGCCAAGGGACTTGTCTGGAGCATCAAAAACTCGAGAAATGGAGACTTCGATCTGACCAACAAAACTATCATTGAAGTACTTATCTTCATCCAATACAGATATGAAAAGTTCCTCCTTCAAGTCATCGACCTGGAAAGAAATTTCCTCACACCAGGATGGATTTAAGCGCTTGTTGACCACCTTGGTCTTGAACCGCTGCTTTCCCAACTGCAATTTTACATACGGATCAATGAACCCAATTGGGTCCGTTGGTGGTATGTCTCTTGCTACAATTACACGCACCAAAAGCTGCACGCTTTGGCAGCAGGAATCAATTCCGTTGCCACGAAGAAAACTGAACAAAAATTCAAATTTTTATAAGAGAAAGGTGCAGTCGGGGATAATTATTTCGTGGAATAGGGATTTATCAACAAACTAAATGATCACATAATTTACGCGGACCAAAGTAACAGAAAAAGGCATTAACAACTGAAGTTAAACCAGAGAGAGTGTCTGCAGCTCTTTTTGTTTGTTCAGTGAAGAAAGGAACAAAATTTGATCCACTGATTCTCAACCGGAATGATAAGAAAGGAAATCAAACAAAGAAACTGGAGTAAGACGACCGGAAATATTATAATTTCAATGGGGATGTGGAATGCATAATAGTTCTTATAGGCCTGGTTGTCCTGATCAAAATGGAACCTGACTTTTATGATTGCCATCGTAAGCATCTTTACCTTTGGTTTCTAGTAATAATACCTCTGTAATTTTCCTTTGTTTTTTTATAGCTAAGAATACTGGCTCCATTTTGATATGCATTATTTTGAAAATTGTTCTAAATAATTATTTAGAGATTTTTGTTGATTTTTGAAGAGGCGAAAAAGTGTTTTAAAAACTTATTTGAAAGGTGAATAATTATTATGAAAAAGTATTTGAATTGTTTAAAAACTTTGTAATAAATTGTTCGATCTTTTTACATAATTATTTATAAAAATTAGTATTTTTTTTATTTAAGAGCTGTTCGAAAAAATTAAATAAAATCGCAACGAACAAGTTGTGCTCCATTAAAAATAACTTTTGTGAAACGAGCACTAAAGATAGATGCTCGTCAAGTCCCGAGTGACCAGAGAGAAACAAGCGGGAAAAGAAAGGTTAGAGAGAGAGGTGGAAAAAGGGATTTGAAATTTAGAAAGAAAACACTTTGCAAGAAAATTGAACAAAAAATTGTAGGACATTTTTTAGTCAAATGAACGGTAGAAAGGAATTTTTTTTTTTTTTTTTTGGTTTTTGTGTAAAAAATATTCATTCAATCTAAACTAGAGTAAGAAAATAGAAAACTCTATCCAAACAGAGTTTATGGTAGGTCCAATATATTTCAATGAAAGCTTTTCTTGGATACATTTTTTACCGGAATAATTTATATATGTATACCCGTTACCTCATCATGTTGACTTTTGGAGCCTCATAAGTAAGTGGAGGTGAGCAAATTCAATAAATACCAACCGAATTCGAATTGAATTTGGTAATTTAGTCAATAATTTAAAAAATCGAAAAAAATATAATCGAATTTAGTCAGTATTCGAAAATAAAATTTTAATTTGATAATACTAAATATACCGAATTCAATTCAGTAATTCAAATTCAATATATATATATATATATATCGAATTCGAATTACCAAATTTAGTATTAATTTGGCTAGTATTATTTTCTTATATCGAAACCTTTTGGCTTTTATTTTCTATTCCTTAGAATTTTAAGCTACAAAAGCTGCATAATTAAAGCCCATATCATATAAAAGAAGACAAATCGAAAAATAAATCAGTTTATTGTTGTCTGACTGTTGCCCTCGAAATTTAATGATTAATCTTACATGTTAATTGCCACAACGACACATCGGTCCTTTGATCAAGAATATTGAAGCTAAAACAACAACAACAACAACAACAACAACACAACACAAGATAATGTGGAACTTGAAACTAAAAACCAAGACCAACGAAGACTCTCGCAAATAACGATAGGCCCACCGGGGAATTGTTTCCGCTGATCAATGATAGAATACAAACAAACAATTTCAAGAATAAGGTGGAGTTCTGAGCTTGGCATAACGATTGCTCCTCTGTATCTTTCCTTCTTCTGGAAAATGTGTCCTACTTCTGCCTCTTGTGTATCTTGCCCAAGAATGACTTCAATACCGCTTGCACAGCTTTGCTGGGGTGAGCTTCAATAGAGTTTGTCAGTTTTTCGTAGCTCTTGCTCTCATATTCCGCAAATACACCCTGTAACACTTGCAATTGGAAATTGAAATACACAATAGCAAGACATTTTTGCCCAAGTAAAAACACAAACAACATAGTAACAACAAACTAATATACAGCAAAACAACATTACAAAATGATTAATCTTAACAGCATAATCAAGTTGCAAAATTTCACTATCTGTGCCTGCAGTCGGTCACTCTTAAAAGTTGCAATTTAGATAAAAGGTTATATCTTGAGTTTAATCACTTTGATAATAAAATTCTGAGGAAGATTTCAACATTGATAAAACCTAATGAAGGTGGCTAACCTCATAATAGAACAAGGTGAATCTATAGAGATCTAGATTAAGTTTTCAATAGGAAATAGTAAAAAGTTTGGTTAAATGGAACATGTTTTCTTCACTCTAGGAAATGAAATCTCAGCATCTAAGGAAGGCACTCTTAATTGAAATTTCAACCGTCAATCTTAGAAGACTCTACTTCTATTGGATTTTTACTGCTAATCCTTTGGTATGGTTCAAAATACTGAAATTTATTTCTCTAAAGTCGCAAGGCAAACTCTTCTAAACATGCAGCATGATGTTTTCCATTCATGGACTGTAGATGTGCCATGTGATATCATCCCACATTGGAAATGTTAAGAAACATGTCCAATATATAAGTTGAGTTTAAACACTCAAGTCTAACTTGGAATATCTATTTTGGACTAGCGAAGACAAAGCTCGAGCCTGCGGGCTCGGGGCGTGACATGCCAAATATCATTATTGGATATCCTTAGATTCCTTTATGGTTTGCCATAAATAAAATTTATGGCTTTTTAAGATTAAAGCAAGGGAAAATAATAAGTTAGCAGAATATTAAGATCCTTGGCATTTTATATTATCTTTTCATAATAAAGATCCCAGTTCACACCTGAAGATCAAGCTCATTATACAGAGCTTTGACTTTTGCAACATCTGCAGGATCTGCCTTTCCATAGTGTTCCTGAAATTGGACTCAGCTTTAAATGGGATATCCAAAATTTTTTTAAAGAGAAATATGGCGAAGAAAAGAGACGTGCATCCTTACATATAGAATCTTTTTCTGTTCTTCACTGCATCTTTCCAATGCCTTCACGACCAGCCAAGAACATTTAAAATCTTCAATATCAGTTCCTATCTAATAATACAACAGGATGAAGTAAGAGATCCCAGCTGTACGTTGTTGAAATTTTTTATGAGTACGACAATCTGGAATATAATGTAATCCTTTCATTCTAAATCTCTACCTTTCCAATCTTTTCTGGTTCACCAAAACAATCCAAATAGTCATCCTGAAAAGGAAGTAAACACATTATAAGACAGACAAACTTAGATATAAATATTGATACATGGCATGCCTACTTCTATAATAAGTTCTTTGATGCCTGCTCAGTCCCCATTATAAGGTACAATTAAACAACGAACAGACTACTTTTCATCCCAGAAGATTTTAAATACTGTATTATAGCACAAAAATGTAGTGATCTTGGAAGAAGAACGTTGAAATCTAATCGAATGAGCATTCAACTGTGTACTCCAGTAAACGATGATCTAGCTTAGCAATTAAGCTTCTTGAAACCAATATATACATGTTGTTCCAAATCTCTGAAGCTTACATGAATGACTAATAAGCAAGAGATATCCAACTGACAGCGCCTAACACCCTCGCCCCCCAACAAACAAAAAAAAGAAAGCAATCAGCCCCCCGACCAAAAGAGAAAACGAGAAACACGGGAAAAAAATAGAGAAGTTTGACCTCTTTGCTTCCCCTCCCAAGCTAAAATAATTGAAAAGAACTGCATTTTATCAACATCTATTCGAATAAAAGTACGTTGATTATATACAAAATTCTGAATACATAGGATTTCTTCAGTTAAACAAAAATTTTACCTGAACTTGAAAATATATTCCCATGTCAACAAGAATGTTCTTAACATCTATGTGTTTGTCCAAATTTTCACCAGCAATTAGCAATGCGCATGCTACCTATTGATTGAGGGAATGAAAGTGATTATTAATCACCTAAACAAAAACCATTTGAAAATCAATAACTGCATTGCATTTTTTCATAACCATGAACAAGATGTAGAATTTTACTTACAGGAAGGTAAAAGGAGTAATAGGCAGTCTTGTACTGAACAATTCGCCGGTGACTGCATCAAGTAGAAACATATGGGTTTGTTGACTAGAGAAAACAATGAACACATCAGACTTAAAAGTCCGCAAAATGATTAGAGGTCCATGCATGCATAATGCAATACTGGACAAAGCTAAACACCTACTCGGACTGCCTAATCAATCTGGAATCCGGACTCCTAAAATAAAGTTTACGCATACCCAGACCTTGTTCAATTTCAATACCATCTGCTCAGAGGGAGAATATGAAACAGAGACATAGGATGTAATGGCATTTTAAAATATTTATATTCATGATTTATTCAAAGATCACAAACTGAAAAAGATGAAAACTCATGTATCCAATTCTCCTAATTCTCATATCTAAACAATGAGGAACAGTTTCCTCTGTGGAATGCCCCTGACAACAAAAACAATTCAGAATATTAATATACTGATTTCCAAAATGCTGTTGGTTCCAGAGAAACCAGAAATATAAAGCATTGTGGCACAAGTTAATTATACCCTGCAGAAAATTTAACAGCAGGTAACAAATACCAACAGTTCATAGACTTAACAGGGGTTAGATGTTATGCAGATTTATCCACTCACAGTGACAGAGAGTATTTGGACAGATCCTTTTCCCCTTCAAGGGTAGTAATCAAATCTATCATCTGTCCTGAAGCAGTTTGGAACTCCACCTACAAATCCAAAAAACTGGGATGAACATTAGGATGCAGTGGCATTCAAACTAAATGGAACAGGTTCCTTGTTTAGTAAAATTACCTCGTTGAACAAATCCAGCAGTTCTACATAGTAAGGCTTTTCTCTAAAGTGCTTCTTGAGAATTCTAGGGATGTGATTGCGTAGTATGACACCACCATTCACAGCAATCATACCAACCTAGTAAATACAGTTCAAAGAATGAGCCTTGAAAGAGAATGGTACTGCAGTTAATGAAGAATGATTAAAGTTTTGCAATCTTTGGAATACCTTGGGCACTCTGAACCAGCAAGGTTGACCGCGTCGGGTGTGGGAGTTATCCATAATGTCATCAAGGACAAGAAAATATGCCTGCAGCTGCAAATTTTGTCCACTCAATGATATCAGACCTCCATATTGTAAAACAGTTCAATGACAAAAATTAATCAAACTAATATGAATAAATACAAATAACATTGACCTACCCATTCAACACACCAGCCTAGAGCACTTGCAAGAAATACCTCATCCTCAGTTAGTTCCTTTCCTTCTTTTAGCAGCTTGTAGCTATCAATCACGGAGAGACCTCGGTTTAGCTTTCCTGCAAAATGGAGTAGGATCATGAGCATTTTAGAAAAGTAGGATTTCCCACAAATCACCACAAAAAAAAAAAAAAACACCAAGTGATTCGATCAAATATCACCTCCAGGCACATTATAGTCCAGCATCTGCAACAGAAATAAAAGAAAAATAAGTTAAAGCAGATATTGTTGAAAGTAGATATGTTTAAATATGCACATTATATTCTTGGCTGTGTTTGTGTGCGTAGGTGGGCGGGAACGTGAAAATAGATATGTTCAAATAACAATTCGGCTTTTTTTTTTGTTTTTTTGTCATTATTTATTTTGTGGGAAAGATAAATGTTTAAAAAAATATATTTCTTGCTATAAGTTGTTTGTCATCCAAGTGGTAAAGAAAAGGAAAATGAGGAATGATGAGAAAAAGAATTTAGAAAAAAGAACCGTGCAAAAGCTTAGGTAACGAAAGTGAAGAATAATAAAAGAAGAGTGGCACAAGGATCGGTGACCGTGACGAGAATCAGTATCTTGCCATCCAAAACAATTGGAATCTTAATGCAAGTGGGGGCAACAAAGTTAAAGTTCTTAAAAAAATGATTCGTTTGTTTGGCCCTATTTTTTATAAATATATTATATAAAAACTTTAAACATATTTTTTATCTCATAAATATATTTATCAAGAATAATTTCTAAATTATTACAGTAATACTTTTTAAAAAATAAAAGTCCAAACGGAGCTATATATTATTTTGCTCCACCTAAAGTTACAGACGAATGCTACGCTCGCAAACATCATTGTTACAACTTTCTGAAACAAAGGACTAAAAGGACAACGAAAACAAAGACTGCTTGCTATTTCCTTGAAAGACTGCTATTTATTGATGTTGTGATACCCAAACTGGCTTTCCGAGCACAAGGGAAGAAATTTATTATTATTTTTATATTAAAGAAAGAGAGGGAGAGAGAGATGTCCTAAAGTAACAAAACACGGCTCAGAATATAAATTGACCCAAGCAATTAAATGGAACAGATAAAAGGAAATCCCAATCAACTACGTATATACTATGATCTGGTAAAGAGCAGAACTTTTTGTCTGTGAATTCATGTGTTTTGTATAGTGGAAGAAGAATAGAACTGATACAATAGTGTTGGGACATATAAATGTAAAAAGAGGTAGCAAAACCTCATGTCAAAGCTGTAAATCTTTTCATCATAAATAAAAATAAAAAATCTTATCTAAAAAAAAAAAAGAATTCATGTGTTCTTTGATCAATAAATTCCCATCAAAGGATGACGAGATCCATACTGAAAAGATGCAATTTTGATATAGCATTGCAAATTGTTTTAGCAAATGAACTTAAAGATCAGAAAAACATAAGATGAAAGCGGGAGATATCATCATATAATATATTAATGAAGAAGAAATGAGGATAGCGCAGAAGAGAGAGAGAGAGACAAACCCGGTCGACCCATTGGCGAGAATCATCAGTCCACTCGAAAGCAGGGTCATTTAAGAGCTCAGATTTGAGAATAGAGTACACTCCCAAGAAAGCAGTCCTCAGATCCGATGTACCCCCGCTCAGATTAGCCATTTGCTTCTACCGAGTCTGGGATATTACTGGTAAGTAAATATTAATCAGAAATGTATGAGCACCTGAGACTGAAATGTGAATGTGTAGTAAGTGACACGTATATGTGTGTCCCTCGCTTTCTCTTACCGTTTCTCTTTCCTTCCTCTGTTTTTGGGGCGAGTACTACTACTATTATATAGGGTAGGACTTAGAAGAGGGAGTGGCAGCGATAATCAATCAGCCATCTGCATCAGCATCAGCATCAGCATCAGCATCAGCAGTTGGTCTTCCTTTTTTAACTTAGACAGATTTCCCCCAGACGCACACAGACAAGTGAAAAATACTTATTAGAGGAATCACCACCTGCAGCCCGCCCCATCGATGCGTTTTTACCAAAATGGACCAAACCCATTCTTGATTTTAGTTACTGCCTGTTTCGATTATGTACGCACTCTTTACTACTACTAGTATAGTAAAAATAGCACGCTAGTCAGTACTTGAAGTCATTTGTGTACTCTTCAACAGGTTAAAGTCGGTGTTTTTGTTTCGTTTGGAAAAGAACTAGTAAAAAAGATCAGACTTTAAACCTTTTCATCATGATTTAAATCTAGAATTAAGATAGTATTAAATGTTCATACAAAATTCAAAACCAATCACTTACAAACACACGCACACAAAATAAAAAGGACTACTTATGTGAGAATAATATTTGAGTAGTAACATAAATAAATAAGCACCATAGGAAAGGGAGCGGAGGAAATTTTGTTCTACTGAAATTGTGTACTTTACTATTCAAATAAAAGAAATTGTGTACTTTATTTTTAAGAGGGTGGCTGTGGAATTTTATTAGATGTACTTCCCCAGTCAAAGTCACCGAGGCCCACTTGCACGTTGACGCGTTTGGCAATGGGTAGGTAAGAACTGTATTTCGTGTAAGCCCGTGATAATATATATATATATATATATATATATATATATATATATATATATATAACTAGTACAAGGAATTAGTTTACGGCCAATGCAATGCAGGATTGTTTTGTTTGATGAATCTGATGAGTTGTTGGGGCAGTGCTGTAGCAATTTGTCTTGTTCCTTTCACATGATCCCTTCGCCAATGCTGCGTAACCATAACATCTAGCGTCTAAGTCCAAGGGTCTAGATACTTAAGCCCATGGTCAGCCCCTTAAGTCAGCAATTGCCTTTTGGGGTTGTCGTGGAATTGGTTTAAGTTCTCTTCCCCCTTTCCCCAGTAGACTTTGTGTCGAATTAATTCAAAAAAAAAAAAAAACATCTAGCGTCCCTGAATTTGGCCCATATTTTGTTTTGCCTCCTAAATTTTGCTTTGTAATGTTTTGGTCCCTTGTTTTATTATTATGTTTCCCAGTGGACCTCCCATTCAATTTTAATGTTAAATTTAACAAACTAAATGCATGCATGCCATCTAATTTTGATGTTAAATTTAACAAACAGCATACAAGCACGGCCCATATCCTATAATTGAGTTGAGCCAAACATGTTAAAGCTAATTTCCACTCCCTTTTTTATGATTTTTCATTTTCTTTGTTCACTTTTCCTTCCTGAGTATATTTAACCATAGTAGATGCTAAATCCATGCCTCTCCATCTTGAATTCACTTCGTACATGTCACTGATGCACCAAAGTTGTGAATTAAGGATCCAAATATGCAGATCTAGCACTTTCCTAAACGATATTATTGATGGCATTTGCCTAAGGTTATATAACCATTCAAAACTTGTTTAAATTTTCAATACATGACACTTTAGAGCATTAAAATTACATGTTGCTAAGACTTTAACATTTTCACTATACTCAATCGATTTAAATTTAGAATAATTTTAGTCATTACAAGGTGCAAAAAGGCGATGAGAGATTATGTGGGGAGGGTAGCAGGAGCTAAGAAAGTTGAAGCTGGAAAGAGAAGGAAATAAAGGGGAAAAGAAAAAGACAACGAAAAGAGATAAATGAAAACAAAAACGAAGAACATAAAATAACAAGTATTTCACATTTTCTTTCTCATCATAAAAATTTAAAGATATTTTTCTATGTACAAAAGGCCATATATAATCCACGTGCTAATGCTCGTGAGATTTAAACGTGAAAAGTAAATACGCATAATATAGTTTAAAACATCATAATGATTTTTGGGGACAAGATGTGATGAAATTAAATCTAGGGGTCAAATTTAAATTGTATAAAGAGTGGACGATGATAGTATAATTTGTTCATTTTTATTCAATTTTAAATAAATTGCATTGTCCAATGATAATAAACATTTCAAAAAGAATAATAAAAACAGAAAAATAATTAAAAAAAAAAAACTTGACCAAACGCCCTCGAGCACCTCAGTGGGGAATTATGCTATTTCTGACTTCTTAGTGGAAGAACAGAAAAGGAATTTAAAAAAGAAGTAGGGAACGGTTGTAGAATTTTTCAACCTTCACATGCTTAGTCATTCAACATAATCAACCAAAAGTTGATTTAACAAGTATGCAAAGTCAGATCTTTTTTGTTTTTTTCCCAAAAAAATTATTCGGTAGTGTACAACGATTTTTATTTTTTTTCCATGCACCATTTTAATTCAAAATATTTCTAGTTACTATTGTAATTGTGCACCATTTTAATTCAGAATAGTTTATTTAGTAATAGTAACATACGATTCAACGATAACCTTCACTTTGAACAAAGTTGTATTTTTCATTTTAACAGTAGGAAATTGCTGTTGATAAAACTATCATTTCAGCACAAACCGTACAAATTTATATCAATCCCCTTTTGCAAATAACGTGTCAATGGAAAAGGATAAAAGGTATTCACTTGCATGTTTTAGTCAATTGGATAAAACACCATTGGGTTGATAGTTCCACATTCGAATATGTGACAGAATCGAGTGTGAATTTTGTTTGTTTAATGCTACTATACCATACAAAGGGGCATTTTATATATGTTGTATGATTATGCAACTCTTAACTACGTCTTCCATAAGTTTTTGCATGTCGAAAATGACTTCAGGTCAGGTGTTCTCGTTGCCAATGTTTGGGTGGGTCGGGGCCAAATTTATTTTTGCAAGTGCAACTCTTCAATAGCCCAACAACAACTTCATTAATATCATTCCATTGTTATGTAGAGTTTTCATAAGTGACGGCACACCACCAAAACATTTTGACATTTTACATATATGCATATATAGAAATAGAATGACACAAAAAGCAAAATGTGGAGATTATTAATTTTAGGCATAACACTAATTGACTGCTAGTCCCTTGGTTGGATTTCGTTTCTGACAAACCCCTCCTTTTTAATTAAAAACCTAGAGGCATAATATTTACTTTCTCGAGTGAATTTGAGTTCTATTGTGATTTGGTGCATCGTTTTTATTAGCTAATTTTATTATATATATATATATATTTTACACAAAAAAGAGACCTTGATTTAAATGGTGAAAACAAACAATGATAACTGCAATAATAAGAGACAATAGTTTTAGCCTCACGGTTGTGACTTGTGAGTTATAGTTTAACACTATATTATTCTTAATTTCACCCTCCTTTGTGAATTAGTAGTGTCTTTTACAATTTATTCTTTTGTCGTGTTTTCATCCTCCAAACTATTCATGCACATACTTTTGAGTAGAAAATCTGTTGATAAAATTACCCTTTTAATGTTTGTAACATTTTTAAAAAAAAAAAAAACTAATTAGAAAGTGTAAAATGAGATTGAACATACACTTGTCCTAGTTGAAACTTAAAGCGGGCATTGTGCCAGTATGCAATAAAGTGAGGGGTCCAAATTAAAATAATCCTCTCTCTTTTTTTCTTTTTTTTTTTTTGGTGAACGCACACTCACATTGACTCCTTTTTTGGTGTTAAAATTAAAAACAACCCCGTGCTGCTGACTTCCTGACCCTGCAAACTGCAAACTGCAGAGGATGATGAAGAATGTTGGACAAGTGTCGCAAATCATCCAAGAAGAAGAAGACCCACAAAAAACATCAGCAGGAGCGTCTGCCCCGATAGGAAGAGTTGAAGGAGGACGTTCGCAGCTTCTCACTCCTTCCAACGTCAAAGACCTCCTCGATTCCGTCGATGGTTTCCTCTTCGACTGCGACGGTATCTGCATTACTATACTACTATTAGTCCCTGTATTCCCTTTTCCTTTTTCTTGTTCCCGTTTTTATTCTACATTTTGGATCGCCTTAGCTTCTAGTTCTGCAATAAAATACTCGTTTTATTCTATTGTTTTTATTTTTTTAAATACTACTTTTGAATATAGGTGTGATCTGGAGGGGTGATGTTCTGATTGATGGTGTTCCTGATACACTGGACATGCTCCGCTCCATGGTACTATTATCATTATTATTATGCTATTCACTTTCAGGTTTTTCTTTTTTTTTTTTTTTTTACAATCATAATTATTCCCTTGAAATTATGCTTTTACTTATTTTGTAAAATTTGAACAATTTATTTTGTTGAATTTTGTAATGATACCTCGACAAATAGTATTCAAGTGGTGTAGATGATCGTACTGTTAAAGGAAGATTTAATCTTGATAAAAGTTCCACTAGATTTTGCCTTGTCATCGTTGTGCTTTTAACAGTAGGCTTCCAACATCTAAAATGAAATATTTGTTTTTCTATGGGAACCCCGACATCTCCTGCTATAGGATAAAGCTTTTGTTTTTTTGGCTTCACGCTTTTGTTGAATTGAGCTTTTGGTTTATGTGGCGCAAAATGGGTATTTTTGTAGGGGAAGAAACTGGTCTTTGTGACCAATAATTCTATGAAATCGAGAAGGCAATACGCGAAGAAATTCCATTCCCTTGGAATCAGTGTTAATGAGGTTTGTTTGATTAATCATTTTATCTTGGAACTTATGTGTCTTTTTTAGGAAGGCACGTTATAGATCCATGATGGCAACGTTTCTTCCAATTGACAGGATGAGATATTTTCCTCTTCCTTTGCTGCTGCCATGTTCTTGAAAGTTAATGACTTCCCTAAAGACAAGAAGGTTAGCGTTCATTGTTAGTACTTATTTCTCTTTAGGATGTTTCAGCATTAGTTGCTTTGAGGCATAAACAATGATAAGGCTTGCTAACATTCTTCAATAAGTGTTACTAGGTGATATTACTGTGGTAGAGAATAACGAGATGTAGGAATTACCTGTGCAATTTCCCGGCTTACATAATTCACCAAATCTACCATTTTATAAGCATTTCTTCCGGCTAATAGTCTAATTGTATGCTTGTTAGCTTTAACATAATTTAATTTATTCTTGATTGTTTATTGTTTTAAAGAATTCTTTGGCAGGCTTCAATTCCAAGGCAAAATTGAACACTACTTGACGTATTTTAATAACACATTTAAATCAATGATATGTAAATTTCTTTGGTGCTGATACAATTTGGAAAAAGGAAAAAGGCCCTGATTTTCTGTTGAAAATTCCTATGGAAAGCATCCAATATGCAGTTACACATCTAGCGGTGTAGAAAATCTGGTCCTTATTAAGTTCTCTCATCATCTTGTAAACTCTTCTGCCAAAATTTAGATTCTATGGCTGCAGTAGAATCAATGTCTTTGTCTTTTCCTTGAATCCCCCCATAACAATTCTCTCGGATCCATTGTGTCGGTCCTAGTGCTTGGATCATGATATTAAACTTGCCATCAATTTGAATTTGCAGGTATATGTGATAGGTGGGGAAGGCATATTAGATGAGCTGGAGCTTGCTGGTTTTACTGGCCTTGGTGGCCCTGTAAGCTCTAGTTTGTTTTGCTATCTGTTTCCACAGTGTCTTGTTATTAACTTGGAAGAGCTCTGTTTATTATGATTCATGTGCATCTGAACCAAGTTGAAGTCTTTGGCATCCCATTCAGGAACTTAGGGGCACAATTGCTGCAGAAAATTTTGATAAATAATTCTTTTATTAGTTGTTACCGCCAGTGAATTTAAGCATCATTTCTGAAATTCTCCTCGTGTTTGGGCCATGTTGAAACACTTAGAGCATCTTGTTGTTACTGAACAAATAAAGAAAAGGTTAAAGATTAGAGACCTCAGGATTGTTATGTTTAGGATATGAATAAGGGTGAGGAATTATTAATGTATGATCAATTATCTGATCTTTTAGAACTTCTATGGCGATTTTAGGACTCGGGAATTTTTGTAACTTCCTCTGGGGCTATCGTCTTATATCTTGTGGTTGAGCCACTCTTTCAGTATTCTTGACCAAATTATTCAAAATATCTTTACTGAATCTTTTGCAGCACTCAAGCCCTTTTAAGAAATTACTTGTCATCTGCTTGTCTTTGAGCTTCTCTAAATTACTGTTATCATTTGGCAGGAAGATGGGAAAAAGACTGTGCAATTGAAGCCAAACTGTTTTTTTGACCATGACAAGAGTGTATGAAACATCTTGCCCTCAATTTAATGCAGATCAGATGTCATGTGTTGTTTGGATCATGAAACGGAATTTTTAACCCCAGGTTGGAGCTGTTGTGGTTGGACTTGACCCATATATAAACTACTACAAACTGCAGTAAAGTTCACTTCCCTTGTTCTGATTTCCTCTGCCTCTTTTCTTTCTTTCTGGGCCTAGACGTCTCCCATTTCCTGAGTTAAGTATCTTACTAGGGCCTGGAATTATTGAAAAGTTCTTTCAATGAAGTGGGATTTAATATTTGTCACTTCCTATGCATATGTTTATGGTGCTTGATCTTTTATATGTCTGAACACATTGTACATGTGTAAAAGGATTAGTAATTGTTAATGAGAGTTTACATGGAGAATTCCCATGGGTAATCCATGTTTTACCATAAACAACTGCTTATCATTTAGCTCCTCTCATTTTGCATGTATTTCAATAGTTTGGCAATTAGATGTGCTGATGTCATTGTGGCTGTAAAGGATGGTACATTATAGAATTATCATCTAGGGAGGGAAAATTCTTAAATGGACCTGGTCCACGGCTCCACCTGTGGACCTTGTGATTTAAAATAAAGTCACATAGGCATCCTTACATCATTTTACATCATTTTCTTACATCAGCATACATCACTTTACTTATTTGGTGTTCTTTTAAACCACAAGGTCCACAGGTGGTGCCGTGGACCTGGTCCACCTAAGACTCTCCATCTAGGAAGCAACAAAGTATTATGCTTCTGGTGACAACTTTTGTTATTAGGCACATTGGGTCATCTGATGAGAAATTATAATTCAATAATTCAAGTGGCATGATGGATTGCAATTATCTCAGAAAGAGAGAGGAATGGAGAGACTATGGATTAACCGTGATGACTTGCAGGTATGGAACTCTTTGCATACGTGAGAACCCAGGGTGCCTTTTTATAGCTACCAACCGTGATGCTGTGGGACATATGACAGATCTACAGGAATATCCTGGTAATCTTTTGCACCTACATGTAACTCTTGTTAGTTAGCATGAGAAGAATGTGAATAGTTCATAGAGTTTATCAACTTTTAAATAGTTGTTTTGTGTTTCAGGAGCAGGATGTATGGTTGCTGCCATTTGTGGATCCACTGAAAGAGAACCCATTGTAGTTGGGAAACCATCAAACTTTATGATGAGCTTTTTACTTGAAAAGTAAGCCTATAATTCTATAGTTTATTGGATTTGTTGATTAACATCATTTGTTAGATGTTTAAATGTGGAGTTCAGAATGCAGATACATGGTGACAGTCATTGTCACCTATTTTAGCATCTATGCAAGAGCAATTGTATAATCAGCTGTTGAGGTTGCCTTCAGAAATTCATAATTTTGTTTGATTTTGCTTTTGCAGGTTCAATATCAGCACTTCAAGAATGTGTATGGTAGGTGACCGACTAGACACCGATATCTTATTTGGACAGAATTCTGGTTGTAGAACTCTACTTGTACTTTCAGGTGGATATATTCTCGGAATTGTATTAGAGATTCTTTAACTGGATCGTACACTGGTAGCCTTACCTTTTGCTAAGGTGATCCTGTTGTAATTGATTTGCAGGTGTGACAAATCTATCAACTCTTGAAGATTCCTCAAATCACATTCGACCAGATTATTATACCAGCAAGATGTCTGACATAAACAGACTATTTTTGGAGTAATTGGCAAGTATTTCACATTCTTTGTACTGTGGATGGTAACACACCAGCATTGATTAAACAGACAGCAATTCATTTCAGAAAAGCAAATACATTTTGGGCATTCTAAACTGAATGCTTGGATGCACTAGCCTGGGATTCAATCCTTGGTGAGGTTGCAGCATGGCCATGTGCATACCTCATGGGAACTGCTCTTACCCAAACCAATAAGGTGTACCATATTGATGACAGCATTTTATTTATTTACATTGTTTTCAATTTCTTGACCGTGCCAGCCAATAGAATTTTACTGACTAGATATGTTTGTGTTGCTCCTAAGACAAACACTTTCTGCATGTTCTTCTTGTGCGTTTGCCCTTAGAACCATACGGCTGACCTTTGAACCATGGGCGGGCATGTTTTAAAAGTATTCTAGTGGTGGTATTTGTCAGGACTCAGGAGGAGTGGTCAAGCTTTAGACTTTTTTTTTTTTTTTTCCGTGTCCGAGTGTGTTGAAATAATTGGGAGATTACATGATTGATTAAACTGTTTACGATAACTACTAGTACAAAGCATTGATTTAGACTTTGTTGTTGTGTAATGTGATGTGTACAGTCTTTTTAATTGCTATAATCTGAATCTGTGTGGAAGAAAATGCACGGAAGGTGATGGTTTGGATCATAGAATTCCAGATATAGAATGGAGTGCAGTTGCGGGAAATAGATAATGATCGGGGAAGAAGTCCCAAAATGCAGCTAGTCTCCCGACAGAATAGAAATAAGAAAGGATTTTGAAATGGAGGAAGCTAATAAAGTTGAATTGGGACTCGTCAAGACCATTTCTTGATTGAGGTGTGTAGAGGAAGTTTTGAACCTGATGATTTTTCCCTCCCCATAGCCGATTATACTGACTGGGTAAACGAAGTGGTAGTAGTTAATTGCATATTTACTTGCTGGAAGTTTACGTTTTTGAATGAATTATAATGGGAATACTTTCTTTCCTTTGGTTGGTTCAATATCATTGTTAAATGGGGATTGTATTGTTCCGGACGCAACAGCATGATCTTTGACCAGTGCCAGCAATTCATAATAAAGTTGATTAGCTTTGATTTTTTTTTTTTTTTTTTTGTTATTGAGAATATTAGTAGTTAATGATGGACGTACACAGTAGTACTTACTAGAATAAAGATGAGATGATAGGGTAAATATATATATATATATATATATATATATTTAAAAAAAAGATATCAGTAGTGGTCGTCTCTATCTAAGTAAACAATGAATAGTCAATGGTTCATAAAATATGACGTTAATATGGAATGCGAGCGCAACAAAACCAACAGTATTCCTCCGCGTATACATACGTACGAACTACGTACTCTTTCCTACAGAATGAACGCGACGGCGGGCAAACGTGGGTGCGTGAAAGGAATTCCTGGACTTAGTTACTTACTACTATTCTTCATTTCCATTTTTGGAACGTATACTCTGTCATCTTCATCACCCCTCTCTCCCTCTATATATATATATATATATATACACACACCTCTCTCTCTCCCTCTATATATATATATATATATATACACTCCCCATCCATGCAATAGCAATAATAGATAGAAGAAGAATTGCTTACATTTACGTGACAACCATATTATTTATACAGCAAGACATCCGATTAAGCGGAACAACAATAAGAACATCTCCTCCCTCCCTCCCTCCCTTGCAATCATACATAGCGGCACGCTCGCTCGCTCGGCTCCTCAAAATGCAACGCCATCTCAAATTTATGCTTGTCCTTGCCCTCGTTTGCGTTCTCCTAACCACCGCAGTCGCTCCTCCATCCGGCGGAGGGGGCGGTTCCTCTGGTGGAGGTGGAGGAGGAGCCAGAGGAGGTGGTGGTGGTGGTGGCAGCACCGGTGGCGGAGCCAGGGGTGGAACTGGAGGCAGCAGTGGAGGTGGAGGAGGCAAGAGCGGGGGAACTGGCGGTGGAAGCCGAAGCGGGGGAGGCAGCGGAACTGGTGGGAGAACAGGTGGAGGAGCAACTCGCGGAGGCAGAGGCGGTGATGTAGGAGGAGGAGGCGGAGACGATGGGGATACTGGAGGTGGGGGCAGCACTGGTAGCGGCAACGGTAATACTAACAACGGTGGAGGAGGTGGGGCAGCGGGTACGCGTCCGGTTGTAGTGCCAAATGGTCGTTCCAGTAGCGGCAGCAGTTTTGCATATAACGCAAGACCTTACCTATACCTTTACGTGCCCATCTCTGTCTTAATATCCTCAACTTTCATTCATTAATTCCTTTTTCTCCCACAACTACTGCTACCATTTCTTACCAGAGCTAACCAACAAAGTTAATTAGCTGGTATTTATTAGTCGGTGCTGCCTACGACTTCTGATTCACAGAGTTTCAGAATATACATATATATATATATATATATATATATATATATATATATATATATATATATATATATATAACTTTAGGATAGTCACCAAAATTAACTTGAGATTCAGTTCCGTGCTTTGCTTTTGTATTATGTTTGGTAGTAATCCCTTAAATGCTCCTATCCTTTGAGGATATAGTATATAGGTTTAGTTATTGGCTTTGTTTATTTTGAGGACAGTATATGTTTGTTTATTTATTTTAAAAAAGAGAAATCAATTCTTTTACTATTAATTCTCTCTTTTCCGGTCTGTCTTTCATCCAGTGTATATTTTTCTACTACTTATAATATTGGAAGTTACCAGTTTACACTACTGACTTGATCTCACAAATCATACAAAAGCAAAACAATTTTTTTTTCAAATATATTAAGAATTCTTTAACTAAAATTTTGCCTGATCAAAATAGCATAAAATTTATCATAGACCTGAAACGTAAATTATTACGACCAGAAATATATATATAATAATAATAATTTAATAAAAAAAAAAACAACGATCCTATTTGACTAGCTAGCTGATTAGGCACAACACTCGGGCAACCAATGGGTTTTCATCAAAAGCCATAGTGTGTTTGGTGGTTTGTGTTCGTGAATGGATTTAGAGTTTTCTTGTTTTCTTTTCCCCCCCTCCTTTTTTGTGTTTTTATCACTTTTTTCTCCCAAATAATTAATGAGTGCCGATGCAAAATTCTCTACTTGAACCTTTTTATTTATTTATTTAAAACAAATTTGTATCAATAACGTCAAGGAGTTTTGATATCACCCAATCTTAGGAGTGTTTGATAACTCCACTTAATGCTGAAAATTAATGCATTAAGAGCTTTTTGAACATAGCCTCACCATATTTGTGCATGTACATACACACTCAACATGCGCACGCGCGCACATACACAAAAAATCACCCTTGCTAGTGCACACATATATTTTTTTTTCCACACACATGCAATAACATAAACGTTTTTTTTATTACACTCACAAATTCCTTCTCATATGCACAATTTCTCAGACACACACACTTTCACACAAATATCCACATTCTCTCCATCTCTTACACACAAACATATACACAGACGAGCGCACGCGCACTCTCCTTCATACGCAATTTCTCTCACATACAATCTCACGTATATACATGCATATATAAGTATATTTTTTTCACTTTTCTTATACGCAGTTCCATACACACATTTTTACACATGTATACATACTTTCTCTCACACACATTCTCACACACCAACACACTTGTCCTTTGTCTCTCACAAATAAATAATATCTTTCTTTGTCATACATATTATCAATAAATTATTTCAACTTTTTAAGATAAAATAATTATATTTATAAGGTGAAATATTTGAATTCAGTATATAAATTCAGTTAATCATCAAATAGGTACAACTTTATCAATTTAGCAACTTAATATTTTCAGTACTTAAATTTCATATTTCAAACTTCAAACTTTAGTTTTATCCAACTATAGGCAACTTTGGAGACTTTGATAGTGATAGAATGATATTCACAATGCTTTACCAAGTAAAATGTACAGGTGTCAACAACGTTGAACTTATTCTTGAATGATAAATCCGTTTAACCAAACATCCCCTAAATTATGAGTAATAATTAGTACTTTTTGGAGAGGCATGATTATTTTATTGGTTCGCACTAGGGGTAGCAATTTTTGACACGACACGATAATACGACTCGAATACGATCCGAAATTAGCAGGTATTAACATGACCCGAATTGAAATGTGTTCGAATTGAAATGGGTCATTATTGGGTCAACCTATTAACAACATGATTAAAAATGAGTCGGATTGGGTCAACCCGCAAGTTGACACGCTAACCTGACAAAGACTACATACACACACATGTATATGTGTGTAATATATATGTATGTGTGCATATGTGTATGTATCCATATGCATGTATACGTCTATACGTGTGTGTGTATAGACGTGCACATACGCGCGAGCACACACACATATACATATATACATATATGTGTATATGTACTCACATATACATACACGTATCTATATGTGTATTTGTGTCCATATATGTGTGTGCACACGCACACAAGTGGAGACATACATACATATATATAGTACGCAGATACGTATATATAGATACATACACATGCATGCATGTATGTATACATTCATACATCTCTACATACATACATACACACAAATACATTGGAATCCGCAAATTCTAGATCAATTTTATAATTGTCTTAAATCAGCTATTGTAAAAGCTTTAATTTATTTTCGAGATTGGCTATTTAAATAAAAATGTAATGATTACAAACTCTCTTTCTTTTGTCTTACATTTTTATTTAATATTACTTTTGAAACTTAATAATTAAAGTATCTATGATGTCATCACTAGATACTACACAAGTGAATTTAAATGATCTCATTAAAAATACCATGACATTAGACATTAATTTACAAACTTCTGAGTCAATTTAGGGTTCTAACACAACCGACGTTACATGAGGGAACTAGATTTTTAACATTTTCATCTTTTATATATTTAGGCATTTGTAATTTGTATATAAAGATTAAATTACTTTTTTTATTATACTAATTAGGTGGATTGAAACAATGATTGAAAAAAAATGAAGTCTAATAGCTAGATTGTGACAAAAGTCTTACAAGTTTTGCTTGAAGATTGCAACTAGAATATTGAAAAATTAATGTTTAATTTTGTATGGTTATTAGACTTTGTTTTGGTAAAAAAATATACGTTCAAGTGGCTTTTTATATGGAAATTTTTTATGCATTATGTTTAAAAAGATTGAAAACTTTTAATTTAAAGTTAATGATTTAATCTTACAAATAAGTTTGCTCATGTTACAAATTATTATTATGACATAAATTATTTAATGGGTGAAGTGGGTTGGGTTGGTTGACCCGTTAATAAGTAGGTCAAGACACGAAACGAAAACCTAGTGGGTTGGGTTAGGGTTGAGATATTTCGACACGACATAATAATGACATAACACAACACGACTCATTGCCACCCTTAATTTGCACGACATTAGGAAATTTTTGTGGCAATAAGTATCACGAAAAATAACGACAAGTTGTGTTAATAGTATAATAAATTTTGTTATAAAAAAGATAATAAATTATGGTAATATACATCATTACAACATTGTTCATGACATTATATAGTTGTGTTAAGCAATACAAAAAAAAAAAAAAAAAGGTTTAGGTCCAGGACATTATATAGCTTTGTTAGGAATTTTTTTTTTTTTTCCTTCCAACCTCCAGAAGCAAGGGTAACAAGCATGATTTGTTGAGGATTACACCAGATCAGTAGCATATGTAAATTTTATATTTTTAATACCCATCCCTAACTGTAAGAGGTAGTAGAAAAGCAATTAACCAGAAAAAAAAAGCGGAAAATTAATTGAGTATTAGAAGAGCATATAATGTGGGGAAACTAATCTGATTCAATTAAATACTTGGGGGTAGAATTAGTATAATGATAATCAAAGGGACAACAAAAGGATAAGACCGCAAATTGCAATTTGCCAAAAGAACAGAAAAATATCAGAGGAAGCAGAAAATATCGAAGGGAGCAGTGCAGTAACCCCAACTGTAGTAGTTTCAAATTCTCTCAAAATTTCCCCAAACTCAAAGAATTATTTGTTGGGAAATCGCAGTTTGAAGGGAATTCTCTGCTATCTGTTCCTGGAGATTTTGTTGGTCTGTCTGTGTCCGACCTTGAATGCACTTATCAAGATTTATCCATACTCCCTCCCTCCCTCAATCAATCAATCAATAATCAACAATAAGGTGCTCTTCTTCTACTTTTATGCCTGCTATTCATCTCATGACGATGATTCTCTGATTTTTCTCACCATTACTATCTTTGTTTTCTTACTCCCATTGTTAAAAAAAAAAAAAAAAAAACCACGACAGAAAGGACGGACACCCGAGCTAGCTGGGTTTCTTTTTATCGAATTGTTTTATTCTCTTATCTTTTTGATTGCATGTGTCAACTGTTGTACTGCCGCTTTTCCCATTCGTTTCAATGGTGTATTCATCTTCTTCAACTTGTTTACTTAGGACGGTACATTCATTAAGTTAAGTACTCATTTAAATGGCTGTTTCTGGATCAAGTTTCAAACTTTATGATACTCTCCCTGATCGGAGTTGGTTAATTGGTCGTTTCAAGGGGGGAAAAAAACTATAATTATAGTCATAATTTGAGTCTTGGTTGACTGTTTCCTCTGTTATTGTTTTTTGGACCTCTTCCAATTGCATTATCGGGTGGTACATTCCTACTGCTGTTTCATTTTGTTATTGATGACTACTTGACTTCCAAAAACGTTTCAATTGCAGATTAGTTTTTCCCCCCCTTTAAAGACCAGCCATGAAGATCATATGTTACAGGGGCATAACAAGTCCCACTTTTTCACTCATGAATTGTGAGTTACCTGGCATTACTTTCTGTAAGCCCCGAATGATTTCTTCTTCAGCTCAGTGTATTTCGAGTTATGGCAAAAAGCGAAATGGACTAATGCGGCTTAGCTGTTCTGTTGCTGGTAGAACACTTTTGTCAACTTCTCTTGACTTATCTTTGTCCAAGGAAGACACAGGTAACAGGGTTCAGACACAAAACACTTCTGCATCATTGTATAGTCATCCTAGTTTGTCACAGATTAGGAATGATAGGATGGCTAATCGTGCCCGTGTTTATGATTTCTTGAGGGGCATTGGTATTATACCTGATGAGCTTGATGGGTTGGAGCTTCCTGTCACTGTTGAGGTTATGTGCGAACGGGTGGACTTTCTTCACAAATTAGGACTCACCATTGAAGATATTAACAATTATCCACTTGTTTTGGGCTGCAGTGTGAAGAAAAACATGGTTCCCGTGCTTGATTACCTTGGCAAATTGGGTGTTAGAAAATCTATTTTCACAGAATTTTTGCAAAGATACCCGCAAGTCCTCCATTCCAGCGTTGTTGTTGATCTTGCCCCAGTTGTTAAGTATCTTCAAGGAATGGACATTAAGCCAAATGATATTCCTCGAGTTCTAGAGAAGTATCCTGAAGTATTGGGGTTTAAGCTCGAAGGCACCATGAGTACTTCAGTGGCTTACTTGGTTGGAATTGGGGTTGCAAGGAGAGAAATTGGTGGAGTATTAACTCGATACCCAGAAATATTAGGAATGAGAGTTGGCCGTACAATCAAACCTTTTGTGGATTATCTAGAAGACTTGGGGATACCACAACTGGCTATAGCTAGATTAATTGAGAAACGACCTCATATTCTTGGATTTGGACTTGAAGAGAGGGTCAAACCAAATGTCAAAGCCCTCTTAGAGTTTAATGTTAGACAAACATTACTTGCATCTGTCATTGCACAGTATCCTGAAATCATAGGAATTGATGTTTATACAAGACTTTGCAGTCAAAGGGACTTCCTTAATTCCCTTATCGATTTGGATCCTGTCAGTTTTGGGAGAGTGGTGGAGAAGATGCCACAGATTGTAAGTCTCAGCAATACCCCTATAGTGAAGCATGTGGATTTCCTCAAGGAATGTGGATTTTCCTTGGAACAAGTGAGAAAGATGGTGATGGGCTGTCCCCATTTGCTTGCTCTTAATCTGGATGTCATGAAACTGAGTTTTAATTACTTCAAGGGAAAAATGGAAAGGCCATTAGATGACTTGGTTTCTTTCCCAGCCTTTTTCACTTATGGTCTTGAATCAACTGTAAGACCAAGACACATGATGGTTGCAAAGAAGGGTTTGAAATGTTCTCTTGCTTGGCTCCTTAACTGCTCTGATGAGAAATTTGAGGAGCGAATGACATATGACACTATTGACATGGATGAGATGGAAGTCGATTCGTCATTTGACATGAATACTTTACTGGATGCCAGAACTGATGAGTCGGATTCTGATTATGAGGATGACAGCAGCAACTAAAATGTATAAAATGAAATACTTAGGATGGGCTAGCTAGGGTAGTAAAGTCTGAAGGATAGAAACTTGTCTTTTTTAACATACTCAGCAGGTGCTGTAAAAGGTAAGTTTTCTTTGTTTGACATGTTATCTTTCAACTTGAATTGCTTCTTGTTTTGCCATGAAGGAGGGATTCACATTTTCTGTATGGCTTTCTTTTATTGTAATGGAGATTGTTTTAACATTGTCTGTTTGCTGGCTTTTTTTGGCTACTTTTTAATGTTCTATATGGATATATCTAGGGTAGCTTCTGTGGCAGCTTCAATATGAATGCGTATGTGTACTGCACTCTATATTGAATTTGTGTTCTGTCGCCCTTGGAAGAGCCTATGTGCTCTGTATGATCCGATTCCTAATTCTGGAAGTTTCACATGGCATATATATTGACAACTCGCTACCCCATATAATTCCTTTCTTTAATTCACTTTTCTACACGAGTCGTTAGCTATCTTCCTGACCCCAATGCCTTTCCTCTTTTTCTGGTTTTTTCTTTTGTTTTGAGCTTTTAGTCTCATGAATTATTTTTGTTACAATTGTATTATTGTGACGACAAGTTGCTAACTTTAAGTTGTGTCATGTTTGATCTGATCAAACATGGTTCTCATACAAGTTCTTGATAACTGTACTTGTAACTTGTGACATCCAGTATTCTGTTTACACTTCTATTCCTTAACATGAACATGGTTCCAAAGCTGAATTAGATGCTGTTTTGACTGCGGCTGTCTTTATCTTTTTGAGATGTGTGGTGGAAGGTTCGCTTTAGATTTTTGTTGCTGTTTTGTCCTGGTTAGAGAAGTAGTTTTTAATGTTTTTGGTTGAAATTTTAGTATTGCTCTTGCCATCAATGGGTAGTTATAATATAAAAGTATGGGTTTGTCATGCCCAAGGGATGCAAAGGTGCTAAATTGCAATGTTCTTTCTCAGTGAGAGCAATCTTATTTTTCATGGCTCTTTTCCCCTTTTCTGAGTGGTACTAACTTGAAGCTGTTGGGCAGAATAAGGTATCTGAAAACGGACATGCTCTTTTGATGACATAGACATGCTATCCTTTGCTTTTACGTTTTGTTTTTTGGCAACAATTTTATGGAACAAAAATGTCTTTTCTTCAAGAAGGATGCAAAGGTTTGTTCTCTTTATACGTTCCCTATCACCCTCCCCTTTCAAGTTTTAGATTTATGCATTAATTGGCTTCATACGTTTCTACCTTTGTCTGACCATTTGCTTTTCATTCACTGCCTAGAATTATTTATTTATTGGTGGGAAGATGGTAAACCTTTTTTGGGTACATATTGGTGATAACCTTACGTTTTGCACGACTATCAAAGATTTCAATGATTGTTTAGGTTTATCTCTTTTTCCTTTCCCTAAGAAAACTTTATGGGTATTTGTTTTGTTGTCTCCCTGGCAACAAATCCAACGTCAAAGATTGGATTCTTAATGTTCCACAAATGCTAATTTGGCTAATTGATGTTTTGAAATGTATAAATTGACAATTTGGTAAATGTCATCGCATCATATATTGATACATCTTACTATGCATTGGTGATTGAGGATGATGGGGTAGTACTGGATTCCATCCTGTAATTGATCATTCGGTAGTGACTGACTCCCCATTATGTTCCTTCAAAATTTATATTCATTTTCTTTGGTAAATTGCGAGCGCGAACACTAATCAAATAATTCCAGCTATGGCCGATGGTAGGACAAGTAACTGGAGCTGATCGTTAAGAGTTGCTTTCTTTTGGAAATCTTATTAGTATCGTCAAGTGCTATGGAAATCGTATAACTGCTCTTTTTTCAACTCTTTTTTAAATCTGGATAATTTATTATCGCTGATTAGAGCAAATATCTTATGTCCACATTTTTCCTACAAATGTGACAGCACTCAACATTTCATCTTCAGAATATGAGTATTTATTTGACAAACCCCCATGAAGTGAGGGGAGTGGCTTTTAAAGCCAAACACTGAGTGTCTTCATCAGGCGTCTTTAACAGAAGCTACAGTTATGCGATCGGTTCAAGTAAACGACCACAGAAATCGAAAATCAGAAACAACAATTAGCCGATCAACTTCTACACGTGCATGGTTAAAATTTTTTTACTTTTGTTTTAGTTGTGAATGATCTGCCACTGGAGTTGTATGCCCATTTTTCTTTTCTAATGGCACATCTCTCTTCTTTTCTTTTGGCTTTGCCACTCAATCAATAGATGGCCACCGGCCAGCATGTGCTTTTTATGCATCTTTGTCGGTTTCTGTTGTGCATTTGTGGAGGCATTTATCTAAAGCAAGAAACACGGAAGACACTTGAGAGGATGGATGGAATGCTTTTTGGATTTTGGCGTAGCATTTGGTTCATGAGAAGAGGGTTGCTGACTCTAAGGTTTGTTTGACTGAAATGTAATTGTGTGGGTAGCAATTCCTTTGATTAGTTTCACTGTCACATGCTTTCTTTTGATTCATGCTCTGATCATATTTATTTGCATGCATGAGAATAGTAAGATCCGATCCTGTAACCCATTTTTTTAATTAATTATAATGCATTGCATACAACAATCTGCTTTCAATTCAATCAGTTTTGCCATCCCTGGCTTGTCACCTCAGCCTCACGGCTGTTGTATACATATACTGCCATAAGAAGAACCACGACAAATGTCAAATCATTCAACTTTAATGTGTGTGTGAGAGAGAGATATATATATATATATATATTTATATATTTCTCCCTTGTTTTAAGCTACATCGAAGCGATAAAATTGACAGAATTTATAATTGTTGCTAATGCAAAAACTGGTAGTATTAGTACTATAATAGTTTGCTTTGTTGGATCATCGTTATGGGCATTACACGAGCAACGGAAACTGACTGTTCCTCTATTGAGTTACCATCCTACTCCTAACTTATTCTAAAGAAAGAGGTTTAACTGAGCTTCGAAAAAATCAATAAAAAGTGAACCACAATTTGACTAAATTGGTGTATTAAGTACCTATTTAAATTTTTAATAAGAAGTAGGATTTGAACTCTTGACGTACTATCCTACTAACCTTTGCTGTAACATATTCTCCCATATCCAATGTCCCAATTTAATTGATTACGTATATATACTCTTGATAAACGCACCATTAAAAGATTGAAAATTAGATGTTATTGTAGAGTTAGTGGGTCAGAAGTCAGCTAAAGAAATCCCACATCGGGAGATCTGGTTGTTAGGTTCCTAGGTATAAGCTCCTTCGGCCCCTCTAACAGTTACCATGGCTTTTGGAGTGGGTTTGTGGGGTATAGTTTACACTTAGTTACCATTCCTCCTTTCAGTTGGAGTTGAGTGGGTTAGTTTCCCCTTTCCCTTCCCCTAATTGTCAAAAAAGAAAAAATCCTACATCGGGAGATCTGGTTGTTAGGTTCCTAGGTATAAGTTCCTTCGGCCCCTCTAAAAGTTACCATGGCTTTTGGAGTGGGTTTGTGGGGTATAATTTACACTTAGTTACCATTCCTCCTTTCAGTTGGAGTTGAGTGGGTTAGTTTCCCCTTTTCCTTCCCCCAATTGTCAAAAACGAAGTCAGCTAAAGAAATTGGGCCTACACCTCCAGCGCACACGTGCCATGAACATGTGCATGATGGAAGATGGGACTGTAAAATATATATATATATATATTTACCTTCTGCACTGGAGGCCTCCTTTCTTTCCTAATTAATGCAATTACTAGGACCGCCATGTACATATTACGTCATGTATGGATTAATGGTCAATTTGGTGCTTTACAATAATATTTATTATACATATTTGTGTGGAAGACGGAGGAGGTACTCTGAATTCGTTTGTCTCTTTTCGCTTTCAAAAAATGTTTAATATTCTTCCAATTTGGTACTCCAACACAACACAATTCTTTCCGTATATTTTAAATCCTCGTCCCAAATTTTTTGAAGATAAAAAGAAAAAATTTCATATGTCTTGCTGAAATATTGGAAGCTCCAAGTTTATTTGTAGTAATACCTTTATATTCATTAGATGTTATGTGGTTAGTTTGGTTTTAAGAAACTGTGTTTTGAGGTTTGATTTGACAATTTGAAGCAACTCAAAGGCAACATTGGAAAAAATTTTAAAGTTTGTGGGGCTCAATGTCGAACACAAATCAATCCCTATTTTGCAAGATCGAACTGCCATTAATTTTTCCATCTTTATAAACGAACCCTAAGCTTGAGACCGGGGCCATATTTTCGTTTTTCTTTTGTTTTATTTTTATCCTTTAGCGATTATGATTAGGAGTAAGTACTATAAATTGCATATGGTCAGTGGAATGGAGCATTCATCGTCATGCATATACTATATGTTTTTCTTTTTCGATAATTTGGGTTAAGAATTATGTACATATATTCTTCAAAAAAAAAAAAAAAGAATTATGTACATATAAACATACTCCACTGTGAGCTCGCCTATCAATATTACATGCTTGGAGCTTCGTGTACTGCCTTAATTTCTTGTCCGTTTCATTACTACTTAGCAGTGCTAGTGGTAATATTTTAACTGTGCTTGCTTGCTATCAGATCAGATATCAGACTTCGATCAACTTAAAAATCAATAGTCCTTTTGGTTTAGGATTGTATAAAACGAATTAATTATCGCAAGTTTTTTTTTGTTTTTATGTATTGTATGGTCTAGTGGGTTGTTGGGGATTAATTAAATTAGTAATTGGCATCGGAGATGGAGTGGAAAGTAGCGACGACAGAGGAGAAAGCCAGCGAGCGATGCAATGACAAAAACCTCTTTAGATCACAATCAGTACATTGATTACGTATGTACGTAGTCAGTCAAACTCAATAGTCAATACACATGCAAAGGAATACTGATTCTTTTTTCTAAGAGTTTTTTTATTTTTTATTTTTTTTTTGGGGGCACAAATGAGACTAGTGTGTGTAGGGAATAGTTATTTTCCCTTTTTGGTTGGAATCAATATGATACTAGTAGCATCCATCAGTTGGACTTCTGTGACACACGTTCATGTAAAGCTGTAAACACAGACATACAGACAGACATGTATGATGTGATTCAGTTTTCTTAACGTTCTCTTTTTTTGAGTAACTGAAACACTAAATTAAAAAAGAAAGAAAGAAAAAGAAAATAAACGGATTTAAGAGTCTGACCAGTATATAAAAAAGATGAAGTAGTAAAGGTTGGATTGAGAGTAGATGTAATGGAATTGAAGCAGCGCTATCAACTGTCTGAAAGCGAAAAGAGACCACATGGTTTGAGTTTTGAGGACTTGGATGTGAACTTGCACCTAAAAAGACGTCCGCGACAAGAGCAACCAAACAAAACAATGGCCAAAACCAAGTCTCCCGGCCACCTCATTTCGGTTTCTCAAAGTCTTCTGATCCTATAGCTGCCTGCCTATTAGTATTTTGTTGATATACTATTAGCGCGCAAACAATATAATTCTCTAGATTTGGCATGCAATATATGAGCATGAAATACTTGCGATTTTTTACATTTTATTTTTGGTAATCTAAAGACCAAAAAGAAAAAAGAAAAAAAAAAAAAGAAAAGAAAAGAAAAGTTCATCAAGCTCAAATTGAAATGCATTTAAGACAGTCCACCGTAAGCTTAAACTTGCACGAGATATCACATGACTGTCATATTTATGCTTGAAGGTATCACATGACTGTCATATTTGCGCTTGGTGTAAAGTGCGGAAATTAATTAATGTATATGTGCATTACCTTAATTTGAAGATGAAAGATGCCAAGTGTAACCAAGTTGTATTTGGCATAATAACAACAACAATAAATGAGCTTTGTTGTCTTGCATTTACACCTTTGGCAATTTGGGACCTCGAATACTGGCAATAATTACAAGTGGTGCATGATGTAGCAGCTGGTTGGCTGGTTAGGTCCCCCAAGAATGCAATTCTTACGTGCATCCGATTGTGGATGAGCGTGGGTTATTGTTGTTCAGCTGCATGACAAGGAGCAACCCCTATTGTTAATTCTTAATTGAAGCTACGTTCAGTCCGTTCTTTTGTCTACTCTTTCTTTGTAATACTACCGGTATCAGAAGAGCAGCGTACATATTTTTGGATTCTTTCTGGCGAATGCTGCGTTGTGACGACGGGGTTAGGATAACGTTGTTACATAAACCGTATTGTTTTCTTGACAAAACTTATTCTTTCATAATTAAAACATATTATTTTTATTACACAAGTTACCATTGATTTTGACTGAAGTACTATACTTTTATTATTACAAAATTTATCATTAATTTTGATGTGCAAGCAGCATCACAGCTTCCGACTTTAAAGTAAAGCAAATATTATCCTCAAAAAAAAAAAAAAAAAAAAAGTAAAGCAAATATTGTAATGTATTAATGTCTGTCCCTCAGTCCCTCTCTCCCTCGGACCCTCTCTCTGTCTTGTCTGGTGGCAAATGATTTAACATTATTAGGTAACTGAGATGGATGTGCTGCCTTTCAATTCAGGAACAAATTACAGCACTCCTTCTCGGGCTTGATATAATGCATTATGGGTTGGCTGATATTGAAGGTGCCACTAGATCAGCCGATCCCTATATATTAACAATAATGTATTGTTTGATCCAAAAAAATAAAAATAGTGCATTGTAAACCCAAAATGCTTTCTTTAAAATATAACAGATAGACATCTTATGATTCAAAGATGAAGCTCCGGTAACTGATTGTAGTAACCAACCAAACTTTCCATAGGACTACAATAGTTGTTCAACTATTTATTTGTTCTGATTTTAATATTCGATGACTGATAATTCTCTTGATGGCGTCCTATCAAATATGCTAGTGTTAGGTAACTTTTAATCCTTGTTTTAAAAATTTTAAATACTTTTTTCAACTAACTTTTTATCTCACAAATAAATCTACCGAAAAATAATCTTTAAGATTATTATAATAATGTTTTCTAAAGAACACTTTAAAAAATAATCATCCAAACCGAGAAAAAAAAAATCTTAAATCCATTTGTTTGGAGCCTCTGTTGGCGTCCTTGTACAAGTACAACATAACATATAGGGTTAATAACACTTTATCCCCTGAAGGTATGAGGTAGTCACACTTTGCCCCTTTGAGTTATATATATATATATATATTGCCTCCCATCTATTTAGTGAGAGAAAATATAGTTAAAATAAATAGTCAAATGACATAAATACTCTTAAATTGGTATAGAGGAAAATTTTGAAAAGAAAAAGAAACTCAGCCGTTATAATATTTTTTAAAAATATTTCTGAAAGACTTCAAATTAAAACAAACTATTGAATTTTAGATGAATTAAATGTGAGAAATAGTTAACAAGAAATGTGACAATGATATCATAAAAAATTATACTTCTTGTTCTATTGGAGAATACCTCTATTAATTTCTTGCCAATTAAAATGGCACTATTATGAATGCAAAGCTAAAATCGAGATTTTTTAGGTTGTAGGTTAAGAATTTTTCTTAAACCAATAAACGAAAAAGTTTCAAAATTTTCCAACTTACCTTCATCTTGGTGGAGAGTTTCGATATTTTTTTTTAACTTTTTTTTCTTGGTTTAAGCAAAATTCATAACTTACAGCCTCAAAAATCTCAATTTTAGCTTTTCATTCTAACAGTGTGATTTTTATTTGGTACGAAATTAGTAAAAGACCTCTCCAATGGTACTAGAAATATAATATTTTATGATATCATTATCATATTTCTTGTTAGCTATTTCTTATGTTTAATTCATTTAAAATTCAGTAGTTTGCTTTATTTGGAAGTGTTTTAGAAATATTTTAAAAAAATAATGTAAAGGTTGAGTTTTTCCGAAAATTTTCTTCGTTGCCAAGACAAGAGTATTTGTGTTATTTGACTATTCTATTTAACTACATTTTCTCTCATCCGTTTGTTAGGAAGCAAAATGTATATATTTAAAGTTTAAGAGGGTAAAACGGGACAACACGATACCTTCAGGGGGCAAAGTGTTATTAAACCTAACATATATTACAACGAATGCTGATCCGGCTGCATGGACTGTGAAGAGAACTTAGCAGAAGATGTTAAATTTGAATGGAGTACCTGTACCCGTCCCTGTACAATCTCCAGTATAAGTACTAAAGTACTCCCTCCTTGGAAATTGGGGGAATTGGGTTGGGGGGAATTCATCTCATCTCAGCTCATCTGACTGTGTGTTTGTGCGTGTAGGTGTGGGATGCATGGCAGACAGGGTTAGGCTGTAGAGTCCGACGTGTGTGTTGATTTGGATTTTGGAGTTTGGACCCTCCTTCAGTTTCGGGACAAAAAAACAATGAAATAAATAATTGAATCAACCGAACTGCATCATCCGTAATGACTTCTTTCTTTTCTTTTCTTTTCTTTTTTTTAAATAAAAAAATCTTGCTGCATTTTCATTTGCCGTGAGATAAAAGTTCAGTTAAAAAGAACTCTTTGTAAAAAAAAAAAAAAAATACATTCTCAGAGAATAAGACACACGACGACAGGGTAATTTATTCTAAGATAATCACATACAAGGCATAGTAATTTAAACATTTGCACAAAATCAAAGTTGTCAATCTCTCTATGAATTGAATTCTAAGATGATTACTGTATATGTACATAAATTTCTGGTATAATAAACAAAGAGAATTGAATTGGTTGTCCATAACTTTGACCATTTTCATATCATCGGTGCTCATAACACCGGTACCACTCCAGCATTCCTACTAACAACAGGCTGGCATCAATAATATTTTCTCAGGTGAAAAATCTATATGACAATTACATTATTATTTCTATGATTCGGTAATGACCACCACCAAAAAAAAAAAAAAAAAAGAAGGTTTTAATTTTAAACTAATCAGTAAATTATTTAAAAGATTTATTTATAATTATCAAATTATTTTTGATTAAAAATGAACACCTTAGACACCTTCTTCTTATTATAGGTCATAAACAACCGGGATCCGTAAGCAAGCCGTAATTTTGCATCCTACCACTGTACTGCTATTGAATTACAAATAGTTAGTACCAGTTTGAGGCGAATCCCCTTGTCCAATTAATTTTTAGTACTCTCCGAGTCTCAGAAAACAAGAGAGGAGCCTCTCTCTCTCTCTCTCTCTCTCTCTCTCTCTCTCTCCCGCTAGCTGCTGCTGCCACATCCTCAGGTTTCACTAAATCAAGGAAAGGGAAAGAGGAGTTGCATTTCTTCCCATTTTTAAAGTTTACGTCTCCTCTGATTCCTCAACTGAACTCACTCGGGTTTTGGGGTTTCTGATTCTTTGCCATTTCAGGTGCTTTTCTTTGCTCTCTTCAGGCTCCTCCTCCTCCTTTTTTGGGTTCTTTTGGAATTGGATGTGGGTGTACTTTCTTCAACTTTTCCATCCGGGTCATTCTCCGAAGGTGGATCCGAGTTGGGATTTTTGCCAAAGTTGATCTTTTCTCATCAAAGATCTGATTTTTTTCCCCTTGATATCATCCTCTGGAACTTGCTTATGATTAATTGTATTATTCTTGCTCTTGATTAGTTGTATTATTCGCCTGTGAATATTTATGACGCTATTGTCAAACAGCTGCAGTTGTGCTAGAGCTGATTCGTTTGACTCCGTCTTTGCTTTCGTGGTGGTCCTTAGTTCTTTCTTACTACTCTTTCTTCTTCTGAGCCTTTGCTTAGTCGGCATAAAGATTTTCCAAGTTTATATTTTTAATTTGGAATATCTATGCCCCTCTTTCCCACAAAGTTTTCATTTGGAGTTAGTTGTATTTAGTACACAAACAAGTGTTGTGTATCTATTTTGCAGCTCTTGTACACGTTACCCCCATCTCTAGCAAGAAGTGACCGACCTCTGCATGAACTGTTGTATTTGAGCTCCATCAGTTTCTGCAAGTTTAACTTCATTGGAGATTTTAGGTCATCTCGCAATTCTACCCTTGAAGATTTGCATTTTGATTGGGTCTCTGGAATGTCCTCTGTCTTAACTATGGTCTAAAAGTGTTCATTTGGGTTTTTAATAGCTAGGACTTGATGAGGTTTACTTTGTTGAGCTCAATGAATATTATCTTGAAAGCTATTGCTGAATCAGTAAAAGCTGTTGTTCTTTCTGACTTCTTTGTTACGAATTTGTTGATGATGTTGTTTAGACTTTTTATGCTAACTGAGTGGCTATTACTCTTACTTTCAGAGCCTGAGGAAAACTCATGATCCAGTGGGGTTGCACCCCGTGATCGAAAGTTTGTCCATCTCAATGCAAGGCTGCTATATGGATATAAGAGTGGATGCTGAATGATGGATTAATACAATCTAGTTTTTGGAATTCTTTCATACTCCGATGGCCTCGAAAACTGGTGTTAGACCTCCTTCAGAACCACAACAAAAATCGCTGAGTGATCATCAAACCATAGACATGAAGGATCAAAGGTCTTTGCCTCTGCAGGTATCAAAAATAAGCAATTCCAAGTTGGCAACTTCCGAGAAATTACCAGAATCTGGCAATGATCTTCAAATCATTGACATGAAGGATAAAAGGTCTTTGTCTCCACAGGTTTCAAAAGTAAGCAAATCTAATTTAGCAACATCTGACAAATTGCAAGAATCTGGCAAGATCATGAATACCAATAGAAAAAGATCTGAGGATCCATCAACAGAAATATCTCATTCAAAGAATTCTTCAGTTAATGCTGACCAAAATTCAAGAGATGTAGGTCCTGGGCTCAATGAAACTAGAAGCTCATTAGATGCATTAGTTGATCAAGACAAGAAAACTTCTGATCATGAAAGCATGAAGAATAGTTCTGTTTCTGCTAAACTTAGTGATGGGACAAGCAGCCTTGCCAAAACCAGTGGCAGTGCTAAGACTAGTGATCGTGCTGACTATGTTGAAAGTGGTAAGAGCAGCATGTGTAGAGACAGCACTAGCAGTGATGTTAGTGACGAAAGCACTTGTAGCAGTTTCAGTAACAGCGTTAGCAAACCCCATAAAGCAAATGACTTGAGATGGGAAGCCATCCAAGCAGTCCGAGCTAGAGATGGTGTACTGGGTTTGAGTCATTTCAGATTGTTGAAAAGGTTGGGTTGTGGAGATATAGGGAGTGTTTACCTGGCGGAGTTGAGTGGAACTAAGTGTTACTTTGCAATGAAAGTAATGGATAAAGCATCTCTAGCAAGCCGTAAGAAGCTTCTTCGTGCTCAGACAGAAAGAGAAATACTACAGTCCCTGGATCATCCGTTCCTTCCAACTCTCTACACCCATTTTGAGACCGATAAGTTCTCTTGTCTGGTGATGGAATTCTGCCCTGGAGGAGACCTGCATACTCTTAGGCAAAGACAGCCAGGAAAACATTTTTCTGAGCAAGCAGTAAAGTATGATCTTCTTCTAATCTTGTGTAGGATTGGACTCATTTTTCGATCTTCAAGATGCTTTCAATTGCATATGCTAAGTTCTTCATTCCTTCATATGCCACTATGCTTGTCTGCATTTTTGCAAGTCATAGCTTTAGGATTTACCCTTCTTGCATTCCAAAAGGTTGGTGCAACAGGGCAGCCCTCTGCATCTTCTTAGTTTTTTTGGCTTCATGTGGATTTTGTGCTGTTTTAGACCTTTAATTATGATTTTATAATTCAAAGTTCTGCACACTGCTTGGGGCCCAAAGATACCGCACTATCAAGTAGTCTCTTGAAAATTTCTATCTTCTGATTTTCATAATGCAGTTGTTTTATGAAAGTATACCTATAGCATATATTTAGACTTGTGACACTGGTCTGTCAATCGTTCATTTTCCTGTTTAACTTGTATTTTAGTTGGTCTTCGTGCCATACAGATGAGTGAAGATCAAATTATGGAGCTTTGGGACCTTCAAGAATAAATATAATTCAAGCTTTAGTACTTATAACTTTAATTTCAATCTCAATCTGTTTCTGAGGAGTAAATCATGGTAACTGAAAGCAATTTATATTGCTATTAAATAAAAGGGAAGCCTTGATACAATGGTAAAGTTGCTGCAACTCATTTTTATATAGCTATTGGATAAAAGGCAAGCCTTGATACAATGGCAAAGTTGCTACAGCTGTCATTACGTCAGAAACAACATCTTTGCTGCTGGAATAAGGCTGAATTTTTCCAGAACTGTGAGTGCTAGGAGCCTCATGTACTTTATTGGCCGTGTTCATTAGGTGTTAGATATGAAATCAGTTGGGATATAGCCTTACATTTGTTTCAGATTTTGGAACCGATAAAATGGAACTGCACATCTGGTGATTTTTTACCCTTTTTTTTAAGGCAAGCTATTAGCATTTTACCAAAAAACATTATTTGCTTTCACAAATAGAATTATTTTACAACTTATTGTCCTTTTTGCAGATTTTATGTGGCAGAGGTTCTCCTATCTCTAGAATATCTCCACATGCTTGGGATTGTCTATCGTGACTTGAAGCCAGAAAATGTCCTTGTAAGGGAAGATGGACATATAATGCTCTCAGACTTTGACCTTTCCCTTCGTTGTGCTGTTAGCCCAACTCTCGTTAAGACCTCTTCATTTGAATCAGATCCCCTCAGGAAGAACCCTGTTTATTGTGTCCAGCCAGCTTGCATTGAACCTGCCTGTATCCAGCCATCCTGTGTGGTTCCAACGACTTGCTTTTCTCCTCGTTTGTTTTCCAGCAAGTCGAAGAAGGACCGGAAACCCAAAACTGAGATTGGTAACCAAGTCAGCCCATTGCCTGAGTTGATTGCTGAACCAACTAGTGCACGTTCTATGTCATTTGTAGGAACCCATGAATATTTGGCACCTGAGATTATCAAAGGCGAGGGTCATGGAAGTGCAGTAGATTGGTGGACTTTTGGAATCTTTCTGTATGAACTTTTGTTTGGTAAAACTCCATTTAAAGGATCTGGGAATCGAGCCACATTATTCAATGTTGTGGGACAGCCCCTCAGATTTCCTGAATCACCTGTTGTTAGTTTTGCTGCAAGGGATCTTATAAGGGGATTGCTTGTGAAAGAACCTCAACACCGGTTGGCATACAAGAGAGGTGCTACAGAGATAAAGCAGCACCCTTTCTTTGAAGGAGTCAATTGGGCTCTCATACGCTGTGCTACACCTCCAGAGATCCCAAAGCCAGTTGAGTTTGAACGGATGCCTTCTCCTGCAGCTTCAACGAGTGTGAAGACTGCTAAAGCTGCAGCTGCTCCAGATCAAAAGAGTTCTGATAATTACCTGGAATTCGATTTCTTTTAGCAGATGATAATATGATTGAGATTTGTTTAATTTATGGAGTTCAAATATTCCGGAATAGTCGAGCATTGCTAGTTGTGGTAGGGATGGTGCACTTGCTTTGGTAATTGTTGATCAAATGTGTATGTTTGTTCTTGCTGCCATCAACAGTTTCACATCTTAATGTGCTTCTCACTTTACTTTCGGCTATGAAGAAGATTATATTCTTCAACCTTGAACAATAGAAAGAAAATGGTGTCGATATCTTGGCATGGGATCAACAACCGTGGAAAGGCGAGACAAGTGAATCGAGAAAACTATATTGGCCACGGAACCAAGTTCAGTAGATGAATTGTGCGTGTATTTCTTTTGATACTTAAACGATAATGCAATTTTGTTCTGCAAATGCAATAAAAAAGTAGTACATGGTATGGTAAATAGGACCAAATCTAGATGTGCCGCCCTCAAATTCGAATGTGTACTTTGTATGCTTGCATTACTAGTTTATAAGCGGCATTGGAAACAGTCTTGTTAGTGCTTGTAACGTATGCTGGTATCCTCATGGTAATGTCTCCTTTCGGGACAACGCAGACTTTTGAAAAAGTAGTGGTGCTATCCATACAGTTTAGATGCTTCATCTTTCCGGCAAATTTGATTCCTATATCGTAGTAGTATTAGTTATGTCGGGTACCATTTAATACCAGGTGATGGAGATAATTTGCTGGCGGATAGGACGGTAAACATCTCAAAAATTGAGAGGAAAAAACATTGCCACAGCTAGAAAGTATACAGTCAAAGGGGCCAAGCCAAAACTTAGCATAAAAGACAGCATACAATCTTCTTGTGGGGGTGGAAATTTGGCAGGAAACAACCATGCTTTCAAAACGAGGAGTAAAAGAAAAGGTTTTGCTGCGGACATATAGGACTGCTGGAGAAGAAGACCATATTATGTAGGCAAAAGAATCCCACCATGCAGCGAGATTGGATTGAATCTCACGCGTCCTTCAGATCCAGTCCAACGCTTGACCGAGCGAGCTATGCCCACAGGTGTACTGTAGTCTATGAATTAACCTTTGAGTTTGAAGCATCCACATCCGAAGGAATCACTAGTTACATGGTCTTGAATGTCGTGGATGGGCTCAGGTTGCGGACTCAAATTGTAGGCCTTTGGGGATGGGGAGGGCGAATCGGTGGACAAATCAAGAACTTCCTTTCCTTCACATATTATTTTCACCTCGCAAAATTCTGGTGCACTTTTTAGTATCGGATCAATCGTTCCGCTTGCTCTCCTAGACTTCATCTTTCTGAAATTAACCACCACCGAAACAAATGCAAATCGAATTGATCTCATAAATAAAATAAATATAAAGAGAGATGTTGCATTGATGAGTTGTACTTGTACCTTAGATTTGCTTTAGAGGTGCCCAGCACAAGCTTTCTGATGTTGAGGATGGGAATGAGGTCTAATATCGCTTTTGCCTCCATGTCACTCTCTATAAGAATGGTGTCCACCTTAACCTTCTCATCAAAATAAATAAATAAAAAGAAAAAAGTCCTTAATTTTTCCCAAATTAACAGTATTAGTTTCCAGCCTGTTGTTAACCTACTGTAACTCCTAACTCAAGCATTCCAGAAAACGCACAAAGGTCAACTACTAAAGCATATAGGAGTATTAAAGAACTACAGTGTTGACGTAGTCCTGTACGTACCTTGGCTGTGGAACATGCATTGAGAAATTTGTGGAGAAATTCTCTTCTCTTGCCTCTTTCTTGAACCAGGTAGTTTTCTTTCTGCTCAGAATTCACTTGACTCACTGGCATCATTCCCACTGCCATTATTACAAACAAATCCATCACCTCCTTAATACTCGTAGTTTATTCCCTTTGTCTCAACGTAAGCTCCATCATATAAAGTTTATTTTCTCTCTTCTGTAATAGACTAATGGAAAATATTACTTCATACTTCGGACCAACATTTTGACCTTTTGTACTCTCAGAAAATAGCAAATTATATATTTACGTAAAATAGTTATCCTAAACTAGTCTTGGAGGGCAAACTCAGATTAAGAGATTCTTGCCTTAATTGCGATAGGGATGGGAGGAAATCTGCTATCCACCCCTCTCTAAGTCTCCCAAAAAAAGAATAGTCAAATAATAACTCAAACTAAAATAGGGAATTCTTAAGATGACTGAGCATCCATATGCATCGTAGAAGTTAAAGTGCAAAGTTTTACTGCTCTTGGATAATTAAAATACTCAAATTCTTATGCATCGTAGAAGTTAAAGTGCAAAGTTTTACTGCCCTTGGGTAATTCAAATACTCGAATTCTAACTATCGGTTATCGTCATTGTCATGAAAGTCCGAATCTACATTTCATACAATGCCAAGAATGGATCAAACATCGGCAGCTTGTTAGGTGAGGAATAATGTGTGGGCATTCATATTGACCATCTAACTTGACTTTGGCGCAAATGAAGACCAAAACAGTTCAAAGCGACATGGGAGGATGGTCCTAGAATTGGAAGTCTTAATTGGACTCTCTAGGATACGTGGTGCCGCCGCCGTTGGAGGCCCGGACTTGTTTCCAACCTTCAAAATTAAGAATTATGAATGCGTATTATCTATGCCACTAGACTAGACTTTTGCTTTTCATGAATAAGAGTACACCTGGGAAAAAAGTGGTGGTCCAGTTTGGGTTTAATTTGTTAGGCTAAAACTAAAAGATGATCATCAAACCTGAACACAGCCCACTTCAATGAATTTGGATATTATTTCCATCGAAGTAATCAGAATTCACAGCTAAATCCGGTTATTTTTAAAATTTTTTTTTTTAAGTTATGCTAATCCAAGATATTTTTCTGGTGCCTATGTACATAGCGATGGCTGGCACCATTGGTTCCAGTACAATTGCTGCATTTACCTAACCTCAAGTTCTCAGCAACATTTATTCTCGAGTCCCAAACAAAATTGTCAAGGAAAAACAACAGATGTTAATGGTAGCATTGACTATGACGATTTCTTTTTTCTTCTGGGAGTGGGGGGAGCAGGTGGAGGGGGGGGGGGGGGGTATCAAGTTTTCCAGTTTTTCTTGCCGGATTGTTTTACGGGTAAAGAATTAATGGTGGTCCAGAATATCAGGGTATTTTATCCTCCTAATTCTGGAGTCCTGAACGACCACCGTATATAGGAATAGGAAGATGCATGAGTTTTAGACGCATACGAAAGCATACATGTCATGTATGACATAGTGGTAGAGGAAGAGAGGGTTGCAATTAACGTTAAATGCAAATCAAGAAGTTACTACTACTTGGGAGTTGTGAGGATCGATCGAGATTCGAGAGTGCTTACATGGCGTAGGGATGTTCTTGATCTCGGGAAAGACATGAATCAGAAAAACAATAGTAGATGACGGATCATTGACAGCATGATTAAGCGTCCATATAAGCGCATCCATGCTTGATGACTCCTGATCTCTACCAGTACCCTTTCCGTCGCGGACTGCTACATAAACAGCATCCTGTCCTTCCCCGTTGTGGAAATCAAATGAAAACAAACTACTGCCCTCCAATGCTTCTTCTCTTATGGTGTCCAAACAACCCTGAACCCCACCGCCACTGCTGTTGATTTCAAACAACTCACTTGATTGTTCTTCTTCAATTTCGCTCACACCACCCCAACTACTGTTGTTGTTACTGTTCATCATCCTCATGTTTCCCCACGCACCCAAACCTAAGAATCCCTCGCCCTCCTCCTGGAAATAATTAGCTTCTGATGGCGATGATGAAGGACCTGGACCTTCTTCGTTAGCATTAGAACCACTACTAGTAGTACCGATACTGATAGACATGCCTTCTCCAATTTTGTCTGCCTCTGGCCTCCTGCAGGACAACTATCTCTATTGATTTGACTGCAAAAAAGTTGCTCAAACTTTGAGATTTATATTGATCAGATTTGGTTTGAGAAGTGGGACAAACAAGCATATGACACGCACAGGGTAGGCAAAGCCAAGGGTTCTACTCTATGGAGATTTGATCACTGATTACTGATCCCTAGTGCATTGAATACATTAGTGGAGGACAAGAATTTTCCTTGTTTCGCTTTCCGGGAAATAAGAATATCATTCCTGTACAGAACAAAAAGGTCTTTATATGAAAAGTGTATTGTGATAATCTCCAAGTTTCGTAGCTTTGACTTTTCTTGATTGTCTTTGCACCCGTCATTCAATGTCCAAACAGACAAACAGACCAGCTTGGCATGGCTTTCAATTTTTTTTCCCTTTTTTTTTTTTTATTTCTCTTTGGGATGGTCGCATGGCCCATCGTTAATCAAGTTCAATAATTAAACATGGTTGGATTACGTAAAAATAAATAGTCTGGTCCCTTTATTCTAGTTTCTTTGATGCATTTTTTTGGGCGAAGATTGTTGACTGAATAATAGAGTCAAGAAAGGACATAATAATAAGTTAAAAATGTGTAAAATGCGTTGCATATTCATTTCATGCATGGGTGATAATCCAAGAAATTTCTTGGAAAATTATATCCCTGACTACATTTTGGGATCCAATTACAGTTAACCTGTTCATTGCGCAGGTGTTCTGAGTTTTTTAATTCAGAATTTTTCTCATCTTTTGTAGCCTTTTAGGCGTGCTGTTAATTAGCTGCTTAATTTTTACGTAGTACGTGGTTGAATTATGAGTAACTTGGTTTAATTGGTTGTGTGTTTTTTGAGCTTTTGCAGGAGTTTTTGTCCATGCAATTCAACCGCAACCTCATAACGTGATATCCAACAAACTTAGTTGTAGTCCTCCAATGTTGTTAATTAGAGCTAAAACAAAAAAAAAAAAAAAAGAATAAAACAAAATATCCTCAACGACAGCACCTACAACAACCATTTTATACTAAGTCTTCTTTCAACCAGTTTAGTGGTACCACAATTTGACACAAGGAGTTAAGCTGAAGAAAAGGAATATCCGAATCCTAATGGGCATCTCAGCGGGATTAAGCAAGTATTTTGAGGTCAATGTGTATTTATAAATTAAGAAAAGCTTGTACACGCCATAACATCCTCATCAACCATTGAATCTGCCCTGTATATTCAAATGTATTGTGGGACTATAATGAAACACACAGACACGTATTCATTCACCTTCTAAATCCATGTAATGACGTCTACAGTTTACAGACAACTCTCATTACGTACCTAAAGATACTGATTCAGAATTTATTGCATTTTTTTTTCTGCCTCCTGAACTATATATGTATTGTTTCCATTATTGTTGTCTTTAATTAACTATTAATTACGTTAGTTACTCAGTTCCTGAAGTAAGGTTAGTTACAAACATTCAACTGGTCCCTAGCCCAAGGAAATCAAGCATTCGATATCATGTGCTTACAAAAAACATAATAATTTTACTGAATAATTAAGGACATATTGATAACTCTTCAACATAGATGTTATGGAGACAGGCTTAAATTCTTAATCTCATTGTACATATTCTTCACGGCATCATACCAATTTATTCAATTACATTATTTAATCCAAAAACAAAAAAAAATGTCATGTCTTTTGCTCTGAATTTATGGAAAGGGGTAAGAGTTCATGACCTACCGGACTTTCGAGTAGATGTTCAATGACAGTAAACTTTCAAGTGGCAACAATAATATTATGTCCACAACAATAATATTATGTCCACATTGAGCAAACACAACACAAACCCAAGCCTTCAGAAATTTTTTTTTGTTTTTTTGTTTTTTTCAATGGAGACTTTAAATCTTATAAAGAGGAAGCAGAAGAAGAAGACATGAGAGGGGAATTAGAATCCTTATCATTACTTGTTATTGGTCCCAACATCTGAGTTGGATTTTTGGAATTGTGTTTACGGGGCAATTTTTTGTACCAAAAAAGGGTGTAATAGAAGAAGAGTGGTCCCAATAACGTCGCATAGAATTAGAAGAGGATCCTTATCTTCCGAATGGATTCAAATAGGCGACCCAGACTGAGACGCCAGAGGCTTCATTTTGGCATTTGGGCCAGTATTTTGTGTTACATTTGGAATTCTACTTGCAAGACAATAATATAATGACTCTTCTTTAATATAATATTTTTGTTAAAAAAAAATGTTTCAGTAAAAAATTATCACCTTTTCTTTTTCAAAAACTTATTATCTATTATTAAATTTTCGTCACTGCAACATGTAAGGCCGCTTCTCGATTCTTTAAATTCTACTGAAATTTAAACTATTAATTAAGCCGTAATCCAAGAAAGAAAGTAGGGGCAGAACCCACGGGGATGATTATCCTCTCCTTACACAAATCCTTGCTTCAACTTTCATATGCTTTTACCCACATCCCCCTATCCTATGAAGCAAAATAAAAACAGAAAAAGCTTTGATCCGAAAAATAGATAGAAAATCTTAAGTTTATTTAATTTCAAACCTCATCATGCGTTCTCAAAACAAAAAAAAAAAAAAAAAAAGGAAAAAAAAAAACTTGGCGGCATGTTTTTGGTTTTTATCTTGTATACTGTGAATGTAGTCGTGTGGAACTAAGGAGTCGTTTGATTTAAATTTCTTAATCATTATTATTATAAATATCATTAATCCTATTATCAGTATGAGTTTTAATGATTTTCTCTAATATGTTTAGTTTAGTAATAGAATGTGTATCATTTACTCCAAAAGGGTTAATGAGTTTGATAGAGTAATTTTTTAAAAGAATCATGACTCTAATTAATTACTTTCATTCCAATTGAATAATAGTGATAACTATTTTTCAAACATTAATAATAGACGTTGTTACTACTCATACTCATCTCTCTAAACTCAATAGCCCCCTAAGATCCCACGGAACAAAATAAATATTCAATAATTTTAATTTTATGGCTTTCAGAAACAAATAGTAACAATTTATAAGGAGAACAAAGTAATTCGCCAGAATCATGCGTATGTGTCCACAAAAAGAGGGGAAAAAAAAAAAGAAAAAAAGAAGAAGAACATTAAAGTCATAGGGAAACGACAATTTTAATAAATGCATGCGTAGAAGTTTAGATGGAATATATGGAACGAATGGACCGGTAAAACCTTGACCTCCATCCCTTCTAATTCTTGTAGTCGTAGAAACTTGAAAAGATGAAGTTATCTAGTGCCACAAAACAAATGGATATTTCATTAGCCCCCGCGCGCGTGTTATTTCATACAAGTAAATTGGGTCTTTGGTAGAAGAAAATAATTAGAAAATGGAAGTTGATATCGGAAAATGCTAGTCCAATCTCTACTTTCTGGCAATTTGATACATTGGGCAGATTACCACCACCCATGGAGCAAGGGTGGAAGAATTTAATACTAATGGCTATATCTGATTCTGTGCTATTCTTGCTAAACATGTAAAGAAAAGAAATGCGATCGATGGTTTAATCCCCTTCAATTATCAGAAGCAGTCCGAATTCCAACCTACTTAGGGTTTTTGGTGCATGCGAGGAATCTGATTATTAATTGATTCAATCCTCGTTTAGGTACTCGTCTCAAACACTTCAATCATAAAAACAAGGTTACTAATTACTGAAGTGACTAGTGAGCAGAGCAGGGTTTGCAATATCCCATTTCTTCACGCAAAAGATTGACGCGGTTGGTTGGTTGTTCAAGTCTTCATCTTTGAAGCCCTCGCTCTCCACACCACAAAAATCAGGACACACACACACACTACACTACACTACACACACACATTTTTATTTCTAGGTCCTCCTTGTTACTTTGAATTGAAGTCACACCAATTCACAGCACTCTTAACTTTTAATTGTTGACCATTGACTCACACAACTACTTTCACTTTGCAATCAATGAGGGTGAAAAAGAAAGCTATCAATTCACACACTGAGGAAGTGAAGGAAAAGGAAGAGAGGGAAGGCTTTAGCAAAAGAAAGAGGAGGAAAGGAGTGGGCAAGTGCCAAGCGCCAAGAGGGACAGTCCCCCATTCATTTATTGAATGTAATCTTGGCCGTTGATCAGAAAAAATATTTAGGTGGACTTAAAAATTCATGAATACGTAAACTCAACGTTTTATATTAAGTCACAAGGATTTAAAGTCTCTTGAATCCTTGTGACTTAATCTAAATCGTTGTGTCCACAAGTAAAATTTGTAGACTGATCCATCTAAATATTTTCCGTTAATCAGGGTCCCCTCCATAGTGGTATCTCACTTTACTGCACAATAAAGGTGGAATCTTTGTTAGTCTTTTTTCCTTACTTTCCCGTTCTTGCTGTTGCACTTCTCCTTACCCTTTTAACTAACATGACAATTAACAAATAACAAAGTGAACCCAAAAAACAAAAATGCGCACTTGTTGTACGTAAAAGCATTGAATGTAGATAATTATGGATAGAAGAGCTACCTGTAGTACTAACTTATAATCATATCAATCAATCAGTGGTAGCAGGCAACAGTTTTTTGTTGATTCTTGATTTTGTGAAAGCAACGCAAAGAACAAAAATGGGAGTGGTTTCAGCAGAAGCCATCAGCCATTGTGAAGCATTAATGGAGGAAGGTGGTTTCATCTTCTTTACTAATCAGCCCCCATTTTCTGATTTTTTTTAAGACTCTTCTCCGACCTTTTTTTTTTTTTTTTGAACCATTGATATGGATTGAATTTCTTCGCAGTTGAGGCGCCCCTCAAAAGAACATTTGAGGTGAGATGCCCATTCTCTATTGTTCGCTTTCCCCTCTCTCTCACCTTTGCTCTGGACTTTTCCACAGCTTTTCAGTCTGCATCGGTTATGTACTGTTGTGATATTTAAGTATGTTCTGTTTTAATAATGTCTGCTATGTTAGTTAACTAAATTTTGGACTATCTTATGTTTTCCTTGTAAAATTTGCACGATACAGAGCCAACAACTAAAAAGAGTTCTTATTTTCTCTTGCTTTTTTGGTTAGTTGTAAATTATTGCCACAAATTGACTTTAAAGGTAAAATATTTTTCTCTCTTTTATTTTTCCTGTATTTTTCTTTTCATTTCTTCTATTCCCAATTCTTAGTATCCTAGAAATTTGAGGATTTCGTTAATTTTTTTCCCTTTAAGTTCAAAGATTCCCTCCCTGATAGAGTTTACAGAGCTATGCTGGAAGGAATCTTAGAGGGAGCGTTATCTGAAGAAAAAGTTTGTGTTTTGCAAGAATATGTTAGTGCTTGCTTTATGTAGTCTACTAGGATCTTAATGATTGTCTCAGTAACAAAATACGTTCCTTCTTTTCTTATTTAAAATCTGTATGGGGCAATTCCTTTTTTTTTTTTTGGCAGTGGTTTCCAATTTATTACATTTTAAATTAGTCTAAGTCTTGTATCGATGCTGGTTTCACACTGAATTATTGCACACTTCTGAATATACACGAGCGTGAGCCTTACAAAAAAAAAAGCTATCATGGTCGAAAGCTGATCACCTGCTATGAAAGCTACTTTTGTCTCTTCCACTGTATTTTACCAAATTGCATGTTTATTTGTTGAACATCTTTCCTTCTGAAAAATTTATGCAACATCTTGATTTATTTGTCTAAGATCCCGTCAAAGAATTTTGTTTTTAATTTGCAGAATGTTCATCAAGGGTATCCAACTGAGACTTACATGCGCTTCTTGAAAGCAAGAGAGGGGAATGTTTCTAAGGCCCACAAAATGGTTGGTCCTGCTCCTTGACTACACGTGCTTATATTATATAAATCTCTCTTCATGTTGCAGAATCAAGTCAAACTACTGATTTATAGATTATTGATATGATGTCTTATGAATTTTCAGTTAGTAGATTGTCTGAAGTGGAGAGTACAAAATGAAGTAGATGATATTTTAGCAGTAAGTTAACCTGTTACTTTCTTAACTTTGCAAGCACAAGGACCAGGTGATGGTTTTGATGTGTTTGTATGAGTCTGCACTCTGTGATGAACTTGTTTCGTCCATTCAGGTTCTGTTTTTCCTTCACATTTTAGGAAGGCAACAAGGATCATGAATGTAGATGAGTTAAACTTGTGTCGTACGCAAAGTCTTAGAAAACGTCTTATGAACAGTGAGATGATCTCCACTATTTTTTGCATTAGTTTTCAAACAATTCCAAATTTGCAGTGCCTGATTTTATGATCAACTTTGACTTGCAAAGGCTGAGCATAATTGTATAATTTCTTTCTTGTGGTGGAAGAAAAGAAGAATCTCTCTCTCTCTCTCTCTCTCTCTCTCTCTCTCTCTCTCCGTGTCTCTCTCTACATTTTCCCATGTGGATAAGCATTGCAGGCATGCATTTATACCAGGAGAGCATTGCAGGCATGCATTTTAAGTTCACTTTTTGTCATTTTGTTGGTTCAACCCAGTATCACATCGGAATTCTAGTTATAGCTTAATAGAGGTAGTCTTCATGTTCTTATTCTGCTTAAACTGAACTGCAGAAGCCCATCATTCCTACTGATCTTTACTGGTCAATACGTGATTCACATCTTGTAGGGTTGTCCGGTTACTCAAGAGAGGTGCTTATTCTTGTCTTCCTTGGATCAGTTTTGATATAGTGAAACAACAGTAATCTTTACTAAAACTCGTATATGATCTTTTTTATTGTCTCCACCAGGGCCTTCCAGTGTTTGCTGTTGGTGCAGGTCTTAGCACATTTAACAAGGCATCTGTAAGTCTTCATGCTTCTTTGGAGCTAGAATCTGTATTCTACATTTAAGATACTTGTTGAATACATAGTGCTAAATATCAGAAATTGTGGCACATATTGTGGAATTTTACATGGCCTGACCCTGGAGTCTTGACAAAAGCTGGGTTCGTATGAGAAAAATATGTGCCAAATCTTCAACAGTGTTTCTGCTGCATAATCAACACACACACACACGTTTGCTGCTCATGACTATACTACCAATTGTCATGTATTAGATATTGATTGATTTTGTAGTTGGCATTATAGAATGATAGAAACAAGAACCTTAGCAGTTTTTTATCAATGTATTTATACTGTCACCTATAGGAAGAAACAATGGATGGTTGATACTGTAAAATAAAGGAAAACATGGAGGACTTTAGTATCATTCTTTCAATTAAGTATCTGCTTTATGGCACTTCATGGTGACTCTACTACGACAATTTTACTGACAGAAATTAAAACACTGACTTTTTTTCCCAACTAAGTTTTCAATTATACTTTAGCTCTACATTTTGTATGTCTGTTATATGTGGATTTCAGGTCGATTATTATGTGCAATCGCACATCCAGATGAATGAGTATCGGGACCGTGTAATCTTGGTGAGCACCTTTTCAAGGTTTTTCTTAGAGATTTTGAACTTTCATGAATGATATTGACTCACAACTGCATTTGTAGCCTGCTGCCACAAAAAAGTATGGAAAACATATTAGCAAGTGTGTAAAGATTTTGGACATGAATGGCCTGAAGCTTTCAGCATTGAGCCAAATAAAGGTAAATCAGGAGTAAGATGTTTCTCTTTAGCTTGTAATTTCTCCTTTTAGGATTTAATTTGTTTGGATTCACTATCCTTCCATTTGAATGTCCCGTTAAGATAGTTACAATTAGACATTTAATTCAGTTTATGAACTGGTTTTGCTCTGTAAGGATTGACATGCCTGTATCATACTGTAATATTTTTGTTCTTATTCTACTTTCATTTCTTAAATTTGCTCGGAAAATAACATTAACATTTTGAAGATTTTAAGTTTACTAGGAAAGACTAAGGGCTTTTACATGCAAAATCAGATTTGGAAATGAGTGTTACAAGGTCTGTGTTCATGCTAAACTTTAAACATATGTTGTAATTCATGGCACCTCTTTGAGGTGCGGAAGAGATCCAACTGCAGAAAATTTAGGTAAGAGGACACTCTTGGAATGGCACAATTATCTAGCACCGCAGTAATCCTCAATATGTGAAATTTCCGTTCCAGAAAAGAAAACAAAGGATGTACATAAAAATGTTCAAATGTTATGCATGTGTGCAGAACAGATGAAATCAAGATGGTGTCAGCTCCTGGACTCCAATTGCAAAGGGATCTATTCTTCCAGCCATTTGTCCATTCGAAGAAGTCCAATTGCAGAAATTCCCACATGGATAGAAGTCAATAACTAAGAATAAATTTTAACTCCAACATGACTAAACATGTAAAGTATCCTGAGAAGTAATGATCATAGCCAGCCGGTGTACATCCCAATATGGATGAAGTAATTGAGAATGTAGGAGTTACTGGTGAAACCTGTAGTTGACAAAGTTCTAATAAAGCACACTAGTAAAATGGGTCCTATAGGAAGTCCATTGACTCTTAATCCCCACTCTTGGAATAGCAAAGTGAGTTGAAACTCTAGAATGTTGAAATTTTCCGTCTTTAGATTTTTGCCATTTCTGATCAGGAAAAGAAGAAAGAATAATTTTTTGTAGGACAAATTCTTACTGCTATCTCATGCATTTCAAATGTGTATCTGTTAATGACTGCCATTTAAATTTGTAATTTTTGCTGAGGAACCCTGCAGAATGATTGATGCTGATGTTTTTTTTCATGCAGATGTTGACTATTATTTCTTCAATTGATGATCTCAATTATCCTGAGAAAACAGTCACATATTACATCGTCAATGTTCCCTATATATTTTCAACTTGTTGGAAGGTTTGTCCCATTTGATATCCTTTTGTTTATCAGTTGGTGTTATGCACATGCCAAAACAAAATGGCTTTATCAATCTAATTTAAAGTGTATGCAGTTGGGTTTCTCTAGAAATTTGAAGTGGTGCTTCAACATCCCAAAAGTATAACTGCTGAAAATTTTCAGGTTGTCAAGCCTCTTCTGCAGGAGAGGACGAGAAGAAAAATACAGGTCTTGTCTGGTAGCGGACAAGATGATCTATTGAAGGTAGCACTTATCAAAACCTGTGGTTCATATATTGCTTTGTTGATTTACATTGTGCTTTATTCCTTGTGAATCTTGTCCGTATGAAATAAGCTTCCAATGTTCAGGGTTTTTCTTATTGAACCCTTTGATGAAGAGAGATTAGTTTAACACTAACGAATCAAGCTGAGAATGATAAGTATTTGTTTAAATGACCAACAGTCGGGTTGCTTGAGTTGATTTAAATACCACGAGAACATTTTTTTTGTTGAACCTGCATTTTGTGATAATTATAGCATTAGAATCAGTTTGATCAATTCTACATTTGATAATCATCTCGAGCCGTGTGAATTTAAGGCAAATAATGGTTTGATGAGAAACTTTATCAACACTTTTGGAGTAAATCATACTTAATCATAAACTTAGTAGCTTTGTTTTTTTGCAACTATTTTTAATGGCTCTAAAGTTGTAAGACTGCATTTTGAATGCAGATAATGGACTATTTGTCTCTTCCACATTTTTGTCGTAACGAAAATTCTGGATCTTCCCAGCATTCTAACAATTCACCCGATAATTGCTTTTCCTTGGACCATCCCTTTCACCAACAACTTTACAACTATATCAAGCAGCAATCCATGATTTGTGAACGTGCAAACCCAATAAAACAGGGATCAGTTCATGTGGATTTGCCTGAAGTTGTGACAGAAGAAACACAGATTACCAAGACCCTAGAGTCTGAGTTGCAGAAATTTGGAAAGGACAATGAACTTGCTAATTCAGTGAATGGCCTGATAACCAATGATCATTGATTTGAGAAAATCTCCATACTTCTCCAGGTGATCGACACTTGATTAAATCTTTATAGTTGTTGATTAAAAGGAAATATGCATCACTGCCTAAACTTTTTATTTATTATAGATGTCCGACACAAGTGCATCCGCATCATGTAAATGAAATTCTTTCTGGGATGAACCTAGATATGATGAATTCCCGTTGATGTGTTGTACTGAATTTAAATTTGAAGCTCCCCCAAGTTCATATGATGTAACTAAATTCTCTTGATAGTTTGGGTTATATTAAAAGCTATTTTCAAATGTGAGATACAGAGTAGATTAATTTGACCACAGTAGGGTATCTATTGACTGATCTGGGATGTTTGAATAGATGCTTCATCAGCGACTTTCTGCTTCAGCTTTTGCATGGATGGGAAGATTCCAGATCAGTTGCAACTTGCAATGCATGAAATTTTATTTCAGTTTTTGCCTAAATTCTTATATATGTTGCAGGTTTATTGAATTCATAATTGAGCAAATTAGGTCCTTTTAGTTTATGACCGGTGACTTGATTCTCATATAGGGATCCAACTCCAATTTTCCTATATTTCTCTCAATCCAATTTTCCTATACTTCTCTCAATCCCTGACAGGCAGATTATACTAGGAGTCATTGTGTTTATGCATGTACCAGAATGGGAAGAAAATTTAAAAGATTGAATCCTGAACCTAAACGTACATCAATCCCTTCTAGCCAAATTATTATGCTCTAGATTAACATATCAAGATCGAATTCATTGCCTGTGCTCAGAGTCAGATTTTTTGCTTGTACTACTGCAAAAAATAGCATGACCTTCTCAAGATGAAAAATAGAGTTTGGTCCAATTACTTTGTGGCCATTAATTGCTCAGATTAGCTTGAACTATCATTGACCGTACTATTTATGTTATCCTCATTCACCAGAAACGAGTTATTGACAGTTAGATAGAACATGGGTTGATGCTATGTTTGCATAGAACTGGTCCTGCAATTTTAAAAATATCCCATTGTATGCCTTATATGGCTTTTATTGTGCCAAAGGATGAGCTTGAAACTGAAGTTTGCTGCTAGGGCATTTTAAAATTTTTCTCAAGGTAAATTGTGAAGGGGTGATGTTTGTGTTCTTGTAATATTAGGGGATTTCATATATTGTGAGCATTAAAAAAGTTTTGATTCATGCTCTTTACAATGCTTTTTTAGAAGAATGGAAATTCCAATAATCAGCTACATCTTTCAACCCAAGATGTGCCCAAAATGCTGTTATCTTCGAAATGCTCTCATCAAGTAAATTTAATTGTGATCCCTCTGTAACAGCATATCTAGTAGGAGTTGGGAGATTCTTTGAAACTCTCTCATCATGTAAATTTGAGTGTAATCCTTCTGTATCAGTGTATCTATTAGGAGTTGGAAGATTCCTCGAGTGTATCTTTTTGCTCTTTCTGACGCCATTTCGTGAGTTCACCCTCAACCACTTGCCTGGCTGCTTCAGCCATCTCTGCTTGTTTTAAAGCATCCTTGATGGCAGCTTCTATTGCCTCTTTCTCTTTCATAGATGCCTCCAATTTCTTAAGCATTTCATTTTCGCTTGCTTTGATTGTCTCAATCTGAGCCATGATGGTTGCAACTTTTAAATCAGCATCTGCCCTTGATTCTTCAGCTTTCGTGCTTAAAGATTCAAAATCCTTAACCAACAGCTTGATCTTGTTATTTGAATTTGAACTTGTGCTATGGGCCGTGCCACTTTTGTATGAATTATGAATCATTTCTCCTGCACGTTTTTCTGCTGCCTTTGCTGCTTCAACGTCATTTAATGCAATTTTTAGGCTTTCTTCTACTTCCTGGGCTGCGAGACATGCTGTTTCAGTGACTTGATTAAGTAATGCAATGTTGTTCGTGATATCTTCTGCTTCCTTTCTAGCATGTACAGTTTCTGAGGCTAGCTGTTGGAGTTTTAGATGTATATCTTTACTTTCTTCTTGGGTATATCCTGCAAGGGCTGCTTCGAGTTGTTTTTTGTATCTTTCTATTTTAATTTGTAAAGCTTCTTTTGTTGATTCTGCTTTTAAAGTCATATTCTGCAATTCAGAATGGTCCCTCTTAACATTGTCAAGCTCCGCCTTAAGGAAATCTACCAAGCTTCGCTGCGAGTTTTCATCCTCTGCAATTTCGTGCAGTTTATTTTTAGCATCAGCAAGCTCTGCAGCTGCAATTGTTAAAGACATATCTGCATCCCTGACATTATTTAGTTGTTCTTGCAAAAGCTTGATTGCCTCCATTGTTTCTTCAAGATTTTCCTCAAGATTTTCACTAGGATCAGGTTCTTCCTTCAGGGATTTGATTCTTAGCTCTACTTCTTCCTTGACCATTTCATGGGACTGAAAGTTGGCTTGCCTTTCTTCATTATTCTTATTTCGTTCTTCTTGGGCTTGAAGTATCGCTAACTTCACTTGCCCAAGTGTTTCACGCAAGGTAGTAATTTCTTTCGAAATCTGAGTTACTCTGTCTTGGTTGATTTGGGTGATATGCTGTGCATCTGCAGCCTGTTGAAATGCAGCCAATTTTGCTTCAAGGACTCCATCTAAATCCTGTCTGAGGGTTGTAAGGTCTTGTTTAGCAGAAATGAGTTCTGCAGCAGAGGCCTTGTACTGTTCTCTCTCATTATTAACATCTTGTTTCCATGCATCGCCACCAATGTGTTGGCTGATGGATTTGTGTTCTTCAAGATCTTTAGCTCTTTGCTTTGCGGCTTCTGTTGCCTCAATTGCTGCTTGCTTGGATTCACTAATAAGTTGAAGCTTGCTTGTTAGTTCCTGTAGTGTTCTATTCGCCTTCTCAAGTTCACGAAATGCTTGAGCTTTTGTGGTTTCTGTGCCTTTAAGGCGTGCCCTTAAGTCATCAAGTTCTTTGAGAGCCAAGTGAAAAGCTGACTCTTTCTCAAGCACTCTCTGCAAAAATTTAAGAAGGAAAAAAAATAATAATAAGGCGAGTAAGAAATCTGGGAATACACCACGTAACTATGTCCTGGGAAGTGAATGGTAAGTCTATTAGCTCACGATTTCCTCTTTTAGTTAGTGTGGTAAGACACCGGCAGTGAACCACTTGCCCCAAACACCGGTCAGCTTTGATACGGATAAGCAGAAAAGAGTGAGAAAGTATAATTTGCATGGAGCTACTTCACGGCTGGTAAATAGTGGCTTCAAAATACAAAAAGGTCGCAATAGGTTAACGTACCTCATCAGCAGTTTTTGGCTTTTTAATTAGGAGAGGCTTGTTGGCCCTTGGTGAGGTTACAGCTTCACCAAATAAGCAAACTGCAGCCTTGACGGATTGAAATGGTGCGCTGGTGTCAACCTCTCCAACATCTGTTCTAGGAGAGCTTCCATTGCTGGATCGTGTTGGCGAACCCAATGAAATTGGAGAATCGAAGGAGCTATGCCGAGTTCTTACATGAAACCCGAACATTATAAAAAATTATTGTTGAAATGTGCCTACAACAAGATGAGCAGAAAAATAAGTTTTTGTAACGCAACAGTTTGTTTAAAAAAAAAAAAAAAAACGCAACAGTTTTGGAGAATGCGGTATCATATTGGGATCAATGTGGAATACAACAAGTACGAAATGGTCTAGAAATTTGATCTTTTTGAAGAATCCAACGTGGAAGCGAGAAATATTAACAAGAGAGCCGCTCCGGCAGAATTTCTGTCCTTTTTTTTTGGTTATTCTTTTGTGGAATAGTTTTCATGCAAGCAATAGGAATTAGACAAGATTTATCATTGCATGCATACCCAAGATATCCGACGTTGAGATGATCGGGAAGATGAGAGATGTGCAAAACTTCATTAAGGAAGCGACATGCAGTTGCTAATTAATCTTGAAATCTTGAAAAGTTGCATTGATACCTGAAAATGACACTGTTTAATTAATATCTTGAACGCCCTCTTAAAGAAGAGAAAGGGGACCAAACAAAAAAAAAAAAAAAAAAACAAACAAAAGATTGCAGGAATCTTGAATGACTCAAAAGTCAAAACGAATAGCAAGAATCCATGGTTCCAGGAAGATTCTTGCACTTCCAACTAACAGAGATGTGATAATGATGTCGAAGCCTTGAAGGCCACACACGTAATGTACAGATGAAGAAGTAACGTAAGTACCTCAAATGATGGACCTCTTTTCCGTGCATAGGGGCCGGGATGGACAATGCAAATGTTGCCTACAGGACAAATATCGCACGTTCCATGCAAACGTCGTTCATCCTTTTCCTCCTCAAATTTCTTTGATCAATGAGGAAGAGTTGCATCACAAACCATCAAATGAAAAGGATTTCTGCAACAAAACGATTGCTAACTAGCTGGAAACGCCAATTCACAAATTCTAGGAGGTGCTTCAATGGTCTTCAGTTTTCTTTTCAACAAGGGCAGATAAACAAACTTTGTCCCTAGCTAGCGTCGGGGGGAATGAATTTTGAAACAGTCAAAAGCAGGAAATGAAAATCCTAATTGTTTTCGAATTGTTTTCAAGCATCAAATGATAGGTACGTACGAAATAAACGCCCAACAAATTGGAGCTGCTCTTTCACATCCCAAATTTGGTAATTATTTCCCTACCATCCAATTGTATGTGTACGTAACTCAACGAAATGAAGGCCATCCAAGGCTTGAGGCTAATTAAGCTTCATAGTTAGTTCAAGATTGCCAGCCTATTTTGCTTTACTAGGCATATTCACATATTACACTTCAATAATCCAATAGTATGTGTAAATTTTACTATTCTGGTGCAAATACAAGGGCAAATGTGTTCCTTTGCAATATATAGAGTTTACAATTTTTATTCTTATCAAATCTAAGCTAACACATATACAATAACATCATTCAGCCTTTAATATAGCCGCAGTACGGTATGAATTAAACAATCAATGTGCATGGTTATAGTTTTCAAAGTCTTTTGGTTAGTTTTAGTTGGGTAACTAATTTCAAAATCAGAGCCACATAGGATTATAGTTCATGTGGCTATAAAGTTTAGCATATAGTCTTGCCGATGTGTTGTATGACATATTAAATTTATATCTATACCTATACTATATTAAGAGTGCTAGTTATGCTGAGCGAAAAGATGTTCTTAGTTATTGCACCTTTAAAAAATTTAAAGACGTTAATGGTACATCCCAAAGTTAAACACTTTCTTTATACTTAGAGAAGCTATTTTGCAATATTGACTTTGAAGTTTATTATAGCCATAGAATTTTATTAAAATAAGATTTCTTATAGAATATAATTAAATGTTGAAATATTACACCAAAAACATAGGTTGTGGGTGCAGTATTTCATATTCAATTAAAGAAGCTAAACAATTTACTAAAAAGCCTACAAAAAGAAAGGAAACGTAAATTGGAAAAAAAATTAGAAAAGGAAATCATAAGTTATTGGACAAGCGCTCAAGTTTCAAAAATATCTTTTGGAAACCAAGAAGCCTAAGGAGAAAAAAAAATGTCCAATATTGATAGGAAACATAGGTGGTGAAGTAGGAAAATTTTGCATGTTATTGTAAACTAAACAAGAAAGGAAGGATTATTGCTGAAATTTGAAAATATTTTGAAAACATTAGTAGTGAGAAAAATTCTCAAGTGATTAGCATTTTTGCAGTGTTTTTAAACCCGGACCGGATCGGTCGGTTCGACCGGTTGAACCCGGAACCGGCCAGGCCTCCGGTCTAGTTCACCATGAAAGTCGGAAAGGTTCAACGAACCGGTAAGAACTGCTCAAACCGTGCGAACTGCGTTGAACCGTTGAACCAATAAACTACCGACTTTTTAAATTTTTGAATTTCAAACTTTTTTTTTTTTAAACAGTGAAATGAGAGGTCCCAGGAGGTCCTGTCAATGTTCGAACCCAGGACCTCTCATTTGCCTTAAAAGCTCCCAGCCACTAAGCCGTGTTGCGTGTTGTGGTTTTGTAATTATGAATCATTATATTTATTCTTTCTTTTGGTTTTTTTATTAATCATTTGTAACAAATTTTTAGTTTCTTTATTTCCACTAATCATGTTTAATGAATTTGATTGATTCTTACTTTTTTAGTTTCTTTGTTTTGTTTAATGAATTTAATTGATTATTACTATTTTTGTTTCTTTGTCTCATTTATTAGTCATGTTTAATAATATTAATTGATTCTTACATTTTTAGCTTGGCATATAAATTCATCATATTAAAGAAATCTATTACTAAAATCTCTCATACTAAGACTAGTCCTTTTATCAAAATTGTTTAATTATTAATTTATGATTAAAATATTTTCCTAATTAAAAGTTTAACATTTGGCTCCTTGAAGTTAAATGCAAATTCAAACTCAAAATTCCAATATGTTTTTTGTATTAACTACCACGTATCATGCATGTGACTAAGTTGTATTTTTTGTATTAATTACACATGACTATATTATATTTGCAATTGTTAAACTTTTTTTGATCGTCCCATTTTGCCTGATATAAAAAATTTTAGGAAGCATATTTGTTTTAATGAAGGCATTAAGCGACCAATTTTATGCAAAACTAAATAGTGGGAACCAAAATTACAACTTTTTCCTTAAATATTATGGACATTCTAATTTTTTACGTGATGAAACATCTATTTTTTACTACTAATATTCTAGGCTTTTGACGGTATTTTTTTTTTCATTTTTGCCAATGTTAACTACAGTAAAGCCTATTTGATATCCTCAATATTTTTACCCCTTTTATTTTTATTTTTTATTGGTGAATTACCATCAAATAAAAAATCTCTATGTTGGGGAAAGTATTGATTTGGAAGTATTTCAATGTAGCTGTCTTTTGGATAGTAGTGAAAATATTGATTGGTAATTCTAATATTTTAATTATAAACATAATTAGTAGCAATTAAATTTTTAGGTATTTCGTTGTATTCTTTTCTTTTTTAAAGTTTTTTTTTGGTGTTTGTTTATTTTATTAGTTGATATATATATATATATATTTTTAGTTTGATGATCGGACTTATATCTTTGTGTTGAACTTTTTGACTTTTTAAGATTAAATTGAAGAAGTTATCCAGGTAGTGATATTCACTTGGGTGCTATTGCCTTGTGATGACAATGAAGAAATTTTGTCATTGAAATTATTTGCCTTCAATATCAATTATAAATTATGATAAATATAATATAATTAATTGTTAGATTCTGTGGTATTTTTTATGAACCTCTTTAATATGTGAAAGAAAAATAAACATGTACTTTAATTAGTATTTGGATGATACTTATTAATATTATTTATATTTGTGATAAATTTATGAAAAAACTTGTGATGATGTGTATGATTCACTAAGTTTCAACTATGAGTTTTAAAATTTTTTTTATACAATTGTGAATAAAAAAAAGAGGTTGAACCACCGGTTCGACCGGTCAAACCTTGAATTGGACCTCCTCCGGTTCATTGGCCGGTCCGGTTCTAAAAACATTGCAATTTTGTATATCCACTATTTAGGGGAAGATTTTGGACTTCGGACAAGATGTGGAAAGATGTCACTTAAAAAAGAGAAAAAAAAGGGGATGAATAGTACTTGAAAAAGAATTTTTTTTTAGGGATAACTTCACATACCTTCACTGAGTTTTTTCATAATTGCACTTACCTCCCTTCAAATTTTAAAAATTACACTTACACCCACTGTATTTATATTTTTGATAACAAAACAAAGCCATTTGATAATGTGTCCAAAAAACACCAACTAAACACCCTACAACATTCCTAATTGCTTTTAAAAAGAAAAATAAATGTCAAAAAATTAATTATTTAGTCATAAAAATGTCAAAAAGACTTATACTCTTACACTGAATTTTCAAATCTTCATTAGATTCCATTATCTAAAGCTGAGTTATCAAACTAATCTAAATAAACCTACTTCATCTATCAAAATTTTACAAACAAATATATTAGTAAGAAAGAGATGACCAATTTTTTGTCAAAAAATATACGTAAAGAGATTGGAAGGCTCAATTTGAGAGGTAGAAAACTTTAATCTTTAGAGTCTTTTACTTTTTTTACTAATCGCTTGTTTTTAAAAGCAATTAAGGATCTTTAAGAATATTTGGTTGGTATTTTTGGGATACATTATCAAAATGGGTTTGTTTTGTTATAAAATTATAAACACGGGATGTGCAAGTGTAATTTTCAAAACCTAAGCACAGGTTCTTACAATTATGACAAACTTTAGGGGAGGTATGTGAAATTATCCCTTTTTTATAGCAAGAAAACTCATTTTGATAATGTAACCCAAAAACACCAATAAAATACCATAAAATTTCCTTAATTAATTTTAAAAAAGAAAAATAAATATTAAAAAATTAATTTATTAGTCATAAACATGACAAAATGATCCGTACTCTTACACTAAATTTCAATCTCCACTAGATTCTATTATCCAAAACTCAATTTCATGATATCTAAATAAAAAATTATTTATCAAAATCTTACAAACAAATATATTAATAAGAATGAGATGACTAATTTAATAAAAAATGCAAGCGTAAATAACTTGGGAAGCCCAATTAGAAGGGTAAAAAACTTTAATTTTGGGATCTTATTTAACTTTTTACTTATTGTTTGTTTTTATAAGGAATTAAGAGTATTTTAAAATATTCGAGTGGTATTTTTGAGATTTATTATCAAAATAGATTTGTTTTGTTATAAAAAATATCTACACACCGTCAACTTTTAGGCCCACCTAACAGAATGCTACAAAATAAATATAAATGGGGCCGCGAATCATTGTCTTGTGGGATACATACTGCATGGTACTGGCAGTGATGTTTTTGAGAATATAACAGTTTAGTCTTCTTGGGAAATAAATACATGGATGATAGATTATAACATCAGAAAGAGAAAATGAGAGAAGAAATTGGGCAGCACGGTCTTCCTCTTTTCGAGACCAAGGCCGCAAAAGGGCGCATAGCCTATTGGGTGTATGTATTCTCCATATTCGTGGGGATATGTCTGGTGTGTTTTTATAGAGTAAGTCAGCTGCCAAGCATACAAGGAAATCTCCTCAGAAAATGGGCTTGGATTGGTATGTTGATGGCGGAGCTCTGGTATAGTTTGTACTGGCTCATCACTCAATCAGTTCGATACTCCCCCATCTACCGTTACACCTTCAAGGACAGGCTTTCCAAAAGGTACTATATATAGTATACTTCCAAATTCCATTTGATTAATGACTAGTATATACATATTACTGATGCATGGAGAACAAATAATTCCTATGTATTAACAGGTACGAGAAGGTTCTCCCAAGCATCGACATATTTGTGTGCACTGCTGATCACGAGATTGAGCCACCAGTGATGGTGATAAACACTGTCCTATCACTCATGGCTTACGATTACCCACCGGAGAAGCTCAACGTCTATCTTTCCGACGACGGGTGCTCAGACATCATGTTTTACGCTCTCTTAGAAGCCTCCCGCTTCTCTAAGCACTGGATACCCTTCTGCAAGAGGTTCAACATACAGCCACGTTCACCGGATGCTTACTTTTCCACACTCACTACTGAAACACCGGATGATGATGATCTTCTCTTGGCCAAACACTTGTTCTCTATTAAGGTATATTAATTTTACACTTTCACATAGATTTTTACGAGATGTTCCAAACTCTACAGCGTTAAAAAAAAGGGCTTGAGAGAATCATGCCAACATCCTTACAAACAAAGTTAGACGTTAGGGACTCTTTACTTATTATTGTTTAACAGTCCTAATAATTTTAAAGGAGTAGATCAAGTAAGCGGGCAAAGTCATTACGTTTTACCCAGAATTCATTACGTACATATTGTTTTCCTATTAATACTTAGGGATGGGTTCTGATCCCCAGCCAATTAATTGGTGCATATGTCCAAAGTTTATCCACTTATTAAATCATTTTGTTTATAATGGTTGTTGATAAATTTTTTGATACACGTGCTAGCACCACATGAATAGGGCTTAATAGGAATTTAGTTAATAGAGCTAAGATTAGATTTCGAGATGAACAAGGTAGAAGTGTTAACCAAAATGCGTAAAGTAGTAACCAAATTCATGGTGTGTGTGTGTGTGTATTTTTTCTTTGGATATATTCCTAGGACTAGGGAAGGAAAGACCGGATTTGAACCTTGCATCTTGAACTAAGGTCATGATATCACTGAACTTTTTGGCCAGTGGCATTATGTTTATATATTGTTTTGAATAATTTTATAGACAGCTTTTCCATTATGGATCTATAGATTAAGATCTTGGTTAGGGTTCTTCAAACTAAAACGGCATAAGCTAATAAATTTATTAAGTTTTGTGGCTATTTGAATATAAGTAGACGAAAAGTAAGAAACCAACTCCAACTTTAGTCATCAATTTAGACGTAAATTTATAGGGTTTCAATCATTTTTTAGATATAAAGAATATTATAAGAAAATGGATTCAATATTGGAAAAATTACAATAGCAATTAAAAAATGAAACTCGTGATTTTTAAGGAACAATAGAAAGGAACCAATCCCAACCAAACCGATGACTTCACATACACATTAAGATAGAAACTATTACGACAAGGCAACACGACAGATGCCAATTAAAAACCTGCTGTTTCCGTATTCCTACAATGTCCGAATAGCACCTGATAATAATAGGGAAAATTGCGTACACTTCTAGCATAAAAATTGTTGAATTTACCACGAAAGGATGACTAATTTGTGGATGTTGGCTTTGATGGAATGGTAGTTCTATGTTGGATTTTGGCATGCCGTGGGTCTAAATTGGTAGATTTGGAATGGTAGTTCTGTTCTGGATTTCGCCATGCAGTGAGTGGGGTCACAAGTAAATTGGTACCATAATTCTCCTCAGGCTTCCAGCTTCCAAAGCTGAAAAAGACTAGAATGCCAAGTCAAAATTAGACTGGCCACCAACCCCTACGATATTATGCTGAATCATGACATTCTTTCTTTTTTTTTGTTTTTAAATTACTTTGTTTTTAACAGTTTTTCAATTTATAGTTTTTTTTTTTAACAACCCTATGTATTAGTGTTGTATTAATACATGATTTCTTTGTTCTTCCTGGCAATATTGGGCAACTTGGAAAAATCCTACGCTGTTTTGAGTTCATCGCATAATTAAGTATCCACCTGTCTTTGGTTGTGGATGGTAGAAATTATATGCAGAAATGAAGAGGAGAATAGAGGACACAGTAAAAGAAGGCCGGATCTCAGGTGATCTTCGCAAACAACACAAAGGATTTGGTGAATGGGACCTGGTTTCTAGTAAGAGGGATCATCAATCCATTCTCCAGGTGTTATTGTATAGAATTCAAGTGTCTTTCAGAGCAGTATTCTTTTTTTTTTTTTTTCAATACTCATTAGATTCCATACGATACGCATCACTACTTCTGCGCAGATCCTGATTGATGGAAAAGATAATGACAATGCTGATGTTGAAGGAAAACCTTTGCCAAATTTAGTGTACTTGGCACGAGAGAAGAGACCCCAATACCACCACAACTTTAAAGCCGGAGCCATGAATGCCCTGGTGCGTAATTAAATTTACTGCTGTCCCTCACATGAACGTCGAACGCAGAAACATAATTCCTGATTTTGGATTCTTCTTCTAATTATTCTATACTTCGGTGAAGCCTTGAAGCTATGAACATTACTTTATGATGTCTAAACCTACGTACCATATTCCAATACTATACTTGTCTGAACAAGCAGATACGGGTATCCTCCAGAATAAGCAACAGCCCATTTATTCTGAACGTGGATTGCGACATGTACTCCAACAATTCAGAGTCCGTGAGAGATGCACTATGCTTTGTCATGGATGAAGAGAGGGGCCATGAGATTGCTTATGTACAGTTCCCACAGTGCTTCAATAACATCACAGCGAACGACGTTTACGGCAATTCCTTGAGGGCAGTTTTTGAGGTAAGAGCACAATATCAAACGAATATATGGATAACTCCTTCCACTATCACTACTTCTTCACGAACTAACCACAATATGACAAATCTGATATCTAGATAATTTCTGTTGATGAAGGTGGAATTTCCAGGTATGGATGCAAACGGAGGACCTCTATACATTGGTACCGGATGCTTTCACAGGAGAGATGTTCTTTGTGGGAAGAACTTCAGGAAGGAAGCTCCTATCAACTGGAAAAAACATGAAGATGAACGGATAAATGAAAGTGCAGATGTACTAGAAGAAACAAGCAAAATTCTGGCAAGCTGCAGCTACGAGAAGAACACTCAGTGGGGAGAAGAGGTACATAAGATTCTCACACACAGGCACACATCCATCCAAATGCAACCAACACGCAAATACATTCTCATGCATTTCCGTATGAACTTCACTAATGTCATGCCATACGCAGATGGGATTGAAGTATAATTGTCCTGTAGAAGATGTCATTACAGGATTGTTAATAAAATGTAGGGGTTGGAAATCTGTGTATTGCAACCCAGAACGAAAAGGTTTCGTAGGAATGGCTCCAGCAACTCTACTTCAAACACTAATACAGCATAAAAGATGGACAGAAGGAGACCTTCAGATCTTTTTATCAAAGTACTGCCCCTTCCTACACGGACGTGGAAAGATCCCTCTAACACTTCAAATTTCGTACTGCTGCTACCTGCTATGGGCTGTAAACAGTTTGGCAACACTATATTTCGTTACAATACCAGCACTCTGTTTCGTCAGAGGAATCAGCGTGTTTCCAGAGGTATCAGCCCTTCCACTTCGGAAAAATCTACAGGTCTACTATCACCTTCAAGTCAATAAGCAATAAGACTATAGCAGTTTCTGGTTCCTCCCATGTTTTTCTGATGTTGCATGAAGCCCAAATGCTTTACCAACACAAGCAAGCGACTGTCGGAATCTCATGATTTAGCATTAACTGGGCATACCTATGCATTGTAAAGCATATATTCTATCATGCTGTAACGGTAAGAACATCTGTCGCATCTTTTAAGAATTAATAATCTACTATTCACAGTTATCAAGCCTCTGGGTCCTACCATATGGATATGTTGGCATTGCAAGCTATATATACAGCTTTGGCGAGTTTCTCTCCTCAGGAGGCACAGCAAAAGGATGGTGGAATGATCAGCGAATATGGCTGTACAAGAGAGTGACCTCTTACTTGTTTGGTTTCCTCGAAACCATATTCAAGTTAATGGGGATTGCCAAGTCAGGCTTTGCAATCACCACAAAGGTGGCTGACGAGGATGTTTCTCATAGATACACGCAAGAATTAATTGAGTTCGGTGCTCCCTCAGTAATGTTCAATATTTTAACAACAATAGCACTATTCAACCTCCTGAGCTTGATAGGGATAACAGGAAGAGCAATTAGAGATCCGTCGGGATCAGTTCTAGATCTTTTCGGATTACAGATAATTTTAAGTGGTTTAGTTGTATTCATAAACCTTCCTTTATACAACGGGCTGTTTTTACGAAAGGACAAGGGTCGTATGCCCTCAGCTGTCACATGCCAATCACTTGTATTAGCTACTATAGCCTATTTATTAGCATTGCACTATGCTGCAATATCTTCTCAAAGTCCTCAAAGTATCCGTTAGAACTCTTCCTTGTTGCGTTTGTTAAGTACTTATGAAGGCTATTAAAGCTAGTATCTTGTCAGTTCTTGAAACATGATGTAATAATGCAATAGACATTAATATTGTAGCCTGAATGACATTTCCTTGTTTCATAAATAGTATGTTTCAGTCACACTCTTGTTCAGTAAGATTGCTACAGAAACAGCGGCAAAAGTACATCAGATAAAATATCAGAGATACTTGATTTACTAGGTGCTAACCTGCGGCAATTTGCAACCATATTTTACAGTACTTTTCTATAGATAACACATTTTTATTCACTAGAAAACAATATTAAGGACCTTTGAGGGCACTCTTGTGATTTGATGAGTTTGGGGTGGTGTTTTATTTTCATAAGTAGAGGGACTTAAAAGAAAATTGTCCAAATTCTATTTTTGCCCAAATAAGCTTAGGGCATTTTTCCTTTCCCATTTCTCTTTTTCCTCTTTATCTCCCAAATTGTTTCTCTCTAAATCTTTCATTTTTTTTCTCTTTAATTTTTTTCTTAAAAAAGGTGTAGAAGTGTCTCTTCCTAGTAGGGGATCAAGGGGAGGAAGTGTTGTCTTCACCACCCAATCTTTCACTCAAGGTATTTTCTCTTAAGTTCAAATTTTTCCTTCTTTAGTTGATTACATTGTATGAGATGATGATAATTGGTAGATATATGAACTTATATGGCTCTCACGCTTTATTGAAGTTATGTTTTGTGTTGTTGGGGTGTATCGATAGAGGATGGATGGTGGTGGTAGTGGAATCAAGGACTTAGTGTGATTATGGTTTAGATTGTTTTAGATGAATGTTTTAAGTTCTATGTATATTGCTTTTGCTTTATCTTGTCAATATTTGCCATATTGAAGTTCTTTTGGTGGTTGGATTGGTATTGGAGGAGTTTGGTTGAGGTTGAGAGTGTTTGGCCGTTTTGAAATAATGCAGGACGTCAAGCCGCGGGCCTGAGAAGGCCAGCCACAGTCGCGGCTGGGACCTTGGCTCCCGCGGCTTAACTGCAAAACTTTGATGTCACGTCTGTCTGTGGCCACGACGTTGTCCGCATTGCGGCCAAGCCCGCGGATTGCAAGCTGCGGGTCAGACCAGGTGAGCCACGGCCGTAGCTCATCCCTGTTCCACCCGCGGCTCGGCTTCTACTGAATCCGTAGGTGAGCTTTTCTTGATCCACGGGCGCGGATCGACCTGCTGCAACCGCGGATCGTTTGTTTTGTTTTTCTTTCAGCTGTACTTTATTTATTTCTCATGTAAGGTCTTAGATTATGTTTTTTTCTAGAATTATTGTTAGAGTAAGTCTATAATTAAGTGTTCTTTGTATGTTATTAGGCGAGGAAGGTGGTTATCCATACTCCAACTGTTTGAACTAGCGTGAGATCGAGATAAGTAGTTTACGAATCCCTTGCCTATTGAAAACAAGCTATGACTAAAACTAATATTCTAAATTATTAATTGTTATTTCCTTAGCTTGAGTTGGAATATTTTACGATTTGTGATATGAAATGATTATATGAGATAATGTGTTTGATCAATTGATGTTTGGAATGAGCTTTTGAGTGAAATGACTTATGACATGACTAGTTCCTTAATTTGGTGTTTGATATTTGATATTTGACCGTGCTAACTGAAAATAGTTAGCTTTGTTTGACCAGACTGATCGGGTAGAGTCAGAAATTGACTGTGTTAACCGGATTATAGTAAACAACTGGATATCCAGGGTCATTAGTCAGTTTACTACTTGAGCTCGTTAGGAATGTTTGACATTTGATATATGTGATTGTGAAGTGAATATGCTTGACCACGTATTTTGTAAGTTGTGTCATTAAATTTGATTTCAAAGCATGAAATTGTATATGTATAACCGTCTCAAGCCACAAAGTGATTCTTTACTACTAATTGGGTGACATGTCACTCACTGCTAAATTTTGTATCGCAGCGGGGGAAGAATTTGTAGAGGAAGATTGGACCGACTCTTGGATCTTTTGAGTTAGGTTTAGATTGGGGCTTTTGTGATATGGTATATTTGTAAAGGGCTCATTTTGTTCTATGGATGTATAGCCCTATTCTTTTGTATATGCTAGGTCATACTAGTAGCAACTCCAATTCTTTTGTTATGGAAGAAATGGAATGTATTGTAGAATACTCATATTTTTGAATGAATGAAATAGATCTTTTGGCTATGATTGCTAATCCTTTAAGCTTTGACATGTCTTTGTAATGTATGTATTGATGCGGCCTTGTGTTCTAGCGTAACTTAGGGCATGGCAAGTGTCACATTTCGGGCACGGGGCGTGACAAATTCTACATTTGATAATCATCTTGAGCCATGTGAATTTATGGCAAATAATGGTTTGACGAGAAACTTTATTAACACTTTTGGAGTAAATCATAATTAATCATAAACTTAGTAGCTTTTTTTTTTTTTTGCAACTATTTTTAATGGCTCTAAAGTTGTAAGACTGCATTTTGAATGCAGATAATGGACTATTCATCTCTTCCACAATTTTGTCGTAACGAAAATTCTGGATCTTCCCAGCATTCTAACAATTCACCCGATAATTGTTTTTTCGTGGACCGTCCCTTTCACCAACAACTTTACAACTATATCAAGCAGCAATCCATGATTTGTGAATGTGCAAAACCAATAAAACAGGGATTAGTTCATGTGGATTTGCCTGAAGTTGTGACAGAAGAATCACAGATTGCCAAGATCCTAGAGTCTAAGTTGCAGAAATTTGGAAAGGACAATGAACTTGTTAATTCAGTGAATGGCCTGATAACCAATGATCATTGATTTGAGAAAATCTCCATACTTCTCCAGGTGATCGACACTTGATTAAATCTTTATAGTTGTTGATTAACAGGAAATATACATCACTGCCTAAAATTTTTATTTATTATATATGTCCGACACAAGTGCATCCGCATCATGTAAATGAAATTCTCTCTGGGATGAACCTAGATATGATGAATTCCCGTTGATGTGTTGTACTGAATTTAAATTTGAAGCTCCCCCAAGTTCATATGATGTAACTAAATTCTCTTGATAGTTTGGTTATAGTAAAAGCTATTTTCAAATGTGAGATACAGAGTAGATTAATTTGACGACAGTGGCGTATCTATTGATTTATCTGGGACGTTTGAATAGATGCTTCATCAGCGACTTTCTGCTTCAGCTTTTGCATGGATGGGAAAATTCCAGATCAATTGCAACTTGCAATGCATGAAATTTTAATTCAGTTTTTGCCTAAATTCTTGCACATGTTGTAGGTTTATTGAATTCATAATTCAGCAAAGTAGAAAGCACAAGAAAAAGGTTAAAAAAAAATAAAAAATGAAAATATTTGAAAACAGAAGAGATTGTTTTTTAGTCTGTTTTGAGTTAATACATTCTCAGTTGCAATATTCATGTGTCGTTTGGCGGATAATGTGGTTCAAATTCCATTTAAATGTTGTGGATTAGGTCCTTTTAGTTTATGACCGGTGACTTGATTCTCATATAGGGATCCAATTCCAATTTTCTAATATTTCTCTCAATCTGTGACAGGCAAACTATACTGGGAGTCATTGTGTTTATGCATGTACCATAATGGGAAGACTGAATCCTAAACCTAAACGTACATCAATCCCTTCTAGCCAAATTATTATGCTCTAGATTAACATATCAAGATTGAATTCCTTGCTTGTGCTCAGAGTCAGATTTTTTGCTTGTACTAATGCAAAAAATAGCATGACCATCTCAAGATGAAAAATAGAGTTTGGTACAATTACTTTGTGGCCATTAATTACTCAAATTAGTTTGAACTATCATTGACCGTACTATTTATGTTATCCTCATTCACTAGAAATGAGTTATTGACAGTTCGATAGAACATGGGTTGATGCTATGTTTGCATAGAACTGGTTTTGCAATTTTAAAAATATCCCATTGTATGCCTTATATGGCTTTTTTTGTGCTAAAGGATGAGCTTGAAACTGAAGTTTGCTGCTAGAGCATCTTACATTTTTCTCAAGGTGAATTGTGATGGGGTGATGTTTGTGTTCTTGTAATATTAGGGGATTTCATATATTGTGAGCATTAAAAAAGTTTTGATTCATGCTCTTTACAATGCTTTTTTAGAAGAATGGAAATTCCAATAATCAGCTACATCTTTCAACTCAAGATGTGCCCAAAATGCTGTTATCTTCAAAATGCTCTCATCAAGTAAATTTAATTGTGATCCCACTTGTTGAGTAATGTGCTTTGACTAATGTGTTAATAAGTTAGTTGGCAAGTTGTGTTAATGTGTTACTTGGTAAGTGATTAGTGTAGAATTTTCTCTAAGCATTCTAATGAATCTAGAATGATGTATTCACCTATAAATGAGTTTTGTAAACATCAAGATGTTAAGAGTGAAAAGAATGAATTAATCTTGGCTTCAAACAAAAAACTTCTCATCTTCTTTATCCAACCACCCAACAAATTTGGTATCAGAGCTAAGGTCCCACAGCCTTGCTCATCTTCTAAATCCAGTAAAATTAGAGTGATTTTCAACTATACAAGATGGTCAACCATACTAGTGATGGTCTCCGATTCTCATATTCTCCGGTGAGCGTTATGACCATTGGTTTGTAAAATTGAAAACAATTTTTAGATCACAAGAGTTGTGGGAATATGTAGAAAATAGCTACAAAAAACCAGAAAATGAAGAAGGCCTCACCAATCAAAAACTAAAAGCACTCAAAGAGCATAGAAAGAAGGATGCAAAGGCTCTTTCATACATCTAGTAAGGTGTGAGTTCAGATATTTTCTCAAGAATCATGAGAGCCGAACAAGCAAAGGAAGCATGGGAGACATTACAAAAGGAGTTCTAAGGGAATCTCAAGGTAAAGAATGTTACTTTACAAACTCTAAGAAGAGATCTTGAAAATTTAAAGATGAATGATGCTGAAAGTATTCAAGATTATTACACAAAAATCACCAAAATTGTGAATGAAATGAAAACTTTTGGTGAAAAAATTAGTTATAGTAGAATTGTTGAGAAAATTCTTGTTCGTTTGCCCCCAAAATTTGATCCCACGGTGTCCATAATTGAATAGGCAAAAGACATCTCATCATTGAGTGTTCAAGAGTTGATGGGATCCTTGAAAGCTCATGAGAGAAAAATGGTTAGACATGCTGAAAAATCTATTGAGAGTGTTTTTCAATCAAAACTGAATTTCAACCCAAAAACTAATGAAAGAGATTTCTCTAGCTGTCACCAAGGAGAAGGAGACTCACACAGAGGTGGTAGATATGACCGTGGAAGAGGTAGAGGCAGAAATTCAAGAGGAAGAGGAAGAAATAACCCTCAAAGAGCTTCTAATGCTGAAAATTCACGGCATTGCAACCATTGTGACAAGAAAAACCATATTGAGAAAGATTGTTGGCACAAAAACAAACCAAAGTGCTACTATTGCAAACGACTTGGCCACCTTAAAAAAGATTGCATATTCAAGGCCAATCAACAAGAACAATTTTCAAAAGAAAGACAAGGCGAAGGAAGTTTGTTCTATGCTTGTCACATGGCCACTGAGATCAAGCATAATGTGTGGTACCTTGATAGTGGTTGTAGCAATCACATGACCAGAGATAAAATCATTTTTGTGGACTTGGATGAATCTATAAAAACTGAAGTGAAGATGGAAAATGAAGTCATAACTCAAGCACAAGGATTGGGAACCATTGGAGTCCAAACAAAGCGAGGTACGAAATTCATTTGTGATGTTTTATTTGTACTTGATTTGGATCAAAATTTATTAAGTCTTGGACAGTTTCTTGAGCATAAATGTGCACTTAATTTTGATAATTATGAGTGCTGTATCTATGACAAAAAGGATGGTAGACAGCTTGTAATGAAAATCAAAATGCAAACCAATCGAAGTTTCCCAATCAATTTCAAATATAATGAAAATCAAGCATTGAAAGCACGTGTCAATGGAGATTCATGGTTGTGGCACAAGAGGTATGGCTATTTGAATTTTCACAGCCTCAAAGTACTTCAACAAATGGGGATAGCGTATGGCTTACCAAGGATTGAGGAGAAACATGAAGTTTGTGAAGGTTGTGCACTTGGAAAACAACATCGGCAACCATTTCATAAAGGCATTGCGTGGAGAGCCAAGAAAATATTGGAGCTAATTCATATAGATATTTGTGGACCTATGAGAACACTTTCTCATGGAGGTAACAGTATTTCATTCTTTTCATTGATGATTTTTCAAGAATGACTTGGATTTATTTTATGAAAGAAAAATCTAAAGTGTTTTCAATTTTCAAGAAATTCAAAAGTCTTGTTGAAAAACAAAGTGGTCACTAGATCAAGATGTTAAGGAGTGATCGTGGCAAGGAGTACACTTCCAATAAATTTCAAGAATTTTGTGAAGATGAAGATGTGGAAAGACAGCTGACCGTTGGCTACACAGCACAACAAAATGAAATTTCTGAAAGAAAGAACCAAACCGTGATGGAGATGACAAAATCTATGGTACATGACCAAGGTTTGCCAAATGAATTTTGGGCTGAAATTGTTTATACAGCTGTATATTTACTCAATCGAAGTCCCACGAAAGGCCTTGTTAAATCAAACTCCAATTGAAGCATGGAGTGGAAGGAAGCTATCGGTGAAACACTTGAAAGTCTTTGGAAGCATTTGCTTATGCTCAAATTCCAAAAGAAAAGAGGTACAAGCTTGATGAAGTAAGTGAAAAATGTATTTTTGTTGGTTATAGTTCCAAGTCTAAAGGTTATAGATTGTTTAATTTAAAGACTAACAAAATCATCATTAGTCAAGATGTTTTGTTTGATGAAAATGCTGCTTGGAATTGGGAGGAGAACAAGATTGTTAAGCAGGTTATTTGGCAGCATGAAGAAGAAGAAAATTCAGCAAATGAGGAAGCAAGTGATGACCATTCAATACCCAACAAGCAGCCTATGTTCTTCTCCAAGTTCAAGCTCTAGTTCTCCAAGCTTCAACTCCAAACAAAATGAGGAGTTTGAGTGATGTTTATGCAAGATGTAACTTTTGCATTCTTGAACTAGAAAATTTTGAAGAAGCATATGAAGAAAAAGATTGGAGAAAGGCAATGGAAGAAGAGATTAATGCAATTGAAAAGAACAAGACTTGGAAGCTAGTTGAGAAGCCTAAAGACAAGGAGATCATTAGAGTCAAGTGGATTTACAAAGTCAAGCTGAATCCGGATGGTTCAATTCAAAAGAAGAAGGCAAGACTTGTTGCTAAAGGGTATTCACAACAGCCCGGAATTGACTACAATGAAACTTTTGCACCGGTTGCAAGATTTGATACAATTAGAGCTCTCATTGCCATGGCAGTCCAAAAAGGTTGGAATCTCTACTAACTTGATAGTTAAATCTGCATTTTTGAATGGAGAATTGAAGGAAGAGGTGTATGTTCAACAACCTCAAGGCTTTGTCAAAGAAGGAGAAGAAGACAAAGTATACAAGTTGAGAAAGGCATTGTACGGGTTGAAACAAGCTCAAAGGGCTTGGTACAGCCAAATTGATTCTTACTTCATGGAGCAAGGATTCAAGAAAAGCAAGAGTGAGCCAACCTTGTATGTGAAGATTCAAGGTAACTCAAACATTCTCATTGTTGCTTTGTATGTTGATGATTTACTTTACACTGGTAACAATGAGAAGATGATTGCTGATTTTAAGAGAGACATGATGAAAAGATATGAAATGAATGATATGGGGCTGCTACATCATTTTCTTGGCATGGAAGATTTATCAATATGATGATGGAGTCTTTATTTGTCAAAAGAAATATGCTGAAAATATCCTTGTGAAGTTTGGCATGGCTGATTGCAAACCTATGGCTACACCACTTGTTGTGAGTGAAAAACTTGTTAAAGAAGATGGTGAAAAGAAAGTTGATTCTACTTTATATAGAAGTTTGGTGGGAAATTTGCTTTATCTCACAGCTACAAGGCCGGATATCATGTTTGCTTCAAGTTTATTGTCAAGGTTCATGCACAATCCAGCTCATTGCATCTTGGAGCCGCCAAGAGAGTATTAAGATACATCAAGGGAACACTCAACTATGGTATCAAATTCAGCAAAGGAGTTCCTATAAACTTGCATGGTTATTGTGATAGTGATTGGGGTGGATGCCTTGATGATATGAAGAGCACATCGGGCTATTAGTTTTTCACTTGATTCGGGAGTATTTTCTTGGGCATCAAAGAAGCAACAAAGTGTGGCACAATCATCCACTGAAGCTGAATATATTTCAGCAAGTTTGGCGACATCACAAGTCATTTGGCTTAGAAGAATTCTTGAAGATATTGGCGAAAAGCAACTACAAGCAACAGTGATGTTATGTGACAATAAATCAGCCATTGACATTGCCAAAAATCCAGTTTATCATAGTAGAACTCGCCACATTGCCATTAAGCATCATTTCATTCGAGATGCAATTGAAGATGGTGAAGTTGAGCTGAAATTTTGCAGGAGTGAAGACCAATTTGCAGATATCTTTACTAAGGCTCTTCCAAAAGACAAGTTCAACTATTTTCGGGAGATGCTTGGAGTTCAAGAGTAGCACATTAAGGGAGGATATGTTGAGTAATGTGCTTTGACTAATGTGTTAATGGGTTAGTTGGCAAGTTGTGTTAATGTGTTACTTGGCAAGTGATTAGTGTAGAATTTTCTCTAAGTATTCCAATGATTCTAGAATGATATATTCACCTATAAATGAGTCTTGTAAACATCAAGATATTAAGAGTGAAAAGAATGAATTAATCTTGGGTCTAAACAAAAAACTTTTCATCTTCTTTATCCTACCACCCAACACCTCTGTAACAGCATATCTAGTAGGAGTTGGGAGATTCTTTGAAACTTTCTCATCATGTAAATTTGAGTGTAATCTTTCTGTATCAGTGTATTTATTAGGAGTTGGAAGATTCCTCGAGTGTATCTTTTTGCTCTTTCTGATGCCATTTCGTGAGTTCACCCTCAACCACTTGCTTGGCTGCTTCAGCCATCTCTGCTTGTTTTAAAGCATCCTTGATGGCAGCTTCTATTGTCTCTTTCTCTTTCATAGATGCCTCCAATTTCTTAAGCATTTCATTTTCGCTTGCTTTGATTGTCTCAATCTGAGCCATGATAGTTGCAACTTTTAAATTAGCATCTGCCCTTGATTCTTCAGCTTTCTTGCTTAAAGATTCAAAATCCTTAACCAACAACTTGATCTTGTTATTTGAATTTGAACATGTGCTCTGGGCCGTGCCACTTTTGTATGAATTATGAATCATTTCTCCTGCACGTTTTTCTGCTGCCTTTGCTGCTTCAACGTCATTTAATGCAATTTTTAGGCTTTCTTCAACTTCCTGGGCTGCGAGACATGCTATTTCAGTGACTTGATTAAGTAATGCAATGTTGTTCATGATATCTTCTGCTTCCCGTCTAGCATTTACAGTTTCTGAGGCTAGCTGTTGGAGTTTTAGATGTATATCTTTACATTCTTCTTGGGTATATCCTGCAAGGGCTGCTTCGAGTTGTTTTTTGTATCTTTCTATTTTAATTTGTAAAGCTTCTTCTGTTGATGCGGCTTGCCATATTCTGTAATTTAGAATAGTCCCTCTTAACATTATTAAGCTCCGCCTTAAGGAAATCTACCAAGCTTCACTACGAGTTTTCATTCTCTGCAATTTCTTGCAGTTTATTTTTAGCATCAACAAGCTCTACAGCTGCAATTGTTAAAGACTTATCTGCATCCCTGACATTATTTAGTTGTTCTTGCAAAAGCTTGATTGCCTCCATTGTTTCTTCAAGATTTTCCTCAAGATTTTCACTAGGATTAGTTTCTTCCTTCAGGGATTTGATTCTTAGTTCTACTTCTTCCTTGACCATTTCATGGGATTGAGAGTTGGCTTACCTTTCTTCATTATTCTTATTTCGTTCTTCTTGGGCTTGAAGTATCGCTAACTTCACGTGCCCAAGTGTTTCACGCAAGGTAGTAATTTCTTTCGAAATCTGAGTTACTCTGTCTTGGTTGACTTGGGTGATATGCTGTGCATCTACAGCCTGTTAAAATGCAGCCAATTTTGCTTCAAGGACTCCATCTAATTCCTGTCTGAGGGTTGTAAGGTCTTGTTTAGCAGAAATGAGTTCTGCGGCAGAGGCCTTGTACTGTTCTCTCTCATTATTAACATCTTGTTTCCATGCATCGCCACCAATATGTAGTCTGATGGATTTGTGTTCTTCAAGATCTTTAGCTCTTTGCTTTGCGGCTTCTGTTGCCTCAATTGCTGCTTGCTTGGATTCACTAATAAGTTGAAGCTTGCTTGTTAGTTCCTGTAGTGTTCTATTCGCCTTCTCAAGTTCACGAAATGCTTGAGCTTTTGTGGTTTCTGTGCCTTTAAGGCGTGCCCTTAAGTCATCAAGTTCTTTGAGAGCCAATTGAAAAGCTGACTCTTTCTCAAGCACTCTCTGCAAAAATTTAAGAAGGAAAAAAAATAATAATAAGGCGAGTAAGAAATCTGGGAATACACCACGTAACTATGTCCTGGGAAGTGAATGGTAAGTCTATTAGCTCACGATTTCCTCTTTTAGTTAGTGTGGTAAGACACCGGCAGTGAACCACTTGCCCCAAACACCCGTCAGCTTTGATACGGATAAGCAGAAAAGAGTGAGAAAGTATAATTTGCATGGAGCTACTTCACGGCTGGTAAATAGTGGCTTCAAAATACAAAAAGGTCGCAATAGGTTAACGTACCTCATCAGGAGTTTTTGGCTTTTTAATTAGGAGAGGCTTGTTGGCCCTTGGTGAGGTTACAGCTTCACCAAATAAGTAAACTACAGCCTTGACGGATTGAAATGGTGCGCTGGTGTCAATCTCTCCAGCATCTGTACTAGGAGAGCTTCCATTGCTGGATCGTGTTGGCGAACCCAATGAAATTGGAGAATCGAAGGAGCTATGCCGAGTTCTTACCATGGTTCAAAGACTCCGACTCGGCCGAGTTGTCACTAGAACGGCGTACTCCGATTTGAAACCGTTTGGATTCTACTCGGAGATTGAAGAATCGCCGAGAACTCGTCTGAACTCGGTTGACTTGGACTGAGTTAACTGTGAGTCGACGAGGAGTAGTCGATTTTCGGCCGAGTCACCAGGTCAACCCGGTCCCAAAAAAAAAATCAAACGAAAAAAAAAAAACCTGAACGGAAGAAATGGCTTCTAGCAAGTTCAACAAAACAACCCAGCAACTCCACTGTTGAACACCTCTGCACCGTCAAGCCACCACCAAAGCTCATCTTTTGACTAAGTAAGACTCTCTGATCTTCTGTTTATTCCTTTGGTCTAGTACTTAATCCCTGAATTTTTGTGTGCATATTGATGGGCTGTGATGAATTTGAACGAGGATGGGAGGATTTAAAATTTGGTTTAGGAAATTTTCTTCTTTTGCTCTAGAATCCAGTTAACGGATTCAACCTTCAATCTACTTGGTTTTGGGATCTTGAGTTTTGAAGTAATTTAGGGCTTCTTTTGTGGAAATTGAAGACATCCGATTTGGATGCTTGGGAAATTGGTCCTTGAGTTTTTCAAAGATATGGTTGGTTTTGGTTGGAAGATTGTAAACACCAAATTTTGACACACCTTTTATAAAAATATGCGTATTACTTTATTTAGGGGGGTATTTTGATTTTCAGGGGCCAATTATAATTTTTGTGTATATTACGTCTAATTTGTTACATCATGGGCAAAATGGTAATTTTACCATATAAATATTATTTTATTGTATATTATTTCCTAAATATACAATTTTACTATTTTTATCATTATTTATAATTTTAATAATTTTTAGGAGTCATTTTTTATTTATTTAAAATTTTAGTATTTTTAACTTAATGGCACGTTTTTCAATGCACTCTTTTTTACGAGAATTTTCAAGTAAAAAAATTTTATATATGTATTTTGTATATTTATAAATTTTTTGTAAAAGTTACATGATTTTTAAAGGTCATTTAGTATTTATTTATTTTTTGTCTTTTTTTTATTAAGGGCACGTTTCCCAAGAATGCGTTAATCTTAAAATTTTTGAGTGAAAATTATACTATGTGTGCTTTATGTGATAATGTATGTTGTGTAAAATTTTTGTGATGACATTTATTAATTTTTATAAATTTTATAACTTTGCCATATTCGGGTCACGTTTTCCAACGTATTTTTTTTATTTTTTTTCATTTATTTATTTAAAATTTTTCTTTATGAGAATTTTGTATGTGTGTATTTTATAAATTTTATGTAAAGAAAATTTTCATAATTTATATATTTATTTATTTTAAAGACCATTTGTTATTTATTTTAAATTGTATTTTTCTAACCTAAAATTAACTTTTTTTGTTACACTGAAATTTTATTTTTTTCCTTCTTATAATATTATATTTCAGTTTTTAATGTATAATTTAAAAAGAGTTCAAGTAGTTTTTATTTTATTTTTATTTTTTATTTTTTATTTTATTTTTCTGTTTTCCTTTGTTTTTTTCATTAAAAAAAAAAAGATGAACAGCAGCAGCAGCGTTGCTGCTGCTGTTTGTTTTCTGCAAACACCATCCCCAAGCCATGCCTCTTCTCATCATCACCTCCTAACTTGCACTCAACCTACCAAATTTTGAGAGATTTTGTTTTTATTTTACACTCACAATCCTCACCTCTCCCTCTCTACACCATTTTCACCTCACTGCACTTCAGGCACAAAACTTCTTCTTCACACACAACACACGCACAAACATTCACTCTCAAGCACAAACACGCATAAAAAACTGCATTCTGCCTCTCCTTCCCATTCTTCTCTCCCTCGGCTCACAGAAACACTACACACACCTGCACAAATCCTTCACTCTCTCGGCTTTCCCTTCAATTCACAAAACCACACCCACAGCTCTCATTCACAGAGCACACCTGCAAATCACACACCCAATTCCTGCACTTCCACAAACCAGTCACAAACACACACTTCACAGCCATCCACATTACACACACTACACACCTGCACTTCCACAAACAGAGCCACATTCACACACACAAAACACTAATTTCATCAGTACAAAAACCAACATTCCCATACACACACACTACACGCCTGCACATTCACAACATCACATACACCTGCACATCACACACACATCAGTCTATACCCATGCATACACCTGCAAACACACACACACACACACACACATCAGTCCACATACACACACTACCTGCAAGAAACCGAAAAAAAAGCAACAATAGCAACAACCACATCACTACAGCGGGCTCACCACCACGACGCCACACACCACCACCAACCGCCGGTCACAGACAGCCGTAACCACCATCACCAACATTGAGATCGCCTTCGTCTCACTTCCACAATCCAAAATCTGTAAGATTTGCAGCTTTCCTTCCAATTTCTGTTCGCGCTTTTATGGGTGAAATTAGTATATTACGTTATTTAATTCAGAGTGAATCTAAATAGAAAATGATTTGTGTTTTGGGGGTAGAAAGAAATTGGGAATTTGGGAGAAAAATTAATTTGATGGGAGGGAAATCGAGAGAAATAGAGGACAAGGAGAGAGAGAGAGACCGACGAGGAGAGAGAGACCGGCGAGGAGAGAACAGAACCAGGGAAGGGGAAGAAGAAAAGGGGGGAAGAGAGAAAAGAAGAGATCGAAGAACCAGAAAGGAAGAAGAAGAAAAAGGGGAAGAGAGAAAAGAAGAAGAAAGAAAAGAAAAAGGAAAAAAGAAAGAAAGAAGAAAGGAGAGAAGGAAAAGAAAAAGAAAAAAAAAAGAAAAGGAAAAAAAATAATAAAAGAGGAAATCTGGAAAAGATTAAAAAAAAAAGAGAGAGAAACCGGATAAAAAAAAAGTTTTAGTGAAACTACGTCGTTTTGACGTAGTTTCACTCAAAATTACGTCATTTTGATGGTTTAGTTTTCTAATTTGATTTTAATTAATAATATGTATTTATTTTATAGTCCTTATACTTTTATTAATGTTACTGTGGCCCTGAACATTTATGATTTGTGCATTTAAGTTTCTGTTTTTTCTAGATTGACCCCCATGATTTTATTTTCTTTTCAATTAGATCCTAATTAATTGTATTTAGGTCTCCCAACTTTTATATAATTACATTTTGACCCCTATATTTCTGTAAAATTGTATTTTGACCCCTATATTTATGTAAAATTACATTTTGACCCCTATATTTTTCTAAAAATTACCTTTTTACCCTCCAATATTTCTGGAAATTGTAATTTTATCCCCAAGTTTGCTGGAATTGTATTTTAACCCTTGAAAGTTGCTAAAATTTTTGTAATTTGGTTCCTACTATTGCTGAAATTTTATTTTTTGTCCTCCCAACTTTGCTGGAATTTTATTTAAGTCATTATACTTGCTGGAATTTTATTTTTGTGTCCCCCCAACCTTGCTGGAATTTTATTCTAAGTCATTATAGTTGCTGGAATTTTATTTTTTGTCCCCCAACTTTGCTGGAATTTTATTTAAGTCATTATACTTGCTGGAATTTTATTTTTGTGTCCCCCCAACATTGCTGGAATTTTATTCTAAGTCATTATACTTGCTGGAATTTTATTTTTTGTCCCCCCAACCTTGCTGGAATTTTGTTTAGTTTACTATACTTGCTGGAATTTTAGTTTAAGTCCCTATACTTGTTGAAATCTTAGTTTTAAGCCCTAGATACTTGTTGGATTTTTTATTCTAAGCCTCTAATTTTGCTCAAAATTGACATTTTATCCCTAATTTTACGTATTTCATATTTTATACTTTAAATAGTGGTGCCTTGACATGTTTGTTGATTTTCTTAGCAATTTGTACCGGGTTACGAATGGGAGGTATCTCTATTACCCCTTTTATTTTTCTTTGTGTGTTCTTATGTGCTCCTATATTTTTTTATGTGTTTTTCTTTATGTATTTTTTAAGTGTTTATTATTTTACTTATATGTGAGTATTTATTTATGTTATTTTATTTATTTGAGTTTAATTCTAATTATTCAAAGAAATGTAATAGATAGGTAATATTCTATTTAGCAAAATTTTTGTATTTAGCTAGAAAGTGTAATAGATAGTTTATATTTTCATCTAGTTAACAAAATTTTATGTATTTTAGATAGAAAATGTAATAGATAGGCTAGATAGGTTATCTTTTATTTTTTATTTTTTCTTTCTATTTTTTAGATTGTAATTAGGCTTCTCCGGTGTAATAGTTAGGGCTTTTGTGTGCTATGTGCTTATGTGTTTTATTTGCTTTCTTTAGGACTTTGCATCTAGAATATCATGCTTATGTGTTATGTGCTCCTATGTGCTATTATGTGCTTTTATGTGATTATTGCTTCAATCTATTCTTTATTTATTTACTTGCTCTACTATTATATATGTGTATCGTTGCCACACTAGTCCAACGCTAGTTGTGGTTAATTTCGATTTCTTCGCTAGTCCAATGCTAGCGGAGAATTTTTAGAAAATAGCCTAGTCCAATGCTAGGCCCTTTAGGTCATTTTAGTATTAGAATCATTTCTCGCGTGTTCATTCCATGCCATTTCACACACATTTTTTTGTTTTAGGCCTTTTTCCATTTTGCATGATTTTTATATATACTTTATCGCTTATTATCTATTTTTAACGTCTATTTAGTGCATAACATTTAGATTTCACTACACATAGAATCTTAGGTCATTTGCGTGATTTGACTAGAAATAGTCATCTACTCACGTGGGAAGTGATGGCATACATGTCGTTCCCCCCCCGGTGAATAGGAATAGTTAGTCACGAGTCTATTAGTTTCCCGTACCCGTTATGTTGCATCCCTACTTTCTTCGTTCACTTATTATCTATATTACTATTTTCCTTTTCTTTTGCATTCCATTTTTGCATCTATACTCGTGACTCCATCGAGGTCTAGAATCGGGTTTCGCAATTAATGCGAATATCTCGACCAAACCTCAATAGAACATTTTGTCCCTTAACGATACCCATTTTTAGGACTAGATTTGCATTCATATAGTTGCATTCAAATGTGATAAAATCTTAGGGTTATATTAGGAAAATTTAGACTAAACCTCGCAACTAGTTTCGGCTAGGTTGAAAGGGTGCCTTAGGCGAGAGCCTTTGCCTTCCCTTTCTTCAACTGTAACTCCCGAACCTTTTTCTCTTGTTTTCAAAGACCTGGAGTTGTCTAAAAGGGTTTTTATCGCTTTTCTTACATTTTTCTCAAATCATTTTTCTAAATAAATCATTCTCGATTTTCTTACCTTTTATAAAATATTTTCTGGTGACATGGTACACCAAAACTCAATACCAAGTGGCGACTCCCTTTTTACTAAAAACCCTTTTTAGACTCTATTTTCGGACCCAAAAACCGCCGCATTTTCAAAGTCCCATTTTAGGCCTTTTTTTAAGTAAAGCAATTTTCTAAAAAATCATATTTTTTGTCAAACTATTTTTTATAAAGTATTTTCTGAAAATCATTTTACAAAAATTTGTACTCCTTTTCCAATGAACAACGACAACCCACATTTAATTCTTCCTTTTCTTTTTTTCCGACCTCACTTCACTATTTCCCTTCGAAAAATGGGGCGCGACAAAGACATTAGAGTTTGAAGAATTTGGTGACTTAAGGTTTTAATCTGCTGGAATTTTCAGATCAAAGAAATTCGGATTTTGGGAGGTTCTAAGAACATGAGGATTTTATTTAATTTTCCGGTATTATTTTTTGGTATTTAAGCAATATCTTTCCTTTTCTTTCTTTGCATATTTATATTTCTTTGTCCCCGATTTCCTCTAATATTATTTTGTCTCTAGCATTTAGAAATCTTTGCATTTAGACTTTTGACAATTATAGATTAACCCTCTGGGAATTCATTCTTTTTCAAATTAGTCCTAATTAATTACAATCTGAACCACATTTTGAATCGCATATTCATTTTTCTTGATATTGATAGGTATGAAAATACAAAATAATATTAGAATTTTTTAAATAATTGCATTTTGTTTAATATGAATCATTTTTATCTTTAACAGAAGATTGATCATAAAACAATTGAGGTTTCTTCTACTTGTATAAAAAATGATAAATATTACTTTTACAATTATTATTTTTAAAATTATGTTCTGTGCTATTTTAATTTTGTTTGAGATAGCATTGCGTTGAATGATTAAAAATATATATCGTTTTGTATATTGCTAAAAATAATACATTTTAGAAATTTTCTTTACTAATTTTTTTGGTTATTTTTATTTAGCATATTTTTTTATATTTTGAATGATTATTTATAATTTTTAGAATAAAAATTATTTTAAAATATGCGTCTCACCGAGACCTTAACTGCTATGTCAAGACCGATGTGGAACGGTACACGTTGCGATCGCAACCGCGCGACTTTGAACCATGATTCTTAAATGAAAGCCTAACATTATAAAAAAATTATTGTTGAAATGTGCCTGCAACAAGATGAGCAGAAAAATAAGTCTTTGTAACGCAACAGTTTTGGAGAATGAATGTGGAACATAAGAAGTAGGAAATGGTCTAGAAATTTGGTCTTTTTGAAGAATCCAACGTGGAAGCGAGAAATATTAACAAGAGAGCCGCTCCGGCAGAATTTCTGTCCTTTATTTTTTTTTTCGTTATTCTTTTGTGGAATAATTTTCATGCTATAGGAATTAGACAAGATTATATCATTGCATGCATACACAAGATATCCGACGTTGAGATGATCGGGAAGATGAGAGATGTGCAAAACTTCATTAAGGAAGCGACATGCAGTTGCTAATTAATCTTGAAATCTTGAAAAGTTGCATTGATACCTGAAAATGACACTGTTTAATTAATATCTTGAACGCCCTCTTAAAGAAGAGAATGGGGACCAAAAAAAAAAAAAACAAACAAACAAAAGATTGTAGGAATCTTGAATGACTCAAAAGTCAAAACGAATAGCAAGAATCCATGGTTCCAGGAAGATTCTTGCACTACCGACTAACAGAGATGTGATAATGATGTCGAAGCCTTGAAAGCCACACTGTAATGTAGAGATGAAGAAGTAACGTAAGTACCTCAAACGATGGAACCTCTTTTCCGTGCACAGGGGCCGGGATGGACAATGCAAATGTTGCCTACAGGACAATATCGCACGTGCCATGCAAACGTCGTTCATCCTTTTCCTCCTCAAATTTCTTTGATCGATGAGGAAGAGTTGCATCTGTCACACCCGTGTCCGGTTGTAATACACTACGTATTATGCTCACTCAATACGCAAGGCTCTATAAATTATCAAAGTAATTCTAAAGCATAAACAATTATAAACATTAAAATACTCCAATTAATATAAAAAAATCCTCTAATAATAAAATTTTAACATCCACCAAGTCATCAAATTCTTTTAGGTAAAATACATAACACAAGACTTAAAATAAATTACTGTCAATAGCCTACCAACTATTTCTCAAATATAAATTTACATCCTGAATTGCGAAACTAGGTACCTTGCTTGCCTAATCCAAACTAAAAGCACCTGCAAAATAAATAACATATGTATGGTGAGCAACCACTGTGCTTAGTAAGCAATTCCACGCTTTTTTCACCAGTCTGGGCAGTTACATATATAAATATACATTGTACATGTATTCATTCTGTCACACACTATCCATAATCACACAAAACAATAATACATAATATATATCAAAATTGTGGCATATCAAACGAAACATAATCCATACATGCATACTCATACGTACATAGGTAGGCTCAGATTCATCAATGCAAGAACCAGTCAGTCTAGATATCTAGCCTGACTTCTCCCCAGTTAGGAGGGTCATAATCATGCGTGCATGGCCTGACTACTCACCATCAGGTAGGTATATCGAGAACTAGTTCTCTTTGATGTATAAAGAATAATCAGAGCCAAATCATAACATATCATACATTCACACATCACACGTACACATACACATACATATAAATAATCAAGGTGCCACGATATATGAAAATTTTTTTGCACATATTACATGCCTATTCTGAGTTTCATATTACGAAAATATTCACGAGAGGAATAAATATATATATGCAAAGAAATTTTTTTTTTCAAGACATGAGAAAGGTTAGAAATTACTTATTTCAGAATCAAAGTCCAAATGTACTAACTCAAATAATCTTGACCCCAGAAATCATCACCACCTAAAATACAATGAAAGCAAATACAATTTCCACCTTAAAATTGGCATCCACAAAAATACTTAAACTTTTAAGCCTATTACACGAAAATTCTAAAACTTCCAAAATAATTATATGACCTAGTTATTTATTTATTTTTTTAACTGTCTAATAAGAAGGCTAAAATAATATTTATTAACTTAAAAAAATAATTAAATAATTAACTAAAGAAAACTACCAAAGATAAATCTTAATTTATTTGGGCCGTGGCTCCCTGAATCCTTGTGGGGATGGTTGCCTTTCAATTCTTATCGCTCAATTGTTTGTTTGCTTCCTGTTTGCGTAAAACACCATTTTTTTTTTCCTTGTGGACCCAGTTGGGTCCCGCAATCTCCAAAACCACATAGGGGAGTCATTGACTCCCCTTGAATTCCCCAGGCCGTGGCCAGATTGGTCACGGCTTTGCCCCCGTTTTTTTTTTTTTTTTTTTTTTGTTTGTCTATGGCCTCCCCTACACGGAAAATTCCTTCTTTCACCAAATTCAAAGGCCAGCAAATTCGTTTCCATTGACATAATCTTCCATCGAAATACCAAACTATTTCCAACCAATGAGGCCATGGCAATTGCCTTTTTCTTTTATTCCTTTTTTTTTTCAGTTGTTTCATTCTTTAATAGAAACAACGAAAGGACATAAATATATATTTTTTTCAACAAACACCCAAAATCGAAAAACATAACTTCATCAACCTTCAATATTTTCTAATTAAAATTCTAAATAGTATTTAAAGATTAATCCCTCTAAAATTGTAAGACTCAATCCCAAACACTTTACAAACTAAATATTCTAACTAAACCAATCATTAAAATTTGAAATCAAGAACTAAACTCACCTTGATCGTTGTAGGGATTGTGAGAATAGTCTAAGACCTCTGGATCTGCAAAATCTTGGCTTCCCTCTTGATCTTGACCTTGAAGAATGTAGAGAGTCAATTTGTGAAAAAATATATAAATAAATGTCGTTTTCTTCTGTTAAATAGAAACGACTTCTTTATATTTATTTATTTTATTATGGCCCCTTTATATTTCTTCAAAACCCTAAAAAGGCCTTAAAATATATTTTTCATATTTTGCACTTAAGCCCATGACATTGGGTACGGGTATTTCAACATCACAAACCATCAAATGAAAAGGATTTCTGCAATAAAACGATTGGTAACCAGCTGGAAACACCAATTCACAAATTCTAGGAGATGCTTCAATGATCTTCAGTTTTCTTTGCAACAAGGGTAGATAAATAAACTTTGTCTCTTGCTAGCGTCGGGGGGAATGAACTTTGAAACAGTCAAAAGCAGGAAATGAGAATCCTAATTGTTTTCGAATTGTTTTCAAGCATCAAATGACAGGTACGTACGGAATAAACGCCAAACAAATTGGAGCTGCTCTTTCACATCCCAAATTTGGTAATTATTTCCCTACCATCCAATTGTATGTGTACGTAACTCAACGAAATGAAGGCCTCCGAGGCTAATTAAACTTCATAGTTAGTTCAAGATTGCCAGCCTATTTTGCTTTACTAAGCATATTCACATTTTACACTCCAATAATCCTATAGTATGTGTAAATTTTACTATTCTGGTGCAAATACAAGGGCAAATGTGTTCCTTTGCAATATATAGAGTTTACAATTTTTATTCTTATCAAATCTAAGCTAACACATATACAATAACATCATTCAGCCTTTAATATAGCCGCAGTACGGTATGAATTAAACCATCAATGTGCATGGTTATAGTTTTCAAAGTCTTTTGGTTAGTTTGAGTTAGGTAACTAATTTCAAAATCAGAGCCACATAGGATTATAGTTCATGTGGCTATAAAGTTTAGCATATAGTCTTGCTGATGTGTTGTATGACATATTGAATTTATATCTATACCTATCTTATCTTATATATATATTAAAAGTGGGAGTTTTGCAAGTGATTTAGATTTTTTTTCCTATAGTGACCTTACAAAATAAATTAATGGTAATATTATATTATGTCTTCAAAATTAAATGCCTTTTCTTATAATTATTAGGGCTATTTTTGTAAAACTAATATTGAGTATTTAGTTTAGGAATGTAGGTTTTATTGAAGCATGTTTCCTTAATTTTTTAAGGAAATAGATTTGTGACTTAGAAATAATGTCAAGTTTTAGAAATTACTTTGAAATTCTTTAGAAATTTAAAAAATTATAAAAAGACTAGACTTGTATATATTTAGAAAAATAACTAAAAGGAGATTCATGTTGACCAACTACACACGATGTTAAAAATAAGCCAACTTGATTCACGTACATAGAACTCATATTAAAATTGTCTTATTTTAATAACTAAGTTATCACTAGCAAGGTTAAGATTATTGTGGAGTTTGAATTGAAGATATATAATCTTTGGGCAAAGTTAGTTTCAAGTAAATAGTTATTTTTCATATATGTGTTGGCCTTTTTTTCTGATTAATTATAAATTTTCTATGTATTTGAATATGTTGAAACACGATGTCTAGGTCAACTCCACCTTTTGTTATTGCAATGTGTTTGCCTTGATCAAGTGCTTAGGATAGAATTTGTGTTCAAGTTGTTGATTCTGGGGTAAGTAACGTCATTCCGACTTATTGTATTGATTTTTTAATTTTTCATTGCCCTATTCCTATTTATTTCTTTAGTTGCTTTAACTTTTATATTGTAGGTCTAATAATCATTTAAATTATTTTTAAAATTAAAAATCTATATACAAAGAAGTTAAGAGAGATTGAAACACAAGCACATTGGCTGTGTATGACATCGCTCATAAATCTTTTGTGAGTTATACCGTGTTTATGCACACTAAATATGTATTAATATGAAAACGAATAAATTATATTTGAGTTATATACATGTTAGGTTTTTTGGTTAAATTGTACATTTTTTATTTTTCTGTTTATTTGTTTTTTTCTCTTTGATTTTTTTTTCTCTCTTTGAGTTTGATAGCTTAGGGGATAAGGATAATATAGGGCTAATGGTAATTTTTTACTGCTTCAATGGATAGTTGAATTTTCATTTACAAGTCCTTCAGCTTAATGACTATTACTTTTTGTTTTTAACAAATAATTGAATCCACATACCTTTCAAATAGTTATTATTCATAAGCTCTTTGGCCAGTCTATTCAACTGTATTAGATTAATATCACCAAACATCTAGGTTTCTTTTTCCAATCCTCGAAGTCATTATTTACTTGAACTCTATATAGGACTGGATGATTGACAGTTTTAACAATAGGAACTAATATATCATTGCCAAAGTAGTTAAAAGGGAATAAAATTGTTAAAAATTCGAAAATCAACACACAGATCAAATCACGCTTGTCTAAGATTAGAGGACTGAACAATCGCATCCAGCATTTTAGGTTTTAATCAAACCTACATAGATGCATAAGATGCAAATTAACAAAAGAGTAAAACTAGTACTTACACACATTATAGACTACAGAAGAGGGGAAAATGCGTCCGAAAATTTTGTTGAAAGCCTAAATGAAAGTTCTCAAAACAGCAGCATATAGCACCGATTAATGTCCAATTAAAACCAATATAAAAAAAAAGCAATGAAGAGTATAGAAGAGATTTTGGAAGGGATGGAATGCATGAAAAAGACTGGTTAGTGCCTGTTACCTTTTATTTTGGGGCCAGATTAGCTTCTGATAGAGCCGATAGGTAACATGCAAAATTAAATTACGAAACTGTTCTACTTTTTGCTTATATAGCATTCTTTATGCTGTTTTCTTTTTAGTTAGTCTATTTTGAAATAAAGCATTAAGCATTGTTTCAAATTTAAAGTAAATGTTGCTCTAATATATTAATGGGTTTATTTTACGTAATTAGAACATGCCATGGACGTGGAGTGCTGCTATGGTGTCATGGTTTACAAAGGCATTCTAACAAGTGGAGAAGTTGGGGCCATTAATCAAATTTATAAAGATAACAATAGAATTTCACTAAAGAAATTGAAGGCCTTTCAAGAGTTTGAGATATTTACCTAAGGTTGAATTTTAGGTAGATAACTATTTTGAAATAAATTTATTTATAAAATTGAATTTGATTTGGGAAAAAATTATCTAAAAGACAATTTTGTTGAAAAAAAATCTTTGGGAAAAGAATTGGAAATTTTTTCAGGATGGCTTTTAGAAGTTCCTAAGAATTTCTTATAGAAATTAAGCATTCAAGAAAATAGGAAAGAAAAGTTACTTGAATATTAATTTTTACATCTGTAGCCCTTGTGGGCTTTATGGAAAAAATCATGGCATTGAAAGAAAACAAAAGGCATAAATTTTATGCTCTAACAAACATATATAAATTTTCTATCGTTGTTTTGTCTCTATCAATTTACTATCAGGGTGAGTTATTCTTTTAGCAATTAATTGTTGGTTTTGGTTTTGTATTGCATTTAAATTGTTATTGATACAGTATGTGGATCACGTATTTGTTCAAACGTATGTGTTAAACATATTTTATACTTTCAATTATTAATTCAATTTTATAGATCACTTACTTCTTTAACTCTTAATGCTTTAATTATATATTGTCTACTAAGCTCAAAAAATAACTACTTTTATGAGTAGATAACGTTCAGTTTGATGCTATTTTGTTAGGAAAAAAATATAGTTATCCCAAATATATGTGTGTATGTGTGTGTGTGTGTGTGTATTGTTACTTACTCTATGTTAAAAATTAGCACAATAATTGAGAAAAATCATTGAAGCTATTATCTCCATAAGAATAAGTAGGGCCAACAATTCAAACTTTGAGCTAAGATGAAATAAGTATTTTATGTAGGTCAAACACAATTTATGATTTATGAAATCAAAATAATCTAAATAAATACAAACATTGAGTTTTTAATTTAAAAGTGTTATTCTTATCAAAGCATTCAATTAAGTTTCTAAGGAGTTGGAAGGAAATTTGAATTTTAGAAAGTATTTTGGTAATACTTTAAAAATTGAAGTATAATTCTAAAAGGAAAGGTACTTTAGCCATAGTTCATTTTTTCACCCTTTGCATGTGACGTGAGATTCAAGACAAAAAACTAATTTATTTTATGTTAAATCAAGAATATAATCATGAACATAGGTTAAACTAAGAACTTTTTATTTTCATATTTTTTTAAATATAAAAGCAAATAGAAAAAATAATAGAATACTCTGAGGGAATGCAAGTCCACTATCCAGTAGCTATCTTCATGAATATAATTTTTATCTTAATTGTTTTATTAACTCTGACTTCAATTGTACACTACTGAAATTACTATTGTATCTAGAATATTTATACATCATGCGTCGTGTAGTTAAAATTTGATATTTGTAATTGTAATGCTAACAGGTTCACTTTAAATTGTTAATGCTTTTTTTTTATGGTTAGTCTAAAAAAGTTGTCTATTACTAAAACATAATCTTTTATGCATAAAGATATCAATGAGGTCTAAGGTCTTTGGTGGAGTAGGCATACAAAGTACTTCTGCCTAAGGAATATCATGATAGCAACTTAGTACCCGATTTCATTATACATAAAGTACTCATTGTTTGTAAATTATAACCATGAAAAGGAAGAAAACAATATCAAACATAATTAAATATGATGCATTCAAGGCATTATTTTGTAAAGAAATCAATTGTATAAAATTTATGGACAATTATGTTAATTATTAGTATTCAGAAAATAATTTCAAAATTAAATTAAGGATTAATTTTAGTAAAAATGGAATGTCGATAGAGATTGGAGCCAATGGCACTAGGTATTATTTTATAAATACTCATAAGTATTAAAAAAGTCATGATTGGAATGGACTGTTTGAAAAATAGTGATATTTTATTTAGGTTAAAGAAGTGAGAGGGGTATAATGTCAACCGATAGGGACTATGATTTTTTTTTTTAACTATTGATTGAACTAAAAATTAATTCCTAGCCTTAAAGAAATATTCATTTGTGAGTTAAGTTTTTGTGGTTCTCTTGCTCTTCTACTTTTAATAATGCATTGATATTATAATTCAAAAATCATATAACAGTGTTATACACACACACACACACACATATATCTCTTGACATTGTTGCATTTTTTTTTAAAACTATCTATTATTTCGAATCTCCTACTAAGTATAACCTCATAAATAGCTTTGAAAGATTATTTAATTTAAGAATCATGGGTCATGTATGCTTGAGATAAATATTACCTTTTCCTTGAGCAGATGTTGAAGGAATTTTAGAAATTTTATTTACGAAAGTTTTATCATGTAGTCTTAAAATACTCTTAAAATGCACAGTTACTTTAATTTCTTGGTGTAAAATGATATTGGTCAAATATGTTGTATTAATAGGTGAAAGAAATTTAAAAGTCAAATTTATGAAGAGTTTCATTGTGTAGTTCTAAAATACTTTTAGAATGCTCAGTTATTTTGATTTCACCATATAAAATGACGTTAGTCCTAAATATCTTAGAATACACACTTATTTTGATTTCTCTGTGAAGGATGATGTTAGTCAAGTATGTTTTATTCATTTATTCCAAAAATTGACGTAGTCCAATAATTCAAAATGTGTATAATTCCATTATTATCTAATGTGGACTTCTTTCATATTAATTATCTAATCACAGATTTGTTTCGTATGATAGTGGATAGAATTTCAAAATTATATTGACACGTACTACTTTTTATACAAGGATGTGCAAAAGATAGGCCAAATGTTTCTACTCTACTTGCAATACTCAAGGTCAAATTGAAGAGATCCTTCATCATTAGATACCGACTTATAATCTAAGAATGTGAAATTATGAAGAAACTATGTGTAGCAATGATGCCAACATGTGTTTTTTTTTTAAATTCATAATTAGGTCTTCTCTTGTGTGTAATTTTCTGTGTATACTGTTGACAATTAGAAAATCAAAGTTTTACCACTTTAATTTGTCACATGGTGCAACTACCAAAGACATATAAATTTGTACCTTCATTCAAATATATAATATTTATATGATTTGCGTAGTTATTAAGTTTTAACATTTTATTCATCTTTTTGGTATGTGTTTTCTATTATTTTTACTTTAAATGAGTTTAAATTATCTTGACCTCTATAGAACTAAATATCTGTATGATAGCACAAAACATAAGCATATAGCACTATCTTATCTTATAGCACAATCCTAACTATTTTGATTACCCTCAAATTGTGTGTTATTTATTTCTAACTTACTTATATACATTTTACAATTATATTCACTCAGAAATTTGTATTGCTCAAAATATTATGTTTTCCACTTTAAACTTCTATATTTATGTACTTAGTTAATAAGGTTAAAAATAAAGTTTCCTTTTTGCAGTAAAATTGAAGTTAAATTAGCAAAATCTATCACACAAATTAGCTTAAAAGATCAGGACTTCAATCAATCGGAGACTTAGCAATGAACATCTCATGGTCATATTGGTTAAGTAGTGAATAAAAAGGAGCATGTGTATTTTTTGGTAATTTTGGTGTAAAATATTTCAAGACATGCCTATCAACTCAAAACTAGAATCACCATTGCCTAGATAACCAAAAAAAAAAAAAAATGTTGACGGCATGAGTTGTAAAGAGTTTTTTACACTTTTCTCTAAATATTTTTTTTCCTTACTGTTTTTGTTACACAAGCCCTTTTTAAAAAAAAAAAAACTTTTCAATCGACTATTGTGGTTGTTAAATATTTTCCATCTTGTGAGTATATATGCTACCTATTATAAAATAGGACGGAAAGGGAATATATTTTTTTTACAGAAAAATATTATATTTTTAACAGAAAGTGCATGAGACAAAAGAAATATTGTTAATTTTCAATTTTCTTAAAAAACCTCGCTGCCCTTTTCCCTTGTTTACTTTTCATTAATTTTTTAAAATTTCTATTAAAATATAAAATAAAAATAATTTAAAAGTGCTTTATATTTTTTGTTGGAGAAGAATAGAGTACTCCTAATAGATCTTTTTTAATTATAGTCGGCTTCATTTTTTATTACTTGTAATAGAGTAATAAAATGATTTAAATAATTAAAAATTTTTCCTTTTTTAATTAACATAAAACAATACATTATTTGATTAAGCATCACAAAAAAATATCTAAGACGTGCAACGCACGTACTTCCATCCTAGTACTATATTAAGAGTGCTAGTTATGCTGAGCGAAAAGATGTTCTTAGTTATTGCACCTTTAAAAAATTTCAAGACATTAATGTTACATCCCAGAGTTAAACACTTTCTTTATACTTAGAGAAGCTATTTTGCAATATTGACTTTGAAGTTTATCATAGCCATAGAATTTTATTAAAATAAGATTTCTTATAGAAGATAATTAAATGTTGAAATATTACACCAAAAACATAGGTTGTGGGTGCAGTATTTCACATTCAATTAAAGAAGCTAAACAATTTACTAAAAAGTCTACAAAAAGAAAGGAAACGTAAATTGGGAAAAAAAATTAGAAAAGGAAATCATAAGTTATTGGACAAGCACTCAAGTTTCAAAAATATCTTTTGGAAACCAATAAGCCTAAGGAGAAAAAAAAATGTCCAATATTGATAGGAAACATAGGTGGTGAAGTAGGAAAATTTTGTATGTTATTGGAAACTAAACAAGAAAGGGAGGATTATTGCTGAAATTTGAAAATATTCTGAAAACATTAGTAGTGAGAAAAATTCTCAAGTGATTAACATTTTTGTATATCCACTATTTAGGGAAAGATTTTGGACTTCAAAAAAGATATGAAAAGATATTACTTAAAAAAGAGAAAAAAAAAAGGGATGAATAGTACTTGAAAAAAATTTTTTTTTAGGGATAACTTCACATACCTTCGCTGAGTTTTTTCATAATTGTACTTACCTCCCCTCATATTTTAAAAATTACACTTACACCCCCTGTATTTATATTTTTTTATAAGAATAGTTTCACATATCTCCTGAGGTTTGACATGATTGCACTTACCTTCCCTTAGGTTTTGAAAATTACACTTACACCCATTGTATTTATATTTTTGATAACAAAACAAAGCCATTTGATAATGTGTCCAAAAAACACCAACTAAACACCCTACAACATTTCTAATTGCTTTTAAAAAGAAAAATAAATGTTAAAAAATTAATTATTTAGTCATAAAAATGTCAAAAAGACTTATACTCTTACACTAAATTTTCAAATCTTCATCAGATTCCATTATCTAAAGCTGAGTTATCAAACTAATCTAAATAAACCTACTTCATCTATCAAAATTTTACAAACAAATATATTAGTAAGAAAGAGATGACCAATTTTTTGTCAAAAAATATACGTAAATAGATTGGAAGGCTCAATTTGAGAGGTAGAAAACTTTAATCTTTAGAGTCTTTTACTTTTTTTACTAATCGCTTGTTTTTAAAAGCAATTAAGGATCTTTAAGAATATTTGGTTGGTATTTTTGGGATACATTATCAAAATGGGTTTGTTTTGTTATAAAATTATAAACACGGGATGTGCAAGTGTAATTTTCAAAACCTAAGCACAGGTTCTTACAATTATGACAAACTTTAGGGGAGGTATGTGAAATTATCCCTTTTTTATAGCAAGAAAATTCATTTTGATAATGTAACCCAAAAACACCAATAAAATACCATAAAATTTCCTTAATTAATTTTAAAAAAGAAAAATAAATATTAAAAATTAATTTATTAGTCATAAACATGACAAAATGATCCATACTCTTACACTAAATTTCAATCTCCACTAGATTCTATTATCCAAAACTCAGTTTCATGATATCTAAGTAAAAAATTATTTATCAAAATCTTACAAACAAATATATTAATAAGAATGAGATGACTAATTTAATAAAAAATGCAAGCGTAAATAACTTGGGAAGCCCAATTAGAAGGGTAAAAAACTTTAATTTCGGGATCTTATTTAACTTTTTACTTATTGTTTGTTTTTATAAGGAATTAAGAGTATTTTAAAATATTCGAGTGGTATTTTTGAGATTTATTATCAAAATAGATTTGTTTTGTTATAAAAAATATCTACACACCGTCAACTTTTAGGCCCACCTAACAGAATGCTACAAAATAAATATAAATGGGGCCGCGAATCATTGTCTTGTGGGATACATACTGCATGGTACTGGCAGTGATGTTTTTGAGAATATAACAGTTTAGTCTTCTTGGGAAATAAATACATGGATGATAGATTATAACATCAGAAAGAGAAAATGAGAGAAGAAATTGGGCAGCACGGTCTTCCTCTTTTCGAGACCAAGGCCGCAAAAGGGCGCATAGCCTATTGGGTGTATGTATTCTCCATATTCGTGGGGATATGTCTGGTGTGTTTTTATAGAGTAAGTCAGCTGCCAAGCATACAAGGAAATCTCCTCAGAAAATGGGCTTGGATTGGTATGTTGATGGCGGAGCTCTGGTATAGTTTGTACTGGCTCATCACTCAATCAGTTCGATACTCCCCCATCTACCGTTACACCTTCAAGGACAGGCTTTCCAAAAGGTACTATATATAGTATACTTCCAAATTCCATTTGATTAATGACTAGTATATACATATTACTGATGCATGGAGAACAAATAATTCCTATGTATTAACAGGTACGAGAAGGTTCTCCCAAGCATCGACATATTTGTGTGCACTGCTGATCACGAGATTGAGCCACCAGTGATGGTGATAAACACTGTCCTATCACTCATGGCTTACGATTACCCACCGGAGAAGCTCAACGTCTATCTTTCCGACGACGGGTGCTCAGACATCATGTTTTACGCTCTCTTAGAAGCCTCCCGCTTCTCTAAGCACTGGATACCCTTCTGCAAGAGGTTCAACATACAGCCACGTTCACCGGATGCTTACTTTTCCACACTCACTACTGAAACACCGGATGATGATGATCTTCTCTTGGCCAAACACTTGTTCTCTATTAAGGTATATTAATTTTACACTTTCACATAGATTTTTACGAGATGTTCCAAACTCTACAGCGTTAAAAAAAAGGGCTTGAGAGAATCATGCCAACATCCTTACAAACAAAGTTAGACGTTAGGGACTCTTTACTTATTATTGTTTAACAGTCCTAATAATTTTAAAGGAGTAGATCAAGTAAGCGGGCAAAGTCATTACGTTTTACCCAGAATTCATTACGTACATATTGTTTTCCTATTAATACTTAGGGATGGGTTCTGATCCCCAGCCAATTAATTGGTGCTGTTACATATGTCCAAAGTTTATCCACTTACTAAATCATTTTGTTTATAATGGTTGTTGATAAATTTTTTGATACACGTGCTAGCACCACATGAATAGGGCTTAGTAGGAATTTAGTTAATGGAGCTAAGATTAGATTTCGAGATGAACAAGGTAGAAGTGTTAACCAAAATGCGTAAAGTAGTAACCAAATCCATGGTGTGTGTGTGTGTATTTTTTCTTTGGATATATTCCTAGGACTAGGGAAGGAAAGACCGGATTTGAACCTTGCATCTTGAACTAAGGTCATGATATCACTGAACTTTTTGGCCAGTGGCATTATGTTTATATATTGTTTTGAATAATTTTATAGACAGCTTTTCCATTATGGATCTATAGATTAAGATCTTGGTTAGGGTTCTTCAAACTAAAACGGCATAAGCTAATAAATTTATTAAGTTTTGTGGCTATTTGAATATAAGTAGACGAAAAGTAAGAAACCAACTCCAACTTTAGTCATCAATTTAGACGTAAATTTATAGGGTTTCAATCATTTTTTAGATATAAAGAATATTATAAGAAAATGGATTCAATATTGGAAAAATTACAATAGCAATTAAAAAATGAAACTCGTGATTTTTAAGGAACAATAGAAAGGAACCAATCCCAACCAAACCGATGACTTCACATACACATTAAGATAGAAACTATTACGACAAGGCAACACGACAGATGCCAATTAAAAACCTGCTGTTTCCGTATTCCTACAATGTCCGAATAGCACCTGATAATAATAGGGAAAATTGCGTACACTTCTAGCATAAAAATTGTTGAATTTACCACGAAAGGATGACTAATTTGTGGATGTTGGCTTTGATGGAATGGTAGTTCTATGTTGGATTTTGGCATGCCGTGGGTCTAAATTGGTAGATTTGGAATGGTAGTTCTGTTCTGGATTTCGCCATGCAGTGAGTGGGGTCACAAGTAAATTGGTACCATAATTCTCCTCAGGCTTCCAGCTTCCAAAGCTGAAAAAGACTAGAATGCCAAGTCAAAATTAGACTGGCCACCAACCCCCACGATACTATGCTGAATCATGACATTCTTTCTTTTTTAAAAAAAAAAAAATTACTTTGTTGATTTATTTATTTTTGGCTAGAACACCACATAATTGCAATCATATGGACAATCTACGCATATGATCTAATTTGGTTTAGCGACTTTCCTCTGCCATTCTTGAATTAACGGTCAGTAGTGTACTTTTTGATGACTCTCAAATTTGAAACTTTAGGACCGCAACCCCTGGAGGGCACCGAGTCCGCCGTGTAGGGGTGCTCATGGCCTAATTCATAAGGCAAAAATTCGATCCGAGCCGTTTTTGTTGGTTCGACAAAATGAATCGGCAAAAATTCAATCCGAGCCGTTTTTGTTGGTTCAACAGAAATATGAACCGTAAATCAATCCATCTTTGTAGGATAATCAAACAACTGATTGTTTCTATTATCTGAAAATCGATTCGAGAACATAACTATGTTTTTAAACTCGAACTGACAGGTCAGATCGGTTAGATCGAAAATCGGCCTGGCATTCAATCTGAGTTAATTGTCAAAATTGAATTTGAAAAAAACCGATCAAATCTGGTAAAAAATCGGGTTTGACCGGTAAAAAACTGGTTTTGACTAAAAAAAATAGATTTTTTAATATTTTTGGCTAGTTATGATTGTTTGTGGACTTGTTGACCTTTTTTTTAACTCTTGACTAAGAACAAAAATTGAAAAAAAAAGACAAAATTAATAGATATATATATAATATATATACCTATATTTACATATATATAAATATGACGTATTTATGACATCATTCGGTTCGACCCTGAATCGACTCCCGGCCGAAACCATTGGTTCCTAACCCCTGACTTCGGCCAAGTCAATGTCTAGTCCAAGTCTGAAAACATAGGTACATAGGATACCAAATTAGTTCCTTTTAAATTTATTGTAAAAAAAAATTCTTTAAAATTTTCACATTCGACTCTTAATTCTACTGTTGTAATTCATATAAATTTGGTTTGTTTTTTAAAATAAACCCTTATTAATACAATATAAGGATTAATTCATAACTTTCTAATTTTTCATTTTTACGAAGACAATCATTAATAAACTATATAAAAATATAAGATTAATTCCGAATTTTTCAATCCAATTTTCAATAATAAAGGTGTGCTTTCAACTTGAAATATACTTTAATTTTTAACATAAAAATTTTAATTTATATTACGCATGGACCAATTCATATAACAGGCTTGAACTGGTTTGGTTAAATATTTGACACTATTAGTGTTGCATTATTACATGATTTCTTTGTTCTTCCTGGCACTATTAGGCAACTTGGAAAAATGCTACGCTGTTTTGAGTTCATCATATAATTAAGTATCCACCTGTCTTTGGTTGTGAATGGTAGAAATTATATGCCGAAATGAAGGGGAGAATAGGGGACACAGTAAAACAAGGCCGCATCTCAGATGATCTTCGCAAACAACACAAAGGATTTGGTGAATGGGACCTGGTTTCTAGTAAGAGGGATCATCAAACCATTCTCCAGGTGTTATTGTATATAATTCAAGTGTCTTTCAGAGCAGTGTTTTTTTTTTTAATTTTTAATATATACTCATTAGATTCCATACGATACGTATCACTACTTCCGCGCAGATCCTAATTGATGGAAGAGACAATGACAATACTGATGTTGAAGGAAAACCTTTGCCAACTTTAGCGTACTTGGCACGAGAGAAGAGACCCCAATACCACCATAACTTTAAAGCTGGAGCCATGAATGCCCTGGTACGTAATTAAATTTACTGCTGTCCCCGACATAAACGTAGAACGCAGACCCACAGTTCCCGATTTGGATTCTTCTTCTAATTATTCTAAACTTCACTATAAATCGGTGAAGCCTTGAAGCTATGAGCAAAATTTTTAAGAGTCAGTTTTACTTTATGATGTCTAAACCTACGTACCATATTCCAATACTATCCTGTTCTGAACAAGCAGATACGGGTATCCTCGAGAATAAGCAACAGCCCATTTATTCTGAACGTGGATTGCGACATGTACTCCAACAATTCAGAGTCCGTGAGAGATGCACTATGCTTTCTTATGGATGAAGAGAAGGGCCATGAGATTGCTTATGTACAGTTCCCACAGTACTTCAATAACATCACAGCGAACGACGTTTATGGCAATTCCTTGAGGGTAGCTTATGAGGTAAGAGCACATTATCAAATGAATGTATGGATGATTCCTTCCACTATCACTACTTTTTCACGAACTAACCACAATATGACAAATCTGACATCTAGAGAATTTCTGCTGATGAAGGTGGAACTGCCAGGTATGGATGCAAACGGAGGACCTCTATACATTGGTACCGGATGCTTTCACAGGAGAGATGTTCTTTGTGGGAAAAAGTTCAGAAAGGAAGCTCCTATCAACTGGAAAAAACTGGAAGATGAACGGATAAATGAAAGTGCAGATGTACTAGAAGAAACAGGCAAAATTCTGGCAAACTGCAGCTACGAGAAGAACACTCAGTGGGGAAAAGAGGTACATAAGAATCTCACACAGAGGCACGCATCCATCCAAATGCAACCAACACACAAATATATTCTTATGATTTCCGTATGAACTTCATTGATGTCATGCCTTACGCAGATGGGATTGATGTATGATTGTCCCGTAGAAGATGTCATTACAGGATTGTTAATAAAATGTAGGGGTTGGAAATCTGTGTATTGCACCCCAGAAAGAAAAGGTTTCGTAGGATTGGCTCCAACAACTCTCCTACAAACACTGATACAGCATAAAAGATGGACAGAAGGAGAACTTCAGATCTTTTTATCAAAGTACTGCCCCTTCCTACACGGACGTGGAAAGATCCCTCGAACACTTCAAATTTCATACTGCTGCTACCTACTATGGGCTGTAAACAGTTTGGCAACACTATGTTTCGTTACAATACCAGCACTCTGTTTCGTTAGAGGCATCAGCGTGTTTCCAGAGGTATCAGCCCTTCCACTTCGGAAAAATCTATAGGTCTACTATCACCTTTAAGTCAAAAAGCAATAAGACAATAGCAGTTTCTGCTTCCTTCCCATGTTTTTCTGATGTTGCATGAAGCCCAAATGCTTTACCCACACAAGCAAACGAGTGTCGGAATCTCATGATTTAGCATTAACTGGGCATACTTATGCATTGTAAAGCATATATTCTATCATGCTGTAACCGTAAGAACATCTCTCGCATCTTTTAAGAATTAATAATCTACTATTCACAGTTATCAAGCCTCTGGGTCCTACCATATGGATATGTTGGCATTGCAAGCTATATATACAGCTTTGGCGAGTTTCTCTCCTCAGGAGGCACAGCAAAAGGATGGTGGAACGATCAGCGAATGTGGCTGTACAAGAGAGTGACCTCCTACTTGTTTGGTTTCCTCGAAACCATATTCAAGTTATTGGGGATTGCCAAGTCAGGTTTTGCAATCACCACAAAGGTGGCTGACGAGGATGTTTCTCATAGATACACGCAAGAATTAATTGAGTTCGGTGCTCCCTCAGCAATGTTCAATATTTTAACAACAATAGCACTATTCAATCTCCTGAGCTTGATAGGGATAACAGGAAGAGCAATTAGAGATCCGTGGGGATCAGTTCTAGATCTTTTCGGATTACAGATAATTCTAAGTGGTTTAGTTGTATTCATAAACCTGCCTTTATACAACGGGCTGTTTTCACGAAAGGACAAGGGTCGTATGCCCTCAGCTGTCACATGCCAATCACTTGTATTAGCTACTATAGCCTATTTATTAGCATTGTACTAAGCTGCAATACCTTCTCGAAGTCCTCAAGTATCCGTTAGAACTCTTCCTTCTTGCGTTTGTTAAGTACTTATGAAGGCTAATAAAGCTAGTATCTTGTCAGTTCTTGAAACTGGATGTAATAATGCAATAGACATTAATATTGTAGCCTGAATGACATTTCCTTGTTTCATAAATAGTATGTTTCAGTCACACTCTTGTTCAGTAAGATTGCTATAGCAACAGCTGCAAAAGTACATAAGATAACATATCAGAGATACTTGATTTACTAGGTGCTAACCTGGGGCAATTTGCAACCATATTTTACAGTACTTTTCTATAGATAACACATTTTTATTCACTAGAAAACAATTATTATCTGTATGTGGTATACAGAGGATAAAGTTTCTCAGACGTGCAAATCATTTGTTAACTGAGGTGAAGGAGTGCATAAAGGGAAGACAAACGGAGTGACGGACAATGTAGACAAGTATAATCTGATTTTTGATAATATGGTTTCATGTGTTATTCAGATAACAAAAAAAAAAAAAAATGATGCAGAAGAAAATCCGCAGGGAAATAACTATACAACAGCTGGCAGTGCAGCTATACGTCTAAAGCTTCTCAGTGTTATAGCAAGGACCTCATCACCCATGTAACTGGCCTGCAATATGTGAAGTTAATGCACATTTAAGATATCTAGCAAAAAATTGTCGAGCAATTGCACAACCCAAGTTAGCAGATATAAGCACGCTCAATATGGGAACATCCACCATGAAACAAAACTGTTGATTATCATTCTAAATGTACCCAATTTAGGAGCCTGATTTTTTGGGCGAACAATGTTTTTGTATTTTTTTAGATTCTCCCTATTATTACCAACCAACTGATCATAACTTTATTTGTCAAAGCCACGTTGAAAGAGATGCTAAATGAGTCATTCCAATATTTTTCTTCGCAATAACAGATGTCCAATTTCTCACATTCTTCCCTCCACTCTATAATCATTCAATTGATGTTAAGCTGAAACTCATATGCAAATTGTAAAGCATCTAGAGATCACTGTATTATTAGCTTTTGTCTAGTTTGCTATTGTTTAGCAGTAGAAAGTAACAAAGCAGGTTCTGGCATCTACCACTTCTGACATCAGAAATGGCAGCCAACAGAAGAGATTTTTGGTAGAATGCTAGCCTATCAAGAATTTACTCCAAATGTAAAAAAGTTCAAGAAGATCAATAAACAGAACTTTGATGAACATCTTCAGTAACATATTGAGTTCCAGAGCTAGTAGCACAAGATGTTCTCAATATCAGGGAGGAAAATTGTTAAGGGTCTATCTATTTTATTCTATCACCAGCAATATCAGATCCAACATGGTGCTTGACTTCTCATATTTGTGGCTTCAGAATATTAGGTTATCAGTTTCATGCTGCACTTGTATGCCCATATTGCACTTGCTAACATCAGTGTACTGATTTACTGAATTTAGGAATTCTAAATAAAACAAACACGCCAACAAATCCCATCAATGAATAAACCAGAACACTTACATGAGCTCAATAACCAAGGCAGATGCTCCTCCACCCCCATTGCACACTGAAGCAACCCCAAACTTGCCATTTCTCCGCCTCATAACCTACAGCACCAGAGAGAGGGAAATTATACACAGAGAGAGGGAGGGAGGGAGGGAGGGAAGGAAGATCGATAAATAGTTGCATGCATATCTACTAGTCCAATAAAAATAAATTGCTGTAATTGATGGCCCCCATCCATGCACGAGCAGAAGGGCGGAGGTTGTGTAGTTGGAGACGGATAACGACTTCCTAGTAAGAAAATCAATATTTCTACAAAAGATGGTCATGAAATTACCCCAAGCAATGTAATTAAGATGCGAGCTCCACTGCAGCCTAATGGATGTCCCAAAGAAACAGCTCCACCATGCACATTCAGTTTTTCCTGTAACAATGACAGAGGGAAACAAATATTGGGGAACACAATAAAATGGCTCAATCTAAGTAGATCCGTAAAAGAGAATAAATAGATGCTAGAAACTATCTTCATGATCCAACACTTTTAACAGGTCAAAAACAGACTGCAAAGGGCAAGCAAAGACTCACTGGGTTGAGATTGAGCAGTTTCTGGTTTGCAAGAGCCACAACCTTCACAAATTACAGATGAAGCTAAAACACTTGTCGTAGTAGTAGTAGTAGTAGTAATAATAATAATCAAGCTAGCACAGAGATTCTTACAGAAAAGGCCTCATTTATTTCATAATAATCAATATGTGACTGTTCCAAGCCAGAATTTGATATTGCTTTGGGTATTGCAAGAGCTGGGGCAGTTGTAAATAGCTCCGGTGCCTGTTCCAACAGCAGAAGTTTATTATTTTCAGCCCAAATTCACAACATAAATAACATTCTTCACATTACCTGAGCCGCATCAGCATATCCTCTGATCTTAGCAATAACTTTTAATCCAAGTTTAAGTGCCTTTTCTCCACTCACAAGAACTAATGCAGCAGCCCCATCACTGTCCAAGATTAGAATACCACCACTAGTAACGGGACTATAGAGAAAATATACAGAATGGGATATCATTAAAAATCAAATTCTGAACTAAAGCACTGGAGTATTTCAGTTAAGTCATGTAAATACTAGCTAATTACAATAAATTGGTGGTTGAGAGTGCAAAGGGAAACAAAGTTCTGGTTAGGAATAAAAGTACACCTAAAAAGATTATAGAGAACTATTGAGGAGCAACATGTAAGAGAGGGTGACTGAACCTGATGCTAGAAGCATTCCCAGCAGTAACAGAACCTCCATTCCGCTTGAAACTTGGTGAAAGTTTTTTAAGTTTAGAAGCATCAAACTAGCAAGACAAAATTGTAGAGATGATAGCTCAAGGTCCCTTATATGAAGAATTTAAGATATAGGTGCAGTTATAAAATAGCACAAAATGTCAAATTCTGGTCAGCATTAACTCAGTAATAGCTAACAAGAGGTAATCTAGGCAATTTTTGCATATGACTACCTCTCCATACCAAATTGTAAATTTGCATCTACACATGACAGGGCAAATGCCTATATCAACCAGGCATCCAGTGAAAAATGCACACATTAACAGAAAACATTAAAACCGTCAGGAAGGAATGGTCACTGTATCGCCAAATCCTAATTCCTTGGCTCATAAAAGAGAAGGAAAATAGATTCAAAGAGGAGGTATGAAGGAGGGAGTTAAAAAAAAAAAAAAAGGACTGAAGAAGAATCATCAGACACAAGATAAACAGCAAGGTAAGGGATTGATTTTCAGATTATCATCTATGCAAAAGTTATTGCAACTTTTTTTTCCCTATATAATATTACCCTGGCATCAAAGGGATAGAGCAATAAATAAATAAATAAATAACTGCCCATTTATGTTCTTAAAGATATGGTTGGATTATGAATATAAAAATGTGCCAAAATTATTATCTACATACCTTCCCTAAACCTTCATCTTTATCGATTATGATGGGGGTTTTCCCCTTTCCCCCTGCATTTTTGACCTTCATGTGTAATAAACCAAAATACTAAGAAAAACATGAATAGTTGTGCAAGCAATAAAATTTTCATGATAAAGCACCAGAAAGAGTCTCACTGGAGCAATTTCCCATGCAAATGCGCCACTTCTTTGTGCAGCAATTCCACGCTCAAAACTTTGAATGGCATAGGAGTCCTAGGAATAAAAGTTCAGTTAAAAAATGAAAGAGTGTCCACTTTTATTCAATAAGGTCTATAAGGCAGTTGGAGAGCCTTCCTCTTTTCCTCTTCCCCCCTCTCTCCACCAAAAAAAAGAAAAAAGAGAGAACTAAGGCAGTGGGGGGAGGTGGGTTTAAAAAGAAAGAACACACTGAAATGCATAAGTTGAACATGCCAACAAAGAAAAAAGATTCAGCACCAGCAATACTCTGAAACGCTTAACAGTCTTAGGAGTAAAAGCACAGATAAAGAAATGAAAGAATATCCATTTTTATTCAACTTTTAAGCCAACTGGAGAGCCTTCTTCTTTCCCTGCCCCCCATTCCATCCGCCCCCCCCCCCCCCCCCCCCCAAAAAAAAAAGCTGTGAAAAAATATTTTTTTTCTTGGGGGAAGGGGGGGGGTGTTTAGAGAAAAGAACATGCTGACACACATAAGTTGAATATGCCAAAAAAAAAAAAAAAAAGGTTCAGCACCAGTAAAATATGGATTACAATGGTAGCCTTTTTCTTCTTGTGGTTCGTTTAGTTATTCTTCAATCTATTAATTTGTGGTTTCCCAAGACAAACTTAATTAACATACAGGTTGCTCATAATTACTATAAATAAAAAATGCTTTGTGAAAGGCGAGTCAGTCTTCCAGTTATGCGAGATTTCTTTTTAATAATTGCAGACCAAGGAAAGAAAAACACAATTCCAGATGCAGGCAAAACGCACTTGCTCTTCTCTTGTAATATTGTGCTGGTCAGCGCACAATTCTGCACAAACTCCCATTCCGAAATCATTGTAGACATCCCACAGGCCATCTTTGAGCATGCCATCAATAATGGTGTCATGTCCTAGCCGAGAACCCAATCTGTTGATAAGCATGAAATTAGCAACTTTCAAAAGATGAATCATTCTCTTATTATGATAAACCAGGTACAATGAGCATCAGAAGTAGCTTTTAAACATGAAGTAACAGGTCTATATATATATATATATATATATATATATATATATATATATCTGTACACACACACACACACACGTTCATGCATAACTTCCATACCAAGGTTAGCACGATTAATGATATCAGCCCAAGTGTTAATTACATGACCTTGACTATCAATTACAGATTGGTTGAAATTAAACCCATTTAGGTTGAAAGCCATAGTGCTAATACCTAAAGCACACTTCGAAACGAATACAGTAATGATCATAGCAATCTCCTCTGGTACCTACTGGTACATCAGAATCCAATTGGTCACGAACATTGTAAGGTGCTGCTCTTTGCAAATCCCACCATAAGACTCGATATCTAGATTACTAAATTAACAAGTCCTACATTTAGATGACAGGAACAATAGTATACAATAAAGTTCTGTGTTCCTTCACTGACATTACAACAGAAACTCCAATAAATTATACAGGACATATATGCATATGACCACTTGGTCAATGCAACAGCGGTTTATATACTTGATTTCTTTTTTCTTGTTTCTTGCTCCTCTTTATTTCTTTAGCCTTTTTTTTTTTAAAGATATTATCCCAGCAAAAACTCAGCAACATAGATAAGTCTGTAGTTTGTACTGATCAGAAGGCTTAACCTTGCTTGAGCCAAATATTTTGGTGCATTAGACATGCTTTCCATGCCACCAGCGACAACAACATCATTAATACCTAACTGTATGCTTTGTGCTGCAAGCATTGTAGCTAGAAAGGAAGAATGATAAACTTATCAATACACTTTCGAATAGCGTTCAGATTAAAATCAACATTAAATAAAGGCAGTTTTTTGTTCCCACTTTCTCTGATTAGCATTTCAAAATGGAAATATAGGTTAGTAGGGATACCGAAAGCACCTTTCATTCCTGAAGCACACACCTTGTTAACCGTTGTGCAAATTACCGAATAAGGTAATCCAGCCCCTAATGCAGCCTGTCTGGCTGGAGCTTGGCCTAAATTTGCACTAAGAACATTTCCAAAGAAGACTTCTTGAACAAGAGACGGGTCAACATTGGACCTCTTTAAAGCAGCTGTACAGAATTAGTAAATGGTAAGGATATCAAAGAAACAGATGTTCAGAACTGGGAGGTATATACTGAACTTACACTGGATAGCTACAGAACCAAGCTTGGTTGCAGACAAAGATGAAAGTGAACCGAGTAAGCTACCCATTGGGGTTCTCGCAACTCCGACAATGCAAACATCTGATTGAATTAGTAAAATGTTGATAAGCCCGCCAAAGACAGAACAAAAAAACTTGAACATTTTTTTTAACCGTACTAGCACTAGTATTTATTAGGAAAAGATGGGCCACGAGGATTCCCAATTCTGATGCACACATCAGTTATAGAAGTGCCAGACAGTCGAGGAGTGTACAAAGAATCAATACCATAAATCAGTATAAGTTCTGTACCCTCAGACTAAGCAATTTTCAAGAACAGGCGACCCGAAAGTGCACTAATAATAGGAGAAAAGGAACATTATATAGTAATCCATCTCTTAGGTAAAGAACATGGACAGTTGCTGGTGCCAAAAATAATCTATATAATAAGCAAAATAGAAATAAAAAAAAAAAAGGACCTCGAGGCTGAAGAGAATGATCAGGTGTAGTGTAAGCCATGAGAGAGGGTCCAGATAATCTGCCAATTAACAGTCCAAATAAGAAAGAAATTGTAAACAAGTAAAAAAGAAAAAAAAAATACGACACAATTGTTAATTATTCTGGAGTTCAGAATTTGAGTAGCAAGATATTCTTACATGTATAATGATTATCTCAACAAATATTTCTGAAAGAGGGAAGAATAGAAGAAGAGGAGGAAGAAGAAGTAAAGACTTACCTCCTCTGAGAAGCTCGTATAGAAATAATTAATACTGGCAACTTTCGGTTAAAGGCTGATGAGAGCGACACTAGTCGGAGTTGCCGATTGTGAATACAAAAAACTATAACAGCTAAAAGTACTGTATTCACTTTTTTCTTCGAATTTATCCTACTGCTTAGTAGGATAAAAATTTTTTTCTAAATTTTTTTTTTTGTTTTGCCTTTTTATAGTTATCGCGATACGTAGATGTCGTTATCGGGACTGTAATTGACGTTGGAACTTGCAAACTACATAGACTTGCGTATCCAATTTGCTTTTTTTAGCCGCTTGCTTCGTTGGCGAACCCTTGCCATTTAGGAAAGGGAAGGGAAAAGATAGGGTAAATTTAGAGTGGGCAAATTACACTTTTAATTGTGTACAGCAAAATAAGAAGCGTGAGACTTCTAAAAAAAAAAAAAAAAAAAGGAGCGTGAGACTGTATAAATTGTTAAATTTTATTTATTCTTTACAAACTTGTATTGTACATCATAAAAGTATATAAAATCACACTCAATACATTATTAAAAATCTCATTTCACTTGTATGATGCAATGTACGCTGTAATACAAATAGTTGATTAAAAAATTTACTTTTATGTTTTTTTTCTTTGGTTACGTAATCTAGAGATTTTTCCCCAGAAAAGACGAAAATCAAACATTAAAGGTTGGTTTGATTAATTGATTCTCCACGTAACCCAAAAATAGAAATAATTAATAAGAAATCCTTGAAAACGGCACTTCTGCTCCTATGTATTTGGACATATTGCTCAAATTGGACCCCCTTTTTTTTTTTTGTGTACATACATACATTTCCATTTTTTTTTTAAAAAAAATGCTTTTCGATTTAAATCTACTCCTTATCTTCATTATCCAACATATGATGTTATGGTAACTAAAATCCTCTTATTATCTCTCACATTCCAACCCAAAAGGAAATAAGGAGAGGGATTTTTACAACATTTGATCGACCAGATGACAACATTATTGCACAATATTTCCCTCTTTTAACCACCCTCTATTTCAAACACAAAATTAGATGGTCCGATAAGAAATACTGCACCATTTGAATTACACCCTCACAATTTCAAATGTACGAAAACCAGTATAATTCATAGTGGTGGTAATTTAGACTCAAACGTTTGAATGGCTAAAAGTGAATTCATTAACCCGAATAGCTACCACAAGTAAGACAATGAGATTCTGCGCCGTGGATATTACCCACCATGCACATTTAAAGGATTCTCAAAGCCCACTCCATTATTATGACCCTGATCCCTTCTACCTTGCTGGAGCAACCACAGGAAGTTTCTTAAGCTTCAACTCCCTCCATTCCCCTCCCCCCCCCCCCCCCCCCCCCCCCCCCCCCTCGGCGGGCTGGCAGCAGGGCTCCACCTCGCCAAGCCTCAGCCAAACATCTTGCATGACCTCACCATTCGTCCCAATAATTCGTCCGTACAAGCGTCATCACATTAATATCATCCAAACCTCAATGGTGTGAAATAAAAAAATAAGAAATAAAAGGAGCTCAGAAACAGTATGCAATTATCTCTCTCTGATTAAGTTAGGAATATACAAATGAAGCTAAACTACAAGAACCCAAACTGTGCTACACTATGTCAAATTGGAGCTGTACAAAATATTAGTGAACTGATCTATTCGAAACTGCACATAACATTCCTGCACCTACACAGAAAGGCATATTTTTATGTCCTATAAACTATGCTGCTTCTGGCATGCTATAAATGTGCAGGAAACTGTTACTGAGATATTATGAAATGCAACAGCTTCACAGTCAGCTTATCTGGATGGCACCAACTTCATGTTTGTCGCAAAAATCACTACCTTTGTTGCGGTTCTACAAAATGACACATGAGAATACATAGGAAGACCAGTGTTGCTAACCTATTTGCCTTCAGCCGATCTCCCTACTCGACGCTTCCACACAGACTGCAAGACAAAGAGACGCGTCAGTATGTAGAGCACACACATGCTGATGGTAAATGTATTATATTGTAACTGCAATTCGAAAAGTCTATTACCAGAGGTTCATCATCCGAAATTTCTTCATCTGCAGAACCATCTAGAGTTTTCTCATCAGATGTATCTTGTTCTTTACCGTAAGTATCCTCATCATCTGGTTGACCATCCTCAAAATCTAATTTCTCTACTTCATCAGCATCATGTCCTGACTCCTTCGTTACATCCGGCATTATTTCTTCATCTGATAAAGACACCTCTTCCTTGTCAGATTCATCACCATGAGAAGTTCCACTTATGTCCTTAATCTCTTTACCTTCAGGATACGATGATTCTTCCAGGGCCTTGTCTGAATCAATTGGCATGTTCTTGGCATCTTTATCCCCTTTCCCTTCAGAAAATGATCCTTTATCCTTTTCATTTCGACCCCTGCCAGTAAAACTCTTTTCTCCGGCTAACATTTGTTCCCCTTCTGTACAGTCATTGAAAACCATAAAAAGAGCTATGAAGAGAAATAGTTTAAAAGGCATTAGTTACTACTAATTAGCCAAAATAAACAGATATGACCAGCAGAGTTGTTACTTCTGAATATGTATGGCAAATGAGATTTTTAGAGTCAGCAAACTGGGAGATTAAGCAGCTTGATTCGAAATGATGCGGGCCAAAACTAAAACATATTAGCAGCTATCAGTAGTTAATTTATTTAACAGATAGGAAAATCCAATAGTCAGCCCTCAGTAGGGAGAAGAAAACAAATAAAATCAATGAAGCAGCTTAACTCCAATTTCACCATGAAAGTTTATCTGACAAAACTTTTGCAGTCAGAAATTAACAGTGGTATATAAATGTCCAGTGGTTGCGTCATTTGCACAATACATGAATTGATCATAGGAAAGTTATCTTTAGGCCATAGTTGATAAAACAATTTGCTCTGTAAGAAAGCAAAGTACAAAAGAAAATATAAGACATCTTTCACCTGAATCTAAATCTTCAGACTTTTCAGGCTCAATGTCAGGCATATTGGGGCTACCTCCACTCCTTAAAGAAGCCTGTGCTTGATCCTCTGACAATGCCTTTTTCCCATGCTTCACATTTTTCCTTGGGGTTCTTTTGCCCCTTACTTGAGATGATGGAGACCTGTCAATCAATTTCATAAGCTGGTGAGCAGACAGGGACTATTTTTATCACAACTGAATTGCAATATCTCTCACTCACATGCCAAGAGTTTTCTTAGTTTGTTGTGAGACATCTGAAGACTTCCTCTTCTGGTCAGTTTTTGACCTGCGTAGTCAATGAGATGAGTAAACAATTGAAGATGGATTCACATTCTATTTCACCATACAAAGAGGAGAGGAGAGCACTACAATGTTAACGCAGAAAAGAGCGAATCAACACCTGCAAGTTAATTTTGTACTGAGTACCAGTAACGATGTCAAAAGAAGTTACTATTACACGAATAACGTTCTTCCGATCAAGGTTGTAACTGCATGTGCTTTATGATAATAGACAGAAGACATGCAGAGTGCAAGTTGATGTAAATTTTAGATGTGAAAATCTGAATAGAAAAAATCTGACTTTTGTACTTCATAAAGTGATAAAGAACTAGATTTCCTAAAAATGATTGCACAACTGCATTGAATACTTTAAACCCTAAACGCTAAACAAATAAGGAAACAAAAGTCTTTGATACAAAGATTTGTTGCTTTCCAGCTGTATTCAGTCAATTAATTTTTCTGAATGAAGAACTCTTTGACTTTTATACTTCGTAAAGTGATTAGGCATTAGATTTCCTAAAATGATCGCAAAACTGCGATGAATACCCTTAACCCCAAACCCTAAACAAATAAAAAAATAAAGGTCTCTGATGTGAAGATTTGCTGCTTTGCTGTATTCAGTTAACTAAGTATTCAATAATCATCAGTTGCTGCCACAAATGTTGTAGTAAATCAAGTGGTTCTTCCTGTTTATTTACTTATTTGCTCCAATCGTTAACTGGTGACATAAGTTGGTTCTAGAACTTATATAGAAGGTAATCAACAACTTCGGACACCATACAGACAAATGGGGCATATCATTGTCATCCACTTGAAGACTCATGCATTCTCATTTATCTTGTCCAAGATACTCTGAAGACATGCTTCCACCTTTTGGTTGCTTCAAATATGCTAATATTGATGACAAGACCCTTCTGTCCTCCTGGTGCTACATATATGGAGATTTCGTTTTACTTTTTAAGTACTCTTTCCCCGTTATTGTTCAATGTTACACAACCATCAAACTATAATTGCTATGTTAGTTTGTGAAATCACAACATTAATCACCCTTACAGCATCAATTCTATTAAAGGTCACATATCGTGATTCTATCATGAAACTATAGTAGCTATGCAAGTTTATGTAACACTATAACAACCCACAAGCATCAAAAGTCTTCAAGTTTTCTATGCTCACCTGTTTGCAAAGGTATTTCAGATTATTTGTGATACATTCAAAAGTGAAAGCATATCCACACAAAGTGATCTTAAAGCTATCACCACCAAGTAACTTCTCTGCTTAAGTTGGAAAAAGGTGTTAACTCTGTTAAGAAACAAAATTTCCCATCAAGATCCCAAAGTATTCTAAACTAGTTGATAAAGTTTACTGGCCACTTCACTCATTGCCAATTGGTTTTGAGATAGAAGACCATAACGGTATCCGAGCCAACTTTGGGTTTTATTCTCAACCTAATCCACACATTCACACCTAACTTGGTTCCTTCTTAGCCCGTTTTAGTTCATGGGCTCTTATCAATCGTTTGTTTCAGTTCATGGGCTCTACTTAAGCCCTTTCCAGTTTCATGTGCTCTCATCAATCCGCATCATGTGAGAGAGAGTGCTAAGAAACAAAATCCCATATCAGGATCCCAAAGTATTCTAAACTAGTTAATAAAGTTCATAGGCCACTCCACTTATTGCCTATTTGTTTTGAGATGGAAGCCCATGCTCATTACAAACTCCATTCCTAATCTATGTAATTTCCTTCAATGTATTTGCTTTTATTTTTTCCATGATTTGATAAGTTTATCTGGTCAAAAAAGACCACAGCCACTGACTTACCTAATGCACAAAAAACTAAATGGAAAAATTGTTAAAAGTTATCCTAAAAAACCCATTAACAAATAAAAGTGGTGCATGGATTAATTACTCTGGGAACGTAATTTTCCTTGCCTTTAGGCAACACACCCTATGGATTTCGGGTGAGAAAATAATGTCCCTTCTTTATAAGCAAAAAGCTGGTTCTGAAAGGCATTGAACCATATACTCGAGCATCTTGGATTCTGCATAATCATTATGGAAATTGGAAGTGCAATGGCAGAAGTTTTCTATTGACGAGATGAAATAACAAAATTTTCTATGCTGGTGATACTTGTCCTGCTTAGTCCTAATTTTAAGAATCAGACATTCTTACTTGCAGACTAGAAGACAATCTTTACCACACTAGTATGAAAAGTACATAAAATCCATAAATGCACAAAATCATGACAAAGTGATGTTACCAAATGCACACTGACAGCACAGAGCTGCAAAATTTCCAAAAAGATATTTGTAAATTAAATAAATAATTGGATGCAGAACTCACTTTCTTTTGGATCGTGAACCCTTCAACAATTTTGATCGCTGCAAACAGAAATTATTGTAAGAGAGTATGCCAACTTAGTTGCCTGAAAAGTTGAAAAAGGATAACGATGAACTCTACCGGCTGCCGGTCTTTGTCAATTAGCTCCCAGCGCTCTTTGTCCAGCCGGAGAACCTCAACGTCTCCATCATCATACAATACCTGTACAGCCAAAAAAAAGGGTACTTCACCAAAGCAGACCCAAGAATACATCCGAGTGATTTCCATTGAATGTAAGATAATATTACTATCAAGTGAGAGAGGCGCAAGGAACTCAGATAGCAGCTTACCACGTGTTTCTTTTTCTCTGTGTCAAAAGACTTTACAACGCCTTCGTAGAACCTGTAGATCGACAATTATAAATGTCAAGCCATATATTTCGCATCATTATACTTACTACAATCCGCTGAAAATAGGACAGAGAATAAAAATAACCTGCCTTCTAATTTTTCTGGATCAAGAAATGGAAGAGGATGCAACAATAAAATAAAAGAAGACAAAGAATACAAGAGTAGAAGACTGACAAAAAAGGATATTGGCAAGCCAATAAAGGATTTGCACCTAAAAAGAACTATAGTTATCTAAAAGATAACAATAAAAACAAGAATCAACAAAGTTGACAACCAAAGGACATGAAGGCTCAGCACATTATTGTATTGTTTTACAATCAAAGCTTAATTGAAAAGACACGCTTATGCACAAAAACCTAAAACTACTATTACTGAAGAAGGACACACATTCCTGATTCAGCTCAACTTTATATTCCTTCATTCTTCTGAACAAAAGTGGCACTTATCCTAATTTTTATGAAGATAATATTACCTTTTATCCATTGGCCACCAAACCTTTATTCTGCAACCAATCAAGTCTGTGGTGGGAGTATCACTGTCCATTGAAGTGCACTACAGCGAACAACACAGCATTTTTTAATGAATAACAAGTACCACAAAGAGATCTAATACGGTGTAATAAAGCAGGAAGAAGAAATTGGCATCAATAATTTTATATATATTAGAAAACTACTGCAAAAGTAAAATCTACACTGTAAAAGCAGTCAGCAAAACTGTTGTCTGTGCTTGGAAATCTCTTCAGAATGATGTTGAACTTTGTTTTTAGCACTGACATGCGCATCATACTTTGCTCATGTACAATATAATGTGAAAATTAAGTGCAAGAAAACGAACTAGCCACATAGTAAAATAGAGTACAAAGTTGAAATGTGCAGAAATTCTATCCAATTTAACTCTCCCAGCACCCGTGTAACCCAATTGGCCAGTTAACAGCGTATTAAGTCACAAGCACAAGTTTGCTACAACTTGTGAGGATGGACTGTAAACTCCACTATGAAACTCACAATTCAAAATGAAATTAGCATTCCTCCAAGTTTGAATGTTCAGATATGCTCATATACACGTCAAGATTCAATCAAGAAAAACAAAATCACTGCTAGCAGATTCCTCAGCAGCCAGTCGACGGTAAAAATTACATTTTTTGCCTAAATATGCGACATAATTTATTAAAAAGAGAGAGAGAGAGAGAGAGAATATCCAGTAGAATAATAGCACAGAATGCAGTAGAACTTGGGTACTAGAATATTAATGTAGAATGCTGTTCAAGGAAACACAGTATCAGTAGAATAATAAAGTTAGGAATATACGTGTATCTGTTTACTAATTTTAACTCCCCTTTCAATATTCAGAAAGATGGAGCACATCTCTCTGTTTGAGCACCATTGTCATTAGTATTCTCACTCTAGAATCAATCCAAAACACATTCTCTCAACCTACAATCTATCAAACCGTATTCTCCACACTACACTACACATCCTGGTCATAAAGGACAGAAGTTACGCACGTTTTTCATAAATCTCTAGAAGAAAAAGATTAATTCCACTAAAGAGAAGAAATCGTAGATCATAAATCCTTAAAAAAAAGCAATAACAGGAGAAGTCTTAACAGCTCCCTTGCACTGCTAAGGTTACAAACATAGCAAGGTTTCACATTCCTTAAATAATCAATGACAGGAGAAGAAATCTGATAGCACTTTCAGAGTTGTAACTGAAAATGCAAATCTAATTTGAGAAACACCATGCAAGGTTTAATCAATGATCAAAAAACAGACTAGACAGGCTAACCTTTGCTAAGCCAGAAATGTGTCGACGCTTCCGCTTATTGGTGGCGGCCGAGTTGGAATCATCATAGGCAGCAACTTCACTATCAATTTCCTTGGTTTTCTTAGGCTTCTGCAGTATATGAAGGGGTAGAATACTTAGAAAAATGGAATGATAACTAAATATGCAATTTTTTGGAGTTTATCAAAAGTAATTTCATAAGAGAAACGTTTACCTTCTGATCATCGTTCCCAAGGGCTCTTACTCCTTGTCCCTTATCATGGCCCCTAAATGAACGTTTTCCTTTATGTTTTGATGGGAAGCTTGGACTTGGATTCCTCTGAATGCATGATACCAACAAATCTGATTCTGCTGGTTCATTAATGTTTTGAGCTAAAGATCTCTCTTCTGAACCAGTATTTACATCCTCAGCTGGCTCAATGGAATCAAAAGATGGCACTTCCTCCTTCAAAGTAATCTTATGACCCAGGCTAGACGATCTCCGGCGTTTTGGTACAGGAACATTGTTTGATTCTTCAAACATTTCTTTCCTTTTCTGAAGCTTACGATCCATTTTACTTTCTTTTGATACATGTTCATGGCCATTACTTGAATCAAACTTACTAGTGTTGCCCAAGCTATCTGAGTTTATTTCCCTCACCATTTTCAAGATATCAATATCATTTCCTTTCTTCCCACCAGATAGCACAGATTCATATTTCTCCTCTCTTCTTGCCTTGGCTCCTTTAGCTTTAAGGCGTTTTATGATTTTTCCTAAAGGCATCTCACTGCCATCAGTTTCACTGTCCTTCATGGCCTCATCTTCAACAACTTCTGAAGTAACCTGATATGAACAGAATAGCCCATAACCAAATTAATCATGGAAAAAAAATATAGAAACCCCTTGGCACATTGATTTTTTTCAGGAAAAAGAAACATCAGACCACCATAGCATGTATAGTTAAAAACTCTTACTGCTTTATTAGCTTCCAACTTAATAGACTGAAAGTAAGCCAAAACACTCTCATCAGCCAACCATGTCCGAGATTCACCAACCTATTTAAACAGTACGTAGATGACATTAATATCAGGATAGCCGAATTACCTATAGTAGAAAAACTAAAACATAATATTATTATCTGTTGAACATATTTGCATAGCACAGAAAATGAGACTTGGAAATTAAACTAGAGAACTTATACAAGCTAGATCTGCGAAAGGTAACCAATTTATTAGTGCAGAGACCATAAAAAATTAGCTTATCTAAGAAGAAATGTTTTGGTACGACAATCAGTGAATAAACACAGAATTGAGTGCATTATCAGGTTGAACAAGCTATCGAGGTGAGCTAAAAGATCTTTGAGAGTTATTGCAATGTGCCATGTAAAAAATACCAATAAATGTTCAAAACCATACTCACTTTCATCGTAACTACTCACGTTTTTTCCCTAGTCAGGAATAGCATGTGTCCAGTTTCACTAATTTCAAACTGATTTTAGATTACAATACCCAATTACAAAAGATTTTTTTGTTTATGAAATTGGGATCATGGATTTTCCATGTGGTGATCTCACTTTACGATGACTGGGTTTTTAATGGATTATCAAAGTGATGATCACATGGAACTTTATTCTTTTACCTTTTCTGTTGGGCAGGCAATTACTCATTTCACTTATTTAGTTACTATTCAGGACTTCGATATCCACTCACAAAGAGTTTAACGGATCATGCAATTTCCATGAAATGACCTCACAGTCCAGCTCTTTTTTCCCCGCATTTAGTTAGGCAAGATGTTTCCCATTTAATTGATTTAATTGTAAAAGGGTTTTTTACTTCAATCTCCAATCACAAAAGATGTTTCCCATCAGATGATGTCACAGTGAATTTGAACTATACCGATCTACCTAGCAATTAAAATAAAAAAAAAAGGATTACAACAGTCTAACCATAGGATTCCCAAAGACAGATGTATATATGGACTATATTTTCTCCTGCTTTCTTCTCCCTTGAGTGTTTAGAAAGGACTCATAGAAGATCTATACGGAGATCTCATGCAAGATTTGCAATAACAGTGGGAAATTGGATTAAACAAACAATTACGAGATTGTTCATTGAACAACTTGATAGATAATAAAGACAAAAAAGGCCCGATATGCAGAAAAAGATAGTCCAGGAAAATAACATACCGGTTTGTCACCGCCTTCTATTGTCTCATGTGATTTATATAGTGTTGCAGGCAGAGGAACCGACGTACTAATGTCCTGAAGATCCTCTTGGTTTGGAGCCAAACGTTTTGTAATTGACAAGCCAAGATCACAGACAGCATACAAATTCTGCCATGCATAATATTCATATTACTAAACAGCAATGAAACTGTGCTTTAATGTCATTCACATTATCTCTCTTTTTCTTTTCCCTAGGTGTGAAAATAGCCATGCTTTCAAACATCAACTTTTTTTACTTTTTCTGTAAATATTTTTGTTCACGCATTCATGCGATCAAATCCGTTCAAAAGTGTCCACGAGCATGAGGAAAAGAGGGGGTGGGAGGCAGTGAGGTTTTATATAAAGGACCCAACAGTTTATCCATCGAACCTTGGATTTTGTAGAATCAACATTATCTTCCGAATGTTTAATACTCTCAAAGATAGAAACTATTGCTGAAATGCTCTCCTTGTCCTTGCTAATACTGCTATCAGACTTGCCATCTTCATCCCCATGCACGAGCATTGAAAGAAAAAAGTACAACTGCCTAGTAAACAAGAGCATAAATTTGATTAGAAAATATCTTCCTTGACAAATAAGTTATGAGAGACTCCTCAATTTGCATGATACAACACACTAAAACCACAATAATTCCAAGCAACAGATTAGTACTTCTTTTTCTTTTTCCTTTCACATATTGGGGTGATGAAACTTGGAAGTACAATATGACAATGTTTTAATCAGACAATTGCACCCTACAATTTCCTTTCGTGCTTGGCATGTAACTTCTTTGCCACAACTGATTTGAGCCAGATTAACTAAGAGAGTCTGGTAACGTAGCCTGAAAGGTAGTATCATACTGTATGAAACTCAAATAAGAACAGGAATATCATCATACTCTAACTTCATTGCCCAATTTAGAGTATTGACCATGACATTCCTCTCAAAAAGTGGTTGAGTCCAGTTTCTATGCATCAAGACTTGGCCTCCTAAACAGCTTTTTAATTGACATATTAAAAGGGACATGATTGTTTAGGCCGAAATATTATTTTAAATTTTATAAAATAGAAAAATGAAATAATGTTAGGATTTATTTGAATAAAGATTCTAAATCGTAGTCCCTCCCTCCCCCTCTTTGTCACTCTTGCTGATTTTCTGGTCAACTTCATCAATTTTCGGGGATTTATACTTTTTATATATTTTATAATTTTTAAGAAAATACACTTGTTCTCTCCCACACGCAACAACCCATTCTCTATTACACTCACTTTCTCCCACACACACTTATGCACCATACCTCAACTGTTTAATTTTTTTAAAATAAAATTATTTTATTTATGAATTGAAATATTTGATTCAATGCTTAAATTCAGTTCATTATTAAATAGACATGACTTCATTAATTCAGCACTTTAATACTTTCAACAGTTAAATTCCAAAATTCAGAATTCAGACTTCAGACTTTAGTTATATTAAACAAACCCTTACAATTATGAGTTGATAAGCAGTCATACATAACCTTACTTTACCATTGAACTTGGGTATTACATTTGTTTCCAGTTGTGTGCAGACTTCATTATTTATTAAACGTTAAAGTAAACTTGGTGATTGCCATTCACACATAATGGCAAGCATTAGACCTTCTTCCCACAAATTGCTGAGAATTAATGGCATCATTACATTCTGAACACAAGATGATATGGAAACTACAGTCGAGGGTTATGGGAACATTAGCTTATATTACTGAATGGTTGAGTGAAGACATTGTTTCATGTGACATGACTAATATCAAACCGAATGAACATGCTTTGAAATATTTAAAATTCTTGAGAACAATTTATGCATCTTGGAGCACTGACATCACGATAAATTACACTGCACTCTCCTGAAGTTTGTCCAAATGACGACCACCCCTCTAGTTTCTGAAATCACAGTGGTCTCCAGTGCTAGTTCTTCCAAGTTTCTTTAATAACTTTTCGCATACATTTTAAACTCTATAAGCTCTACACTCGGGCTAGTTTTGAAAATAGAAGCATATTTTTTGTTAACATCAGATTAGAAAAGTTCTCATCACATGACACGGAATTTGAAGGGTTGTCATGCTGATTTCAAAGAAGAAGAAGACGAAGAAATAATAATAATACTATAGGAGACGCTTCCGAACTTCTGAGAGACCTCGGAAGTCATGATTATCATAACAATATGAAGGAAAGCTCTTGCCGATTTGCAGAAATGTTCGGACAACATTTAAGTCATTATATAAAAATTTATCCATTAAAGATTTTATATCTTCCTTAACTAGATTGACAATATTAGTAACTTGTGGAAGTTATTTAAGGAATTTGACTCATTTTGTTTCCATATCAACTAGGGTTCTATGCTTTTCACCTTTGAGAAAGTGATGCAATTGACGCAGGATAGAAGTTATTGCCCATCTTAGTTTGCTTTTATTCTTGCTTCGAAACAGTCAAGTATTATAGACCTCCATCCCTGTAATCTATCTCAAGGGGTTACAGGAAAGTAGAATATACCACCATCTCACCAAAGAAAAGACGATAATGCTGTTAATATGTGAAAAAGGAGTTGGTCCATCATTAAAATGGACCAATAAAATGGCACAAAATGTATATCTATATATTAGAGGATATACAATAAGGTCCATTGTTACCACAATAATAAAATAATAGAAAGAAATCATTCAAGAACTACTCTCCCAATTCTTAATCCCTCACTTCCTTGGGGATTACATAACTGAAATTGGAACAGAAATGGAAACCAAATATACCTGTAAATTGATTCATATACTTTGACATCCTTGCATTCATCAGGATTAGGAAATGATGAATTATGAGCAAAAGCATGAACTAGATATGACACAATGTATTCTGGATAATGCGGAGGTGAGTGTGTATCACTTGGTGTAGAATACTGGCGTGCCTTCGCTTGCTGACACATTTGGATGATGTCAGTTAAGCTGTGCTTTTCCTGCAAAATGTGATGGGAGGCACAACACTCGTGAAGAGTTCACAGATAGATAACAGGAAAATGCAGTCAAAGAACAACAGTATAGTGATGGCAATGAGCATGGCACTACACCTCTTCAGATAACTGCTGCTGAGATCCCATGTCAAGTAAGAATGCACAAGCATATTTAGGATCCAAGAGCCGATCCTTTATGTATTGATGACTCTTGTTGAGAAAGAGTCTCCTAACTTGAGGAAAACTCGCCTATGATAGTGGAAGGTTGAAATAGAAATAAAACATTAACTTACTGTACCTAGTTAAGAAACTGAGCAAGAAAATTGTTCCAGCAAACATTGTGACAAATTGTATATCACTTTTCTAAAGTAAAGCAGCAAGTAATACTTCACCTCGGAAATTCCCAGGGTTATATAAAAAACATCAACAGGGATCTTATGATCCCAGTGTTTAGACAGACGAAGAACAGCCTTCGCAGCAGCAAGCCTCATATGGGCCTTGTCAACAGAACTGCCAATGAAACCCGTATTTTAAAGTGTCAAGAATTTAAATCAACATTTTGACCCAATAGAGCCCACATTACCTTGATTCAATTTCTCTTGAAATTTCACCATAACAGAGTATATTTTTAAGGACTCCTATCAGATCATCAATTCCCAAACGGAGCTGAGCATCTTTGACAGGCAAATAACTCTTGACCAATGTTTTAATGCCGAAAATCTGGTCCAACAATAAAAACGAGTTTGCTGAAGCGATACTTTATTCAGAACAGATATAGAAATTTAAGTCTCAATAAAATTCCTTGAATATATTGAGATTTCAGAAGTTGAATGTTGCCCAAACATATACAGATATATTTCTATATACACACGGTATTTCAGAACAATATATTCACGTACACAACAAGCTAATAGTAATAAACTAACCTTCAGGGAACAAAGTTCACTCCTATCATCCCAACAATCTTTCACTCTATCTTCTGATGCCTGAGGGTAAAGCATGCTTTAGATAGAATTCCTATGAAATAAGCAACAGAGAAGTAGCATACTGCAAGAAACAAGTAACTTCAAAGACATACACAGCTGCACTCTAATAGGTTTTTCCTTATGAAGCATTCAATCTCACTCTCTCTTGTTTCAAAAACTGGCATAGCAGTTTGTGCTATACACCCCAGAGACTGCAGTACAGCAGGCAGATGCGACTTCTCCAGTAGCATATCCACTAGCCTCTGCAATATAGGGGGAAACATGATCCAGAGAACATATCATCCATGTTAATCAAGATCAAAGAAAAGGGCAAAGATAAGCAAAGCAGAGCAAGTGAAATACTAAATGAATACGTGACAAAATCAAATGCTACAACAAACCTTATACAGCACAGAGAGAGACATCAGTCCATCATCCTTTGTTATTGATGCTAGCGCATGCACAGCATATTTGGCTTGCCTGCGGCTACCTTCTAAGCATATCCTTTCAAGCATAAGGTCCAGTGATCTGCATGTAAAACAAAATATTTCAACAAGGTACAAGCATTGACTCGAAGAACAAAGGCAGTAACTTTGAGATCTGAACCTTGATAAAACTCCCAATTGTTCTCGAATGGCTCCACCAGCCCTTGCTAGAACATGTAAAACACCTTCTTTTATTATTTCATTGTCATCTTCAAGCAGATGAATTAAATCTTCTTCAATTCCACTTAGCAGCAAAGGACAGAAACGTGCAAGGATCTGCAGATTTTAAGAGATTAAATGCTGAGATCTAACATCTCAAGGGGGGGGGGGGAGTAGGACAAAATGTCAATAGACCCCAAAAAATTACTGAAGAAATATAAACCAGTAAATAGGACAATTAGCTGAGAATTTTCCCTGAAAGCGCTATGATGTTTATAACTGAATGGCTTCACCAAAATTGACAAAGTATCCGATGCATGCAATATACTGAAATTGCCATTCCCTTCAACCAAAAAAAAAAAAAAGGACACTTGCCATTGAAATGCCACAACAATCACTCTTGTGGATAATTGTCATCAGGTAAAAGCCATGGTTTCATCATGCCAAAGCACTGTTGTTTGGTTAATAATCAAGCATTGTGGATTTCTTTTGTTTTGACAGAAGCTACTGATAGCTTCTTAAATGATTTTAGCATCTTAGCTATGAGTTTGGACGGAAAATATGTTCAAGCTAACCTCTGCATATTGCAGAGTTATTTAAACATTTACATTTTCTAAACCCCAAAAGCAACAGGAATAACCTTGATGTTACAGCAATACTTGCTCTTTATTTTTTTTTCCTTTTTTTTTTTTGGCTTTTTTTGCTTAGGGTTTAGGGTTTAGATTACAAAACCACTTTGAAGTAATCTGAAAGGAAGGGACTTCAAGATTGGTTGTTTACAATATCTAGGATTGAGAAGTTGGACCAGTTGGCACCCCATGTCCATTAATGCATTTAAAATAAGTGCTCTTCTACCTAACATTCAGCTAAAAATTGTATGCAATATAATTCTGCAACAGATAACACCATTAAGAATCATACACATCATTTTAGCAACTGAGGAACAAATACTATACCACAAGTATACTCATGCAAGAAGCAATTAATTGTGCATTTCCAATAGTTTTCTGCGCAACAGCCTCAACAAGAATCTCTTTACTATGCTCCTTGCTGAAAAGTAAATTCGTGCATTTCAAAGACAGTATGTTCAGAAACTCAAAAAGCCGGTGCTTCTCGCCCACGATTTTTAGTAAATCATCCTGTGCAAAAGTTATGATCTTAGAGTTTATCCAAAAAAAGGTAAAATTAGGGGAAAAAAGGAAGAATTGAACAAAATCAACATGGATCAGTTTTCTTACCCGAAAATTAGAAGCTTGTGAAAAAGTAATATTTGGATCTAGGAGACTTCCTAAGATCTTCCAGATATTTGCATCTTTTAACTGGTCGAGAACCTGAAAGTTTTCCTCTGCTTTTGTAGGATCAGTGAAACAGCGAGACATCACACGAAAGCAAAACAGAACTTTCTTTTGGATCTCATTAACATCACCGTCCTGAAATTGGGCAAGAATCAAGTTTAACAGCATTATCTTCTTCACATTTTCTCAATCTCAACAGACAATAAGACGAAATCCGAACCTGATGCATCTGCCTGAGAGAAAGATACCTCTGCATCTCTTGTTGTAACCTGCAATCAAATAGGAAATAATGAGAGGGTCAGTGTGATATTTTACTAATTAAAAAGAAAATGGCAGTAGTCTAAACAGTCATATTAATGTCAAACCTTTGCTTCTGCTCCAGAATCTTCTCAAGAGCCTTTACCTCAACTTTGTCAAATCCTGCAAAGAATCTTACCCAATTTTTTACCCTATCTTTAACAGAGAATTCAGCTGGAAAGAAGGACAGTGATAGAATTCGTTCAACCGTGTCCGATCTGCAAAGAATATGAACATGTTTAAATCTGTGATACAATGGACCACTGCAAAATTCCACAGACAAGTAAGATTTGGCCCTCTGCAACTATATTACCTGAAATCTTTGTCATAAAAGCATCTTAATATCTTTCCAGGAATCCAATCATATCCTTCACTCGATATTGATCTATCTAAGCAATTCAAGCAATAATTCTTGTATATCTCAGCAAGCCGTTCCATTGTAACCGTTTTCACAATAAGCTGGACATATTAGAAAGAGAATTAGCATCAGAATATTGTACCAAAGACGGCATATAAGTAACCAATGGAATATCAGAGCTCATAATTAGGCAAACAAAGAGAAGCTTAAACGCACAGATTTGTCTCGAAGTCGCTCTGAAACAAGCTTGATAGTTTCAACTGGTATGGCTGTTAGGGAATGACATACTATGTCACAAACCACAGCAACTACTTGTTTGCGGACATTCTCATCATAGTCCAAGAGTCGGTCACAAAGGGCAGCTAGACAATAATTAATTCGATCAAAACTAAAGATCTAAAATATCTAAATTCATGACAACAATCCCAAAATCCTTACCAATAATTTGAGAAGCCTCAGCCCTAAAAGGATCTGATAATAGACCAATTCTGATGTGTTCAAGGACAGACATTCGAACCTCAACTACCCTATCAGTAAGCCTCTTCAAAAATTCCAGAAGAACTGGCTGAATTTCAGGGATAGTTGATCCAGGCAAAGTAAAAAGGTCCCCAACTAATTTCACTGCTCTTAAACGAGTATCCAGCTGATCCGTCTGTTCATGCCAAAACCAAAAATATAAGCGTTTCCACAACAAATCTGAATATGGCAAGCAAAAAGAAACCTCTCAATCTCTTCAAACCAGAATTTTTAACTGACCCAACTTAAAAACTTCAATTCCAAAAAATGCACAGCAAATGCATTGAGATATTGCGGAGAAGAAAAAGGAAATGAAAACAATGATTTTCACAAGAAAACTTCTGTCAGACTAGGTTGCCACGACAAATAATAAAGAAAATAGCTCCTCAAATATGTGAAGATTGATTCTTAAGTTATTTTCATGTCATATTAGGAGAATCATTAATCCCAAAGTCATTGAAATCAGTAAAATCACAGAAAAAAAATGAGGCACAGCAGGCAAGCAACCAATCTTATGGTTACCAAGAGCTCTCCTGTCAAGTATGGAACCACTCCTGATAAGATTCGAGAAGCACATCGATAGATATCATAGATAACTTCATAATAGTCGATTTGATAGTTCAATGATCCACCATCTCCTGACATTAATGATATAAGAACTTGCTTTATGCCAGGTTCCAGTTTTCCAGTACATTCCTCTATCACATTCATGGCAAGCCTCCTTGCAGCTGCAGTAACCTCCTGACAATAAAATACCAAACACTCAATTTCTTACTGAAGTGACATCCAAAAAATGTTAAACTCTGTGCCAGTAGATACAGTGCAGTTCAGGGAGAATTTTTAGCTCTTACTTTTCTATTGCGGCCTAAATTTGATAATACATTAAGTATAAGATCCTCCCGAACATCCTCACTCTCTTCGAAGAGAGCCACCATAATTGTTTGCATCGAGGTTAGAACAGTTTCAGGATGCTCATCCCTGCATATGTATGTTTTAAAAGGTAAACGTTACTTTAATCAGAAGGAAACTTTTTCAAATGAAGACACAATGTAGGCTAATATACAGAAAGCTTCTCAAACATCAAATGCACAAGCGCATAATCTAACCATGAGATATCAAATAAAGTGAAATTGTAAAATGCAGAATTTAGTTGTACTCTTCTACGAACTATCATTGCTTAGGTACACGAAATAAAAAATACCACAAGTAGATTGAGCAGGAAAGGAAACCAATACGTCCAGTTTATGGGATACCCACATGATATGTTTTTTGTTTAAGGGAAAAGATCTTCTACAACCACATCTCCACTTTCACAGGGAACTGTCTGTATATCTAGTTCAATAGTGCCTTTGAAGGGCATTTACATTATTGCACTCCTTCATTGGCATTTGCATCGCAATGGTCAGAAGCATAAAAATAGCACATATAGAGCCCCCTGTTCATCATGCAGATGGCTCAGATGAAAAGATTAATGCTAAATCTGATGGCTCCTGTTCAGTACTATAGGGTTTTAATTTGTTGTGCTTAGACCCTGGCTTATGGATGAACAAGCTTCTTCAATGTTGTGCTTCTTCATTAGAGTGTAACCACCCCCCATCATCGATTTTTCTTTAGTTCTTTTTTCAATTTTCTTAAAAATTTCAAGAGAAATGTATTTCCAGGCTTCTCAGTTTTAGTCTTCTATATTTTTTGTTTTTCCTATAAAGCATGTCTATGGATACGCTCTTTTTAATAACCGTTAGCAAAGTATCAGCAAAACTGACTTCCAATCTAATTTACACCAATATGCTTAAATCATGCATCAAAATCTATAATTTTGGTTTTTCCTATAAAGTGTGTATGCATTCACCTCAGCGCATCAATAAAACTGAATCCAACCTCAGTTCCACCAATATATGCTAAAATTATGGATCAAATAATATCACCAATCACACAAACAAATACGAAAATGAGAACTTCCATTCATTTTGTTCCTGAAGTGTGTCAGCATAATATGCTCCATGATTGATGTCACCATAATATGCTCCATGATTGTCTCTCCATGATATGCTTCCTTACATGCTCCTTGATTGTCTCTCCATGATATGCTTCCTTATTTAGCTCCCCTTATTTAATTCTCATCAATTGTATATATATATACTTTCTTATTTAGCCAAAATCTGTATATAGACAGATTTGATTATAGCTGTAATTTAGGACAGATTGATAGCTATAATTTAGGCTTGTATATAGATAGATTGATAGCTATAATTTAGGCTTGATTCTAGCCTTGTATATTGCACATTTGTGCCTATATAATGAGAGAAATCCTCACAATTGAGGCATTCAATCAAAAAGATTCTTTTGTCATGGTATCAGAGCCAAGTTTCTAGGCATACAATCTTTTTTAGTTTCTTTTCCTTTTCTCATTTCGGTGCTTCTAGTTCTTCTTCTTGGAGCTCCTTGGTATTTTTGACACTATCAGAGTGTCTCTTGGAGTATTTTTGGCGCCTTCTGAGCTCTTGGGCTACTTTATTCTCAGTCTTAGCACTACATCATGTCTTCTGATTCTTTTACGTTGAAATTCACGGGCAAGAATTATTCTGTCTGGAAATTTCAATTTCGTTTATTTGTCACGGGAAAAGAGTTATGGGGTCATATTGATGGGAGTGATCCAGCTCCTACTGATGTGCCTAAATTGGCTCAATGGCAAATCAAAGATGCTCGGGTGATGACATGGATTTTAGGATCGGTGGATCCTGCTATTGTTCTTAATTTGAGGCCATATAAGACTGCTAAATCTATGTGGGAATACCTAAGAAAGGTATATTATCAGGACAATACTGCTCGACGTTCTCAACTAGAGTACGAGATTGCTAGTTACACGCAGGGCGATCTCTCCATTCAGGATTATTTCTCTGGCTTCAATAATCTCTGGGAAGAATTTACTGACATTATTTATGCCAAGGTACCAGAAGAATCTCTCGCAGTTGTGCAGGAACTTCATGCGCAAAGCAAGCGCGATCAGTTTTTAATGAAGTTACGACATGAATTTGAATCCACTCGTTCCAATTTGATGAATCGTTATCCCATGCCATCTTTGGATGTCTGTTTTGGGGAGTTACTTCGTGAGGAGCAACGACTTGCCACTCAGGCCACTTATCAGCACGATAACATGACACCCAATGCACTAGTGCATGTTGCTCAAGCAAAAGGCAAAGGACAAGACATGCGGAAAGTTCAATGCTTCAGTTGCAAGGAATACGGACATATTGCCACCAACTGTACACGGAAATTTTGCAACTACTGTAAAAAGCCGGGGCATATTATCAAAGAGTGTCCTACTCGTCCTCAAAATCGTCAGGCTAATGCTTATCAAGCTACTGTGGGTTCAACTTCTTCTCCTCCTACTAGTGACTCTTCCGTTCTCACTACTGAAAAGGTGCAGCAGATGATTATTTCCGCATTTTCAGCCTTGGGACTGCAAGGTAATAATTCTCTTTCCTCTCCATGGATTATTGATTCGGGTGCATCTAATCACATGACTAGTTCTTCTGAAACCCTTAGCAATGTTCGAACTTATACTGGATCGGCACATATACAAATTGCCAACGGTAGTCAGTTGCCTATTCGTGCTATTGGGGATGTTAATTCCACTGTTAGAGATGTTTTTGTATCACCTCAGCTTTCTACCAGCCTTATTTCAATCGGGCAATTAGTTGATAATAACTGTGATGTTCGTTTTTCTCGTAATGGTTCTCTTGTGCAGGATCAGGTGTCGGGCAAGATACTAGCGAAGGGGCCTAAAGTTGGACGATTATTTCCTCTGCATTTTTCTATTCCTGGTGTTATTTCGTTTGCTTGTAACACTGTGAACAATAAGTGTGAAGTATGGCACAAACGGTTAGGTCATCCTAATTCAATTATTTTATCTCATGTAATAAACTCTAGTTTGTTAGGCAATAAAGATCAATTTTCTTCTTCTCTCTCTTTTGATTGTTCCACATGCAAATTAGGTAAAAGTAAATCTCTTTCTTTTCCTTCTCATGGAAGTCATGCTGAACGCTGTTTTGATTTGATTCATAGTGATGTGTGGGGAATCTCTCCTGTCATTTCTCATGCAAATTATAAATACTTTGTTACATTCATTGATGATTATACAAAGTATACCTGGATCTATTTCCTTCGTGCTAAATCTGAGGTCTTATCCGTTTTTCAACAATTTACTGCTTATGTTGAGAATCAGTTTTCTTCTAGCATCAAAATTCTGAGATCTGATTCAGGTGGTGAATACATGTCTCATGAATTTCATGTTTTTCTCCAACAAAAAGGCATTGCTTCTCAGCGTTCTTGTCCATACACACCCCAGCAAAATGGTGTTGCTGAACGTAAAAATAGACATTTGTTGGATATTGTTCGTACTTTATTACTTCAATCGTCTGTTCCACCTAAATTTTGGGTTGAGGCATTATCTACAGCAGTTTATTTAATTAATAGATTGCCGTCCAGTGCCTTGAATTTTGAAATTCCTTACTTTCGTCTTTATCATCAACATCCTAGATACCTTGACATGCATACTTTTGGTTGTGTTTGTTTTGTTCATTTGCCTTCTCATGAGCGTCATAAGTTATCTGCTCAATCTGTTAGATGCGCATTTATGGGTTATAGTACTTCCCACAAAGGTTATGTTTGCTATGATCCAAATTCTAATCGATTTCGTATTTCCCGTCATGTTGTGTTCTTTGAAAATCAATCATTCTTTCCTTCTCATGATGAATCTTTGCCCGAGATGTCTATTTTGCCTAATTTTGATAACTTGACCCCTTCTATTGACCGATTCAAACCTGGACTTGTATATTAAAGACGAAAACCAACTTTGCCCCTTCCTGAGTCTGGTCCGCCATCTGAGCCTGTTCAGACTGAATCCTCTACGAATGATACGGATACAACTCTAGTTCCTCGCCGTTCGACCAGAGTGTCTCGTCCGCCAAATCGGTATGGTTTCCCTCATACCTCTTTACATGTTACTCTGTCTTCCATCCCCATTCCATCAGGTTATTCTGAGGCAGCTAAACATGACTGTTGGCGTGCGGCAATGGATGAAGAGCTTCGGGCTCTTCAAGATAATCATACATGGGATGTTGTCCCTTGTCCTACTCAGGTGAAACCCATTGGCTGCAAATGGGTCTATTCTATCAAATTGCGTTCAGATGGAACTCTAGATCGGTACAAGGCCCGGTTGGTTGCTCTTGGTAATAGGCAAGAATATGGGGTGGACTATGAGGAGACTTTTGCTCCAGTTGCCAAGATGACTACAGTGCGGACTATCATGTCTGTTGCTGCATCCCAAGGTTGGCCTCTTCATCAGATGGATGTCAAAAATGCCTTTCTGCATGGAGATCTCAAAGAAGAGATATACATGACCATTCCACTTGGTTTGTCCTCCTACTCTTTTTCGGATGTCTGTAAGTTGAAACGATCATTGTATGGGCTGAAACAAGCTCCCCGAGCATGGTTTGATAAATTTCGCTCCACTTTGCTCCAGTTTTCATTTAAGCAAAGTGCTTATGATTCTTCTTTATTTTTCTGCAAGACATCTCTTGGCATTGTCCTTCTTTTGGTTTATGTTGATGATATTGTTATTACTGGAACGGATTCTACCTTGATCACCCAACTACAGCAGCATCTTCAAGCCTCATTTCACATGAAGGATCTTGGTCCTCTTACATATTTTTTAGGCTTGGAAGTTCATAACACTTCCTCCGGCATTTTCTTGAATCAACACAAATATACTCAGGATCTTATTGTATTGGCTGGTCTTCATGATACTTCTTCTGTGGACACTCCAATGGAAGTAAACACGAAGTATCGTCGGGAAGAGGGTGATCTTCTCTCTGACCCCACTATGTATCGACAATTACTGGGGAGTCTCAACTATTTGACCATTACTCGACCTGATATTTCCTTTGCAGTACAGCAAGTTAGTCAATTCATGCAGGCTCCACGTCATCTACACTTAGCGGCCGTCCGTCGTATCATTCGATATCTTCGAGGTTCTCCTAGTCGTGGCCTATTCTTTCCTACTGGGACTCCTCTTAAGCTTGTGGCTTACAGTGATGCAGATTGGACAGGATGTCCTGATACGCGACGATCTGTTACAGGTTGGTGCATGTTTCTTGGTAACTCTTTGATATCTTGGAGGAGTAAGAAACAAGATCGAGTCACCAAATCATCCACTGAATCTGAATATCGTGCGATGTCTGCTGCTTGTTCTGAGATTCTATGGCTTCGTGGTCTTCTTGCTGAGATTGGTTGTGTTCAGTCTGATCCTACTCCTCTACATGCTGACAACACTAGTGTCATTCAGATTGCTTCTAATCCTGTTTTTCATGAGCGTACAAAACACATTGAGGTTGATTGTCATTTCATTCGGGAAGTATTCGACTCTCGTATCATTTCTCTTCCTCATATTTCCACTGAACTCCAGATTGCAAATGTGTTTACAAAGGCCATGACACGACAACGTCATCAGTTTTTTGTGAGCAAATTGATGCTTCTTGACCGACCAGCATCAATTTGAGGGGGGATGTCAGCATAATATGCTCCATGATTGATGTCACCATAATATGCTCCATGATTGTCTCTCCATGATATGCTTCCTTACATGCTCCTTGATTGTCTCTCCATGATATGCTTCCTTATTTAGCTCCCCTTATTTAATTCTCATCAATTGTATATATATATATATACTTTCTTATTTAGCCAAAATCTGTATATAGACAGATTTGATTATAGCTGTAATTTAGGACAGATTGATAGCTATAATTTAGGCTTGTATATAGATAGATTGATAGCTATAATTTAGGCTTGATTCTAGCCTTGTATATTGCACATTTGTGCCTATATAATGAGAGAAATCCTCACAATTGAGGCATTCAATCAAAAAGATTCTTTTGTCAAAGTGACTTATGTATTGGTGAGGAAATTAAAATAAAACTACACATTTTGACAAGTGGGTAGAAATTGACACTATAGCCATAAAAAACTTGATGCAATTGTTGAATTAAAAAAATCAGAAGGGGAAAAACACAGAGGGAAAAAAGTTTATTTCAGTAGAAAATTAGCCCATCTGAATGCTACACTGTACATGCAAAATTTAAATGCATGATTTAAATTTGGATAATAGCAAGAATGAAGATAATTCTCTTGTAGCAATGATAAATAATCTTACATTGGTTTTTTTTTTTTTTTTTTGGTGGGGGGGGGGGGGGGGAGAAGGGAACCAAACCGCCTTCCTATCTGAGAGAATATGGCCATCAGATGGTCATCACAAGTAAATTCAGGTTGATAAAACAAAACACCAAACAATAATATTAGCAAACCATTGAATGAGACACACCTGGCAACAGAGAAAAATGTACTGAACATCTCATTGATAAGATCATAGCATTCAAGATCCAGCATTACTACACAGGATCTGAATCTTGCCAAAGTTTCCAAAATGACAACTCTCCTTCCAAAATTTGGACTACTTGTATCGCTTAAACCTCCAAATGTGCTTACGATCAAATGGAAGATATCCTGAAGCAGATACAATAGGAGTTACCAGATACATAACAGAATCTCACTGCTTAATGAATCGATCATTTAAGTACTTGATCAGTTCATGTTAAAGAGAAACCTACCTTCAAAATATCATCAGTGTAAGGAGGCTCAGGTGCAGTAATCCGAGTAATCTCACAGATACATGCGGCAACAAGAAGTTTAACTTCCCTATCTTGATGCTTCATAAGTTCTGGCTTGACAATCCCATTCAGAAATGGTTGCATGGATTCCATCACAGGTTTTGCTGGTGATTGTTCCAACTCAGAGAGACAAATAGCACCTTGCTGCAAGAAAGCATTTGGTACTTATATTTAAGCAGACAGTTAAAATTCTCCACTCTATACAAGTGACCACAGGAGTTTTCACTCGTTCTTGCAGAAAAAATCCGTGTGAGTGAGATATTCAACATTAATCCAAACAGACATCCTCCAAAATCACCATGTCTATTATCTGCCCCCTGATCCCCAATTTGGACACCAAGAGAAATGAGAAAATTCCAAGGACTAAGAGCAAAGAATAATAACAGAACTTTGTAAATTAGAAGAATAGGACGAAACTGTTAGCACATAGAAACACAAGAAATGAGAAGAATGTTATAGAGATTTAATTGAGATGGAGGACATTTTAAGAACAACAGACTATGTAACAGAAGAGACAATAATAATACTTTTCCAGCAAGTTGCAATAAAGAGACAAGAAATGAACATCTCTTGCTACATGCCCTTCTTTAGGTGCAGTATGTGTAGAAGCCAAGGAAGCACCAGCTAAAATATCATATAAACTCTTGTCATGGGCTTATATTTACGGATGAAGAATTTTACAATCTTAGAACCTTTTCTCCTTCAAAATCCAGACATATAGTTTAACTTTTCTTTGATCCATCCAAAATAATGCCTGTATCCCAAAATAGTCTTTTCTATGCATCACAAAAATAATACTTGTAAAATGGTTTATCATTCTTGTTTTCAATATTTGAAAATACAAAAAGTAGCTTTTGACCCCACAATTAATTACTGTAATCCACATTTTTCTCAATTTATCGATGAAAAAGATCTGCTTTTAATCCTCCTTTGTGCGTGACCAAATTAAGAGTGGAAACAGCAATAGAACAACTCATGTTGAGAAGAGACAAACTCAAGAGCTGCTTCAGTTTTACATCAATTTTGCACAATTATCATAAGTCCGAATTGAGTACCTTTTTTCCCTTTTTTTGGGGGCTTTTGGGTGGGGTGGGGTGGGGGCGGGGGGAGGGAGGGTTTGGGGGCTCATGTCGAAAAAATAGAAATCACCAACCAGCTTCTCCAGAAAAGATGAATTCTACTACTCAATTTTTATTAAAACAGAAAAAAAGAAAACCGACAAATTTCTTCTCTTATTAAAGTTTAATGCTTTAAAAAAAAAAAAAGTCCGAATTATTCCACCATGCTCTCACAGAAGTAACCTAGTTTAACCGAACTATCACAATCCCATTTGAGTTCAGCCGTTAAATTTTTTTCCCAGCAACAAGAATAGCAAATTTTGGCCACAAAAAACCACCAAAACAAGAAATTTTAACACTTGAAAGCTAAAAGACGGCAAGTAAAATTGAAAGGTTCAAACTTCACCTCTTTGCGGGTGAAAAAAAAAAAAAAGAAAGAAAGAAAGGTTCAAACTTCACCTCTTTGCGGGGGGGCAAAAAGGAATGAAAGAAAAAGACCGAGGAGATAGACAATTTTATTCAATTTCAGAGCCATGCAGACCGGTTACACAGAACCCTAATTGAAGTGAATTAGCAGCAACAAAAATCTTGGCAGTCGAATTAACCCAAGAAAATCCCATTTTTCTGAGCAAGAATCCAAATTTAACAGATAAAACCAAGTAAAAACCACCAAATTAAAAACAAAACAAAAAATAGAGAAAAAGGGGGGAAATTGAGAAATGGAAAACCTTCAGGAGCTTGATGAGGGAGTCTTTAGAAGAGGGAGGATTGTCAAGCTTGGATCCAAGCTCTTGGAGCTGCTGCTGAAGCTTTTGATGAGCCATTTTTCTATGGTAAAAATTTCAAAACTCCAACAGCTGCATAACACAAGTAGAATTATTAGTAGGAATAGATACTGCTGCTGTTTTTGCTGTTTTTGTTTGTGTAGTTGAGCGAGCTCTCTTCTGGCCTCGCAAGAGAGAAAGGGGGTTTTTTTTTTTTTTTTTTTGGTTTTGTTTTCGTTTAGGTGGTTCGAACAAAGAAGCGAAACAAAAGGGCCGCTTCTTTTCTACTTCTCTCAGTACCTAGCACGACGCCCACCAGCTCCCTTATATTGTAAGCCAAAACAATCAAAAAATAAAATAAATAAAAAAAGGAATTGTGAGGGGGTGAGTGTTTTTGTGTGGATTCTTGACTTCAGCACCCACGCACCGTATACAGCGTCACGCCTCGTCTGTTACACTTTCTTTTCTGTTTATCCGCAAAAAAATTTCCCTTTTTTTCCGTCCTCCTACTATTCTACCCAATGGTCCTCAACTTCACACATTTTCCTTTTTTAATATAAGCTACAGGAATCCGCATTCACACATTTTCTTTTTTTTTTTTTTAATATAAATCACTGAAATCACCATTCGTTTAACGTTATGTAACTAATCATGTTTGAGTAAGGTGAGTTCTTACAACAAAAAGATAATTCTTTGGAATGGTTCTTTACAAGAATAATTCCTTCTAATATTGTTCTTTCAATTACCACGAGTTTCGAACCGAGACCTATGCAAGCTCCTCCCATTTGCAATAACATCTATTTGTTCTACTTCACACTTATTTGTAAATTCCCCAAGCCCAATAATAGTAGCACTACAACTTAACTACTTATACGGAGCTAGTTCCTTGCAATACGGGTCTTGAATCAAGATTAAAGGTTGTAATCTTTTGAATTTATTTTGGAAATCATACGAGAACAATATGGGTTATCCTATGTCAAATTATTTAGTAATTTAATATAACATGTTATTACTGTGCTCATAATTTAGTGAATGAGTTTAATTAGCATAACTACTTAACTCTTAATCTTATATTTATTTCAAACTAGGAGATTGTTTATTCTAATTTGAAAAGTTATGCATTTTTAGTATGTTAATTGTGGATATAATGTTGTTGTTGTTGTTATTATTTTGAAAACTCTGCATTCACATTTACGATTGCAGAAGATATCTTTTTTTGGTTGCATTGAATAAACTTGCATTAGTTTATAAGGAATGATTTTACATGTGACAAGCCAACGAAATAAAGTTATACACAGTTTCTTGTTAAAAAAAAAAGGAAAAGAAAAAGTGTTTCATTATTGTCGGATAGAAAATTGGCATAGTTATTAAAGATATTTACTCTAATATTTAGTCATGCAAGTCATTGAGAGTTGAGAATGAAATAGTGGTACGTAGTACTGGTATTATAAGTCATATTTATTCTTCGTTTGATTTTTGTTGTCCTTCTTCCAATTTCAAAGAACGGCCACAGTAATAATAGTCGCGTCTAGATGGGATGTGACATAGGTTACATAATTACAACAAAAAAAGTTAAAGAGAAATCAGAAAAATTAGAAAAGGAATAATCACACTTCGCCCCCGATAATATGGAGTATGTTTCACTTTACCTTCTATACAAATTTTATCATCACACGTTGCCCCATTTTGAGTGACTGTTACAAAAAAAAAAAAAAAAAAAGAGTTAATTCAATCGTTAATCAAAGTCACAAAATGATTTGAATATTTAGTTTATCCGACTATTTTGCCTGATTCTCCCTTCTCCGGTCCCACTTCTATAAATTTACAATAGAAAATTTAAAAAGAATAAAAAAAAAAAAGGTCAGCATCCTTTTCATTTGGATGTCTTCTGTTTTCGGGAATGACATTGGTTTCCTCAGACAAATGAATAACGTTTTCAGTGTGGCCTGTCAGAAACTGCGAAATCTCCAAAAATCATTCTTTAAAATTGCATTATTTTTCCTGAAGTAAGAATTTTGGAATATGTAAATACTGCATCAGACAGAGAAGTTAGCGAAAGCTAATAGAGTAGCAACTGCAGATTATGGAAATGGAACTGAAGGTGCCACATAGCAGAAGCAAGCTAAATCCATTAATTCAAGTACCAGACATTAATGAGAAGGGTATTGGTTTCTTTCAAAATGCACGGTAACCCAAGTACATAGGATTGCATCTGCAAATATTTAATTCATCAACTGCCTAAGATATATTCCTAAAACAAAAAGAAAAAGGGCAAAATTGCAATAAAAGGAGTAAATCACGCATGTAAAAGTGGCGATACGAAGTGTTTGATAACTTTGATTTGCATATCTCGTTGTGAAGGTTGCCAAGGATGATTAATCAGGAATGTAGAACAAGCTAACCCTTTTTTTTTCCTTGTTTTCTGTCTTGTTCACGTGAATACAGAGGGCAATCAAAAGAAAGATCCTAGAACCGAAGCTTTCAGTATATGAATTAGCGCATTCCATGGAAAAACAAAGATAACGTTATATAAAAATAAAAACAAAAAGAGAATACCTTTAGACAGATTAAAAGATGCATTGAAACTGGCCTATGCTAGCTTTTGAACACTAGAACAACAAACAAAAACTATTCATCAATATTACATAACAAAAATAAGATCCAAATTAACTGATCATATCTTGCAAGCAGTTACTACTCCTTGCATTGGCCATGACCAAATGGTGGTTGTTCACCATTAGTAACCGCTGCAGCCTGGGATGAAACTCCTCCTCCATTTGAGGATGGATCCTTGAGAAAACCATTCATGGGAACAGCACTGAAAAATCCCCCCGGGTGATGAGCCAAGTGAAAATGCGGTGGGGGATAGGGAGCAATGCCTAAGCTAACAGCTGGATCAACTGCCCTCTTCCCCAGTGGCTCAGCCCTTAGAGAGCCACGTTCCCCACCGTCGAACTCACGATAACGGTGGAGATACAGGGTTAATGGCTCAATGTAGTCATCAAAGCCAAGCTTGCTCATGGCCCAAAGCACGTCCTCGGCAGTGATAGTCTTTCGCTGCTCGCGTTGGCAACGTTCGTTGGCTTCTCCAGTAATGAAACTAATGTACTCAGATACACATTCCTGGATTGTTTCCTTGGCATCATCAGAGATTTTAGCATGTGTGGGAAGGATCTTACGCATTATTCTGATCACGTTAGCTATTGGCATAAATCGGTCTTGCTCTCGCACGATGCATTCACCTTCAACATCAACAGCAGATGAAGAATTGTGGTTAACTTTAGATGGCAGCCCCGTGCTTATGTCTGCAACTCTCATTGTTCCTACATATGAATCAACAACAAATTAAGTTTTGCAGTAAAATGTATGCATCTGAAACAACTGGTCGACTCTAGTCATCTTACGTATTTCTCCTTTCCCCTTGGCCCATGCAGGCCTTGATTCACAACATGTCATTGGACATTTCTTTTTCCATACATATAATTGATGAAAACCATAACACTTCTGAACAAAACATAAGTGGTTCGAGCTTTAAGTTTTCATCATCGCTGTTTTGTCTCATCCACAGTCCCCTTCACCTATATTAACATGGATGCCAACAACATCCCATCTTATTTGCTTGCCATTAATTCTTTTGCGTTGCACATAAACATTATTACTACTATCACTTAAAAAATCCTTGTCGGCTGTGGAATGTAGTTCTAAAGGGCTTAAATTACATGCACCGAGAATATATGTTGTTACATTATACAGCAAATTAGTTGTTTTGAACCTTGGAATAAAAGCCTCAGCGAGTATGGGCTACGAACCACCAAGTATGTAAAATATTTATAGAGGGATTTTTGGCTACGTGGCTTGCATTTTCCGTAATGTTTGCCAGACAGACTTCATGATCAGGCGGATGTTCTAGCTCACTGTCGGTCCATAAACTGAAGTACAACCGTTACTACAACAGTTACGAATCAAGAAGCATAAAAATTATATCCTTGTGATCAGTGAACGTATCCTGGACTTTGGAGGCAGGCTAGAATGCCAACTATACAGTGAAGAAGAGGAGTGAAAAATGAGCCTAACCTGACGAAGATGGAGTGAGGTGGGAAACATATGGTAGGAAGTGCATGAGTGACATGTGTTGTTATAGGCAGAGATGGTAACCCGGCCCGTGGGATCAAACACTGCATGCATGCCACTTGTGTCCGTTTTGTCTTTTAATACAACCATCACCCATTCACTCTTAGTTTTATTTGATCGAGGGCCTCAGTTTTTTGCTTAGTTTTATTTGCCTTTCTTGACCTTTTTCCGCTTCCTTTTTTTTCCCTCCCTCCCTGGTTTTTAACATAACGCAGGCATATACGATTGCATTTCTGTTATAGACAAGTGGGAGAGTGTGACTTAGTGATCATGCGATGTGCTTCAATTAAGAAGATTCAGAAGAATGTCTGGGGGGAAAAGAAACTAGAGATGCCAACAAAAAATAGAAACTGAAGTTAAAATCCTGATTTTTATACATGTGAGGCAGCTATACATGGTTGGAGGGAACAACAGACAACTTAACGCTGCAAGGGCAACTTAGAGACGTTGATGGTTGCAGCTGTGGAATTATTGCCGAAGGAAAAATTAGTTACTATGAATAAGATCAATGCTTTCGAGGTACAAGCCGCAAGCAAACCATTTGAGTTTAATATGATATTCTTTAAAGGGATGTGGTTATCAAAATCTCAACGTAAACGACTGAACTGTCTATGAGATGAAAATCAGATAAAAGAGAATTATTACCATCTTAAGGGACAGTTAATTCTTAAAACGCATATGCATGCAAATATACATGAGCGAGTAACATGATATGATCATATAAAGTAGCAGTCCCGTTCTGAACTTCTGATGCCCTTACATTTCAAGAATCAGGATATACGGTTCATGGTAATGGTTCCTTCCTGTGTCCGTGCGTGCAGGAAAATAATTTGACAGGAAAAATCTCATTAAACCGGCAAAATGGAAATAAAAACTCACTGAAAATAAAGGAGGAACAAATTTGGTGAAAAGATTCGGTTTCTGAAAAGGTTTTATGCGCACGCAGCATTAAGAAGAAAATTCAGATATAGTGGTTTACCGGAGCTTTGCTGTGGGAACCTGCGGTATCCAGTGAAACCTGCATTTTCCCCGAGTTCCATCTCTCGATCTTCACCAAATTTTCCCCTTCTCGTTCTGTCTCTTTCTCTCCCTCCACTCTCTCACAGCAACACAAACGCACACAGATTTTTGTACGACTCCTGTATGGATATTGGACGGAGGAGAAGTTGCTTGATGAGGATATGGTCAAATTGCAAGTGGTTTTGTTTATAGTGGTAAGCAAGAAAAGAAAAGGGTTGGGGATGCAACCACGTGGCAGCCAGCGTGGTGAACGAGAAGCTTTCATTCGCCGGTATAGCAAATTAGTGACACAGTTGGGCAGCACTGGGAGCATTGACCGCCAGAAAAAGCTAGCTTAAGCTTCAGGCTTCGCGCCTGCCTGTGTTAATGCTTTCAGCAGCGCTTACAGTTCCAACTTCCAATTCAATTCAACTGACTTGACCGTGGATGATAGATAGATATCATCGGTTATCGGGCTGTCAACATTTCCGTTGAGCTCCCATTATCTTATTTTATTTGTGGATTTCCCATTAATTACCTAAGAGCGGGACCAATTGCTAGTAATAAAAATAAAGCTCATTCACCTTCAATAAATTGGAAAATTTTACAATTTATTTTTTAGAGTTTTGATCATACATTTCAACTCTTAAATCAACTTCTTTGTCCTGATAAATTTTACCATTACACAGATTATATATAACTATTCAATAATTTGACATGGCGCAATAGCTGCACTCTATGTCGTGATTGAAACTTTAATTAACTAGCTCCTCAAATCGGTTATCCATCGAGACAATTTTATTTGCTGAATGTCTGTTCCTCTTATCCCATGATTGACAGGGGAACAGCCGAACGGGAACAGGAAGAGAAACAGGCTTGCGGGATGGGGCTTGGAATTGGTGGGAGGAGATATTTTTGTGATCCTCAATTTGCAATGTCTTTTTGCCTTCCTTCTCCTTCAAAACGAGAAGCCATCGGCACTTGATCAGGAGATATTCTAGTTCTATATAACCATTAAAAGATAATACTACAATCTGAAGTCTAAAATATAAATAAAACAAAAATAAATTAATGTACTATTACAACAATCAATTTCCAGGGCATTTCTGTTACTTTATATAAAGAAATTATGTTGACATACCGGTAGTTTTTACCATTTCTTGACCGTCTTATCCTTTGATTTTTGGTTAATTTCCACGGAAACAGTTTCTCCTAATGGTTGAGATTGTAAGCAATAAAAGGAAAGAGTAAAAAATAGAAAAAAAAAAGAAAAAAAAGGACTTACTAGTTCTTATTCTTGAACTATGAATCCTGGGAAAGAAGGGCAATGGCATGCATGATACGTTCTCAGAAGAAAAAAGGGAAGATATGTTGAAACTCCATTTATGCATGGGATGGACGAATAGACGTGTAATCGAATCTCTAGCTCGCAGGAGGAATTCTTTACTTGCAAATGAACCAAAAATGAGAATAAAAAATTCTAATTAAGTATAAGATGAAGGTATATAATCATCTTATTCATTCCTAGTGACTGCGAACTCCTGGACCTGGTACCAATATGTATGCACCGCCAATTTGAAATCACAAGTCCCCGACATTTAACATAAACGAAAAATTAAACATAGGCATATATATATGCCAGTTCTCTCGTTGTACTCAGATGGTACCAATGTATGGAAGACTATTTTACATCGATCACATAATATGAAGAGTAGTAGTCCGTGAAGAAAACAAGGTGCAATTAAAGGAATTGTACCGTATTGCAGCGGTAAACTATTCAACGGTGTAGTGTACCGTATTGTGGAAGCACATCACCAACAGAAGAGCATGAACAATAACATGGATATGGGAATGAGAGAGAACCAAAACGCTAGCTCTGCCGGAGGGTCTGGCCGCATATAATATGGAAATATCAGTATGGAAGATATTAGTAGTACAGCCAGAAAAAGCAATGCACAAATCTCGTTGTCTCTTGCCATCTACTAGTCCTACGCACTATATTATCTCGATAGCTAGATGTGAAAGCTGGGAAAGATTAATGTATCCTCAGAGGCTCTCAGTTAACCTTGTTCTTTTATATATGTATATATACATATACAAGACCAGGTGCTTGACATTTTTTTTTTGTGGTGTGGGGGGGGGGGGGGGGGGGGGCGGGCTTCTACGTATGTTTCGGATAAGGAATAATAAATAATTTACAAAAGAAGGAAATGCTGATAAATGTTGTATCAGCTAGGATCTGTGCGTTTACTGGTCCATTTACAGACTGTTATTTTATTTTTATTTTTTTCAACAATTTTACAGGACAAAACTCATCTTTGCGGTTTCTGAAAATATTATGCATTGCTCCAAGATAACTCGTTTGATTTTTTCCTCTTTCTTTTGATTCACAGTGATCTTTTCCTGATTTGGATGATTCGTGCTTGTTTATGTTTCCGCATTTTGTTTGCCACTTTTCTAAGGTCAGATTGTAAGCCATATAATTGCTCATTTAACAGCAACCTCTTCCCATCCAAACCCCTTGGCTCGACAGGGCCATTAGGTTCGGACTCTCATAAGAGCGTCAACTCAGTTTTTGGCTATCTTCTACTACTTGGATCATTCTTGAGATCACATTTGATTATCAGTGCTTCCGTTATCGAGATTTGAAGGTTTTAGTTTGACACTGATAATGGCCTCTCCCTCAAATTCTGAAAGGGAAAAAAAAAAAATGAGAGCCAACTTCCAGGAGTCCCCCCAGTCGCCTTCCTCTTCATCTCTGGATCTTGCCCTAGCAATTTCTGGCTGCTTGTAGGCTTCTTCAAGGATGATTATCTCCTGTTCCTTTTTCCAGTACGATCTCCATCAGTTGCTTATGCATCTGGTCTTGCTTTTGCCATCAGTTGTCTTGTCATTTTTTTCCAGAAATGATTCATATGTTTTTGATTGAGATTCTTTTCTTCTACAAGGAATGATTTTAGCACTAGAAATTAATTTAAGGAAATGATTTACATACGACACTTCTTTTTGATGCAGCCATTCCCCTCTTTGCTTGTTATTATATGGAAAATATTAAAAAAAAAATTTCTAATTTGGACATGGAAACTCAAGAGATATTTTAGATGAAAAGCAAATTTAAAATTTTATTATGTAGAGCTATTTTAGCATTTATCATCTAATGAAAAATAAAGATTAGAGTGGACGCATAATTCCATTAACCTTAATTAATCACTTAAAATAATTTAATTTAATTGTTTCACAGACCTCCTTGGAATATTCAATAATTACAACCACCCCCTCTAAGCTATAAATAATTATACCAAGCCTCTTCTTTCAATTACTTAAGAAAACCTATTAACATTGGTAAAACTATTCTATCAATCTCACAACATATTACACAAATTATACATACATACAAGCGCGTGCACACACATGTAACAATGGATTCATGTATACTGGGAAGAAAGAAGAAATGAAGGAGAAGAGGCATGAGATAGGTTCAAGAGATTGGATATTCTGGTAAGAGTGATGGCGAATACATAGTGATTCTAACTCCAATTTAGATTTTATAAGTTGTATAGTATGAAAAGGATTTTGGAATCATGAAACCCAAGGTATATATTAGAAATTTTTTTTTGTATTCACATCTTTTTCTCTTTGTTCTCTTCCCTCCTCCCCTTAAAAAAAAAAACCACAAATGAACACCAACACAACAGAAAGAGTTATATGTTTGCATAGGACATTATGCTTATAAAAAGCAAAATCTAACAACTTTCGAGTACTTTAGGCAAATTTCAAACCCGGCTTAGCATAAATTTTTCAAAGTTGAGGGAGTAAAGTGATAGGCTGGCTAAATAATGGGGAAGCAAAATTGATAAGCCCAAATAATAAAGAAGAGCCGTAGGAACGAATTTTTTGTCGTCTGGCAAGCCGAAGCCGAAGGCTCATTCAAACCCACTGCAGACATTGCCGTCCACGTTGACGCATTCTTCTCCAACAACTCAATAATCAATCTCTTTTTTTCTTTTTTTTTTTTTGGTTTGAGTGAAGAACCCAATACAGAAATAATCATAACCAATGCAACAGCAGACCATAAATTTCCCATTCTAATGGGACAAATATTATAAGTATGATAAAAGTAGTGATGAGATTAGTTCCAAAGTCGTCATCGCCTTCGTGCTGCTTTTCTGGGTTCGTCAACAACACTAGTACAAGAACAAGAACCACAGCAATATCTCTGTGTTCTTCTTACCATAATCCAAAATCTTCTTTCTTTCTTTACCGCAGTGCCAAAAATCCATCTCCAGGTCAGCCCACTAATGTTTTAGTACTTACTTTCCTTAATTAAAATCTCTTTGTTTTTTTTTTTTGGGATGAAAGATTATTGTTGCTAATTAATTTAATAGTGGTGCTACTATACTAAAATTATTACTATTAAAATATCAGGAAAAATCAGCAGAGTTGAAAAGTTAGGAGGAGCACACAATTTGCCAGAGAGCAGTAAATCAGTCATCAGATCATCATCAATGAGTTCCGCGGCAACGTCATCGCCGGAAAAGCAAGCGGAGCAAGTGGATAGGATATTAGCTGGGAGGGAAGACGACCATGGAGGTGTAATTGTTGATATGACCGATCAGCCCTTGGAAGCCTCTCTCTTTGTTTCATTGCTCAATGCTTCCATTTCCCACTGGAAGCTACTGGTACTTCCTTTCTAGCTCCCAACTCTTTTTCTCTCGTAATTAAAAATCATTACTTTTTGGTCATCATCATTATCACTGCTGCTGCTACTACTATTAGTTGAATACTATTTGTTTGTTCGTTTATTTAATGATTTTAGATTGGAAGCTGGATATCTGAAATTTTGAAATAGCTCATCGTTTCTGGTGTCCAATTTGTCTTGTTATTATTATTTTTTTAATGGGTGGTTTTCTGGGGATTGCATACATCCCCAAGCTTCAGTTTTTAAATGAGTAACACACTAAACAAGTAGCCACTGTTTTCTTGACATAACAATTCCAATGTCAAAGCTGGAGTTACAATTCAAGTTTAATTTCCCCTCTCTAATTCTCCCTTGTGCTTTTGTTGTTTGTAATAATCTTGTCTTTTAAGTTGGAAACAAAGTAGAATTTCGTTTTCCCTTGGGGAATTTTTGGTATGCCAAAAGTTTGCAAGATAATACTCTAAAGGGTCTTATTAGAGATATCCGACATTTAACGGCAAGGTTGCACCCCATATTGTGGTGGAAAAGAAGAAAATCGCATTATGATAATATTCTTCTGTTGCGCGGGTTGGTGTAGGTTGCATTTGCACTTATTCATCTACTAGTCTACTTAGTTACCCCCTTATTCTGATTAAGCATGCATCATTTCAATTCTTCATTGGATACTTATTTGAGACGCTAGCATTTGCTTTGGATGTACACCAATAAAAAATCTTTTTGTGTTTTAACTTACATGAGGAGCTAATCCTAATTGCTTTTAAACAATGTTGTAATCTTTCCGTTGTATTAATTAGGTATATTTTCTGATCTGATTTGGTGGATAATAGATGAACATATTTGCAGGGTAAGAAGGGTGTTTGGATCAAATTGCCTATTGAGCTTGCTAATCTTGTTGAACCTGCTGTTAAGGTTAGTTTAATGATAGTGTTAAACATTTTCCTATATCTGGTGTCAACAAATAAGTGGGTTCTTGAGGATGATGTTATCTATACCCTTCCTCAACAATCACTCGTTGTTATCTTTGTCATATTGCTTTGTAGGCAGGATTTTATTTCCACCACGCGGAACCTAAATATTTGATGCTTGTGCATTGGCTTCCTAGTACTACTAACACTCTTCCAGCAAATGCCTCACATCGAGTTGGCATTGGTGCGTTTGTGACGAATGAGAACAATGAGGTACATCTGTACATTTTATTCATGTTGAGTTAATCTAGCAACTCGTGTTGAACAAGCTTTTGAGTTCGTAGTCAGTGGCAGCACAGAGTCATAGTTCGAGTCATGTCTCTTGAATCAAGTTCAACAAAACTTAATAATTATAATAGACTCAAGTCTTAATGACAATTGCTAATGTCAGCTAACGTTATCTTCTTTGGTGGGCATTGTTTGCTTTCTTCTATGCCTTATGCTTTATTTGCTAATGTGCAATATCATGTTTTCAAAGTTTGCCTTCTTTGTTATCACCTATAATTCTCTTTTGCATTCAAAGATACAGCTGTTATGGCTGTATCCTCCTGGCATTATGTAGCTTCTGGAATTCTTAGTATATTTTACAATCTACACCTAGTGTTTGGGAAAAGAAGTCATTCGAATATTTGCAGTGCTTCAATTGATACAAGATAAATCTCAACATCTCTAAACATGTAGGTCATGTACATGTTTCTTGCGCTTGTATAAGTGAATGTTTCTGAAGTGTTAGGTTGTGTAATGGTATTTGCTTGTGTTGATATTCCAGTTTCTCCACTGGAATTGTATTTAGAAGCTTCTATCTTGAGACCCTGAATTCTCATTATTGGGAAAATAATGCTAGAAACTAATTCAGTTACAACTGTAACCATGGATCTTAAGTTTTATCTGACTATCGTTGCTCCTACGACACACAAAATGATATGAATTCACTGGCATACAGTTTTGATTTTAATACTCTTTTTGGCCTGATTCCCATATTTCAGGATTTTTTTTTTTTTTTTGGGGGGGCAAGAAGAAGGCCACTAGAATTCTGTATTTCATTGGAAAAAGATGGTTTACTAAATTCCTTTTGCGGCCAACATGAACAACTGCTAAGCCAATCCTTCCGAGTCCTGCAACCTCACATATCCCTCATCCCATTGAAAAACCTTTTCAGAAACACCTTTTTTTTTTGGTCCAGTTTATCAATAAATAGTTTCAGTTTTCTGATGAGAAACTCACTTGAGTTAAAATTAATCAATGTATCAACAGGAAACTTAAAATTTTTAGCTTTCTAGATTCCGTACAAATTTTGTTGCAATTTGCAAGATTGAGTTTGTAAAATTCTGTACAGGTGCTAGTTGTCCAAGAAAAGAGTGGAAGATTTCGTGGAACGGGTATCTGGAAATTGCCTACAGGAGTTGTTGATGAGGTATGTGGAGCTGGTAAGTTTGATGCTGTTAAGGCAAAACCATCAATACTAAGGAAAATGGTAATAGTGGTGGTGATGGTAGTTATGCTAATAGGAATGATTGTAATGAAGAAAACTTGGAAACTCACCGCACTATATAATAATAGTGAAAGGTATGCTTATGGCATTTCTGCACCTATGAACCTTTTTCTATCTGCAGGGGGAAGATATATGTGATGCAGCAGTTCGAGAAGTAAAAGAAGAGACGGGAGTAAGTTATCATTGTTGGCATGTTCCATTGACTTTTCCGCAGTCCAATTAATTTGATGTCTGTTTACTCTCTTCTGCTTCAGATTGATGCAAAGTTTGTAGAAATATTAACATTCAGGTATGTGTTTTCCCAAAATCATTGAGTTCCCTTATATTTTATTGTGGATCCCATTATGTTACACATATCGTAGCTTGAATCTTCATAATTCTTCTGATTTGATAGCTAAACTCTTGTAATGTCTTTTTCGATAATTGGTTTGGATTCATTGATGGTTCATTAATATTTTCAGCGTCTGTGAATTGTTGGATGCACTACTGACCTTTTCAATGAAACTAACTTGCATGCATGCACCAGTAGCATTGGATTTGGATTTCCAATTGATAGATTTCATTCGTTCAGCTGTGATCTTATTTAATAAATAGCTTGTCCACTAATTTCAGATCTAAACTTCCTTAACAAAGTTGTGTCCCAAATTTTCAGACAGAGCCACAAGTCATTTTTTGAGAAGTCGGACTTGTTCTTTGTGTGCATGCTGCAGCCCCTTTCCTTTGACATTCAGCCACAGGAAACAGAGATTGAGGCGGCCCAGGTATTTTGACTACAATGTGATGAATAAGAAAGTTGTTCTTGCTAGTTTTGGATGTTTAAGGAGAATTAAGAAAATTGATGTCTTTGTGAATCTAGTTATCGTGTGTCTACGAAGTCTCTTGTGGGATTGCCTGATAATTATTTTGTGGATCTGGTAATTGTGTATATGAAGTCTCTTGTGGGATTATCCTCATAACCATCATCATAATTGTATGGTCTGGCATTGTGCAGAAAGACAATTTATCTGCTTTCAAACTTCTGTGTGTGTGTTTGTGTGTGTGTGTGTGTGTGTATTTTTTGTGTGGTTGTGTGTGTTGGAGTTGTAGATATCAAACTTCTTGCATCCTTGTGAGGAGTATTCTGCCAACATTTCAGTAATGAAAAAGTGATAATCAAGTGATAACACTGATTCCTTTTTCTGAACAGTGGATGCCATTTGAAGAATATGCAGCTCAGCCGTTTGTCCTAAAACACAAACTTCTCAAGTATATTTCAGACGTATGCTTAGCGAAGAAAGCTGGGCAGTATTCTGGATTCGCCCCGGTGCCTATAGAGACTAGTTTTTCCGCAAAGGAAACATATTTGTACTTAAATAGACAGGGCCTGAATTGCCCACAGGATACACTTTGACATTTTTATGTTTTTGACTTGACTTGCCTTGCCTACCCACAATTATTTTGATTGATTCTGTTTGTATACGTCTTCCTGAGAGGGAAAATGAATCATAATGGCCGCAAGACCTCATTTCTTTGCAGTTCTTTGCCTTCAGAATGCAATTTCTTTTTTTTAAAACGTTGTAATTTCTTCTACATATCTCCTTCGTTCTTTTAGATGAGATTTTCAAAAAAATTGGCTATGGAGTCTTTCATTCATGTTTTTGTCATACACACAACCCCAGAGAGAGAGAGAGAGAGAAGAAAGATAGAAATCCTTATGGGCCTTGGCCAAGCTAAAAATACAGCCAGCTAGAAGTATTCCTGTTCTTTTAACCGACTAAAGATCTAGAGCTTGATGTTATTTCAGGATAATATCTATTTTTATTGTTGAAATTAAAGGTTGTGCAAGGGAAGACTGCATTGATGGTTGTGTAACTAATTTTGATATTCTTATTGATATACAACTATTACAGCAATAAACTATTCCAAAGCAGCGGATAATTAGCCCATAAATATGCTCAATTTATCTTCTACAATATCACACGTGTGAAGTGTGCAAGAATGGCTAATGATTGCGAGAAAAAGCTAATTCTCTCGATCTCTTAACAGTGAGAATAAAATTGCTAATTAAAACATGATAAAATGGAGTGATAATTCTACTAGTCAGACAAAAGGCTAATTAAACAAAACCTACCAATTATCTAATCCAATTTTACCTTGCTAATCTTGTTATTTCTCTTCGCATATGGTCGCCCAGATCAGAAGAAAGGGTTAAACAAAAGAATGACTACAAAAAGGCAAAAACTCGGATGGCATCCAAACTTGTAGTTGATTCCTTGGTGGAAAATCTCCTAAACAGAAAGCTCTGTACGTTTGATCTTTTTGACCACTATAAAGTCTTTGACTTGCAAGTCGAGTAAGAGGCCAACTTATAGTTGGTCCAACTCCACCCAAATGTGCCTATGTATGCTAAAACATATGAATAGTGGAATGAGACATGTATTTTTGGCGGTTATTGCATCATGGAGAGGGTGTTTGTATGAAGTGAATGTCATTAATTTATATTCTATGAGAATAAATTTTTCCAATTTAGCAAATTTATGTTGACCAACCTCAGAATATCTGCAAGTTATCCCAATTAAACTAAAGCATTCGAGGAATTAGGAGTATTAAACAAGGTTTTTGTAAGAAGACGTACACTTCTTGTTGATACGGCTGCACATGTACGGTTGGGGCAGGCTTGACGAAATCACTGAGACTTGGTGCTAGTCAGCCAACGCCATTGGACGAGTGGATGGGTTTTGAAGGCCTTTAAGCTTCGTAAACTTGGATTTTGCCCATAAAAAAACAATATGTAGCCGATAAGATTAGGCTACCAACCTCACAGTTAACCTTCCATTTCCAACTCCCAATTTTTTCCTGCATTTGCCACCATACCCTTTCCACTTGTGAAAACCTCTAGATTTGCCCTCCAATATGTACAAGTATTTTCCTGCTACATCTTCTATATGACCAAACTTACCCTTCCATATTACTTAGATTATTGTTCCATTTTCTTACGTTTAAAAAGCGCCTTTTGATTATAGTTCGTATAAATAGCAGCAGGTCAAAACTTGTGCTCCGTCCAATTAACAAATAGTTGATTATGTTAGGTCTAGAAGATGTAGTGGGCTCTTGCTTACATGTATATACATAATAAATAAAACACTCACATTAAGTACCCTCCCCTAAAAATGTGAAGATAATAAGAATAGTTTAAAGCACAAAAGTTTATGCTCATTATAAAGCTCTCAGGGTGAAAAATGTAAATGAGCAATTGAATTGAAATTGAAAGCGGCATGTGAACCATGCAGGGGGCCTATATATGAAAATCCTAAGAAGGTAGCTTTTCATTGTCTCTTCATTCCATCTTGCGTTGGTACTAAGTTTAGGAGCAAACACAGAGACGACGACAAGCCTTTTTCGAGGAAGTGGCGGTCTCCTGAGAAAGATGACGATCTTCGATTTCATCCTTCTGTTCCTCTTTCTTGAAATTTCGGCAATGGTAACTGCAGACGATCAGGTGATAATGAATCCAATCGTGGAGCTTTCCAGCAGGGAGGAGTTAGTTCATATGGCTGGATATGGAGAAGAGAAGCTGTCCACGGTTACAATCAGTGGCAAGATTCTATGCCATGCTTGTGTGGAAATCCATGGTGATAAAGAAATTGCGCAACCACTTCCTGTCGCACATCCTGTCTCAGGTTTGTAACATAACTTTTATCATCATCATAAGCACCAACCTTTTTATTAATCCTATGATTTAATCTTTAGCCTTCATTTCATGACACATGAAACACCAGAAATTTTGAAATTAGGAATGATTCAAACATCGATACCCGTCTTATATGTATAGTCATTCCACAGGCAAGAAAGCACTTGCTTACTTGTGGACTTGTCAAATCAACATTATATATACAACGGAGTCAGAATTTCCACTGCATATATTATGAACATGTTTTTCCTTCAAGTTTTTGCCGAGTATTTTCAGGTAGTCTATGGTTGTTCAAAGATCCTTTCATGTATTATGTTAGGTATCCTTCAACAAAATCAGATAAGAAAGATTTACAAATACAAAACAATATACGGGGATTTATTACGTAAAATAATGAGCAAAGATACGACGCAAGTAACTAGTTTTATTTCTTAGTAGAGATTTACCAAGTTCTCTTTTGAAAAGTTAGTCCTTTTTCTCAAAACAATTAACTTTCAAGCAACTGATACGTCTGTTACAACTTTCGGTTTATTAGAAGCAAGTAGTAATTACTCACTTCTGCCAACAGCTAACATTAACTTTCAAGGTAATGGATGGTAATTAATATTGAATGCAAAATATTCTTATGAGTTCTATTAATTGGAAGCATCTCAAGCTATCAATTCCCTTTATTGATTTTATTCTATTAACTAGTTTATATACTTCATTTTTTTTTTAAAGACTACATGATATATGGTGGATTCTCAGTTTCATATGTATGTATGGTGTCTATGTAGTATATGATTATGCATGTGATGGAGATCCCTGTTAATATACGCTCTAAAATAATCCAAAACTGACGGTAAGTGATTTTAAGCACTTTTCCTTTAAACAATGACATTGAAAATTTTTTAAATTCATTCATATATCCTTGAAATGGTGAAATACAATGTCTCATATATTGTGTTGTCCAACACTTTGGCCCATAGAAACTAGCCGAAGGCTACCATTAGTTGAATTCCTGCATTTTAGATGTTTTATCACCAATTTATCCTTGATAGTAATCTGTAAAATCTTCCTTTAACATGTTTATGTCATATATCTTTTCACTGGGGCGATTTGGACATTCTGAATTTTTAAAGAAGAAGATCTTTTTCAATTCTTTTTAACTTTTTTACCTGTCCAATCCAAATCTAATAATAGCATTTCTTCCTCCAAATTGTGAACATAACATTGGAAGAAAAGGAGAAGGGGAGAAGAGAGATTGTTTTGGGGGGGGGGGGGGGGGGGTGGAGATCCTGAGAGTCTCTGAGTACTTACAAATAATCTTCATGCATGAATGAAGCTCCTATGTGATTAATCACCTTGAGAGCATCAACATTATGGGCTGTCGCCTTCCCAATAATGAAGCTAATATGGCAGGCTTCTGTTAAAAGACAATCTTTAACAGATTCATATGTTGTTGCTGTCCTGCAGGTGCAACTGCCGCGGTTCTTTGCGGTACAAGGGGGAAGTCAAAGAAATCATGGGCACGAGGCACCACTGATGAATATGGGGGCTTCCTCATCGATCTCCCTTCCCATCTCCATGCAATTCCAAATCTAGAAAAAGTATGCCAGCTTAAAATTCTTCATCTACCAAAGACGTCTGACTGCCATCCAGCTTTCCCAGGAAAACACAAAGGTATAAAATTACTATCTATTGAGGATGGTGCCCGTGCTTATACAACCGGTACAATACATTTGTCAAATAAACGTTTAAAAACAAGCAAAAATATGGCAAGGAATAGAAGAGCAATGATGCATGTCTACTAAGATAGGAGAAATTACGTGACCTCAGCTTATCTTGATGGCGCTCCAGTCACTACATAGCAGTGGTTTCTAACATTTTGTCTTATAACCATGTAAAGAAGTTCTTTGTAGGCACCAAATAAAATACAAGTTACTTGCACCTGTGTTTGCGTGTGAGAGAAAGATGTAAGTCAGACTATCATACAGTTAGTGCCACAGAAAGCTTTGGCATTGTACACTCAAAAACTATCAGATTTGATGCGCAATGCATCTAAATAAGACTATGCAATGGATATTTCATACATAAAAAATATATGAAGTCGCATTGTGAATAAATGTATGAGCTGTATTTATACAAAATTGAAATAGTTAAAAAGCAGAAATTTAGTATAATCCATTCTGAATTCCAAACGAACAACGTTTAAAAGTCTTCATCACTAATATCTTCATGCCAAAAGTAAAAGAACTGAAACAACCCCCACAATCAGGAGTTCTCTTCATTTTTAAGACCAGCTCCTGACATGATATATTTAGCTACATCTGCACAACATTTAAGCTTGTCTGCTTCCTCATCTGGTATCTCTACAGAAAATTCCTGCTCAAACGCCATAACAAGTTCCACTCTATCTAGACTGTCAAGGCTCAAATCCTTCTGGAAATCAGCAGTCTCAGTAACCTACAAAGCGAAACAAGACATCAATTCACGATTGTTACATCTAACAATTTTATCAAGTCAACCAAACCATTGTCAAGAGAAGTGCTGTAATAGACAATAAAATTGCATGAACATGTTCCTTCTCTCCTCTTGGTTTCCCATATAACTAAATTCCTGGTGGCTTTCACTACAAGTGCAACACCACATGGAACCTAACAATCCAAATGTCTCTTATAGAATCAATTTTCACGCAAAGCTTGATTTTGATTTGAAAGTACTGTAAACTAATGGCCCAAATTAAATATATGCTATTCGCATAACCATACACATCTAACGGGTGCAAAAGGCAAAATTTTGCTTCATCTAAATGTGTAAAAGATCCAAGCAGCAACAAATAGTGCTAGCAGTATAAATGTTACATGTTAGTGACATGTTTCCCTGGGAGTGAAATTTACACTATTCTAGTTAAATAGTTCTATCGTCAAGAATTCTGATATTGTCAAAATAGAAATTCCAATAAACTTCACTGATACAAGTCACAGGGAACCTCCACTGCTCCAGGAAATTCATAAAGAGGGATTTGACCAAAGATAAACATGGCTACTTTCTAAGCAAGCTACATGACCCATGAAGTGATGACTAATAAGATCCTAATGTCATATTATTTTGTCCACCACCCCAATCCTAGACCCCAATTTAGGTGGACTAGAAAAATCTGAAAAGTTTGAGAATCTTATGCCAGCTGTCATGGTTGAAGATTGTAGCTCAACTGCTCAACCAAAATAGGCTCAAATGTGCGCCATGTGTGGCAACAGTATGAAACTCCAGGGATGCAAGTCAACCATGACAAATCATAGGGGAGCACAGTTTCATTTGTGCACTCGTCAAGCAGTAACCTTAGAATCATAGCAACACCAACACCAACAAAAAGTACTATTTCTATTATCCCATGATGATTGATGAGGATTATGATAAACTAACTAAACAAGAAATTCATTGAAACAATCACCTTAGAAGAATCAATCCTATTAAAATTCTTCACCAGCCGAATCACTCGATCCTTTATTTGATCATCGCTGGAACAGGAAGAGCAGCTACATGCTCGAAGTAGCATGTTGAGTCTGTTTAGTGCATTCCCATCTTGAGCAGAAAACAGCTCTCTCATAGAAACCCTGATCCTCAAGTAACTCAGGACGGAAGCTCTCAGGCTCTGCATATTTGGGCAATCTGGTAATCGTTGAAACTTCAGAATCAGTCAGTCTTTAGAGTAAATCAAGGTATTAACGCAATTCACAGAAACATGGAATCCTAAATGATCTTACAATATGTAAAGGAAAGTACCCTTTGGTCTGGTGCTATATCTTCGTTATTGAGTCTTTTTTTAAACAAAATTAATTCTTTCGTTTAGGACACATAATGCCTTCCCCCCCCCCCCCCCCCCCCCCCGCGGGCCCCAACAAAAAAAAAAAAAAAAAAAGAACTACCCGAGAACGTAATAACTAACTACAAAGATTTAAAGTAATCTTTATGCAAGTAGTTTATACAAAAGAAAATATTCGGGCTCAATTACATTGAAATTAGGTTTAGCTCTATTTTCACTTTTAGCCTTTATGTTTATTTTCCTTCACATAAACCCTTTTGACTGTTAGTCAAGAGAAACCCTGTGCCAAAGCTATGAAAAGACTGTTATTCCCCCTACAATTTTGCAATTTTTCTTTGTTTTTCCTTCACAATCCTCATTTTTCACATGAAATGCACCCGAGGTTAGAATCAGTCTGGACAATGCTGTTTTGGTTGAGATACTTTGCAACCAATCATCATAGTTGATGAACAAAACCCTTTTAGATTATGTAGCTTTCAGTATCACCAAATTTTTCTCAATCTTCAACCATGCATTGAAAGGCAAATGAAACTCTCTTCCTCTAATGGCAATATTATAAAAATCAAGCAAGTAAACCTTGTACGAGTCACAATAATTTTTTTCAGTTATTCTACAGTAAGCGAAAACCTACTAAAGCAGCCACTTCTTCAACGATTTTCCACTAGATCATTGAAGAGAACAATGACGTCATTGATGGATTACGCTGTGAGATTACCTTCAAAGCACTTATGGGTATTAGCATTATGGACACAAGTGTTGTGGCGACAAGCCCAATTATCTAATTACTAAAGATATCCCTCAACATAGTTCTGAGCTGATAAATATTGCTCTGTAGGCTCTGAAGAATACAACTGCAAGTTGCAATTCTTTCCTCTTTGTTCCTTTAGAACATATAATGTTGGATTTGATTTCATATTTTATTCATGACATAAGCAATGGGCATATACTCGTCAACCATCCTCCCTATTCTTCTCGATAATCCCAACATAACATGGCACAGTCCAATTTAGTTGAGAGTGTAGGAGAGGTGGTAATGAGATGTAATTTTTGTTCAATAAAAGAAAGAAAATGTCTCGACATAATTTTGAGAACTTACGTTCCACTTGGTGCCACAGCAAAAGCCCAAACCCACAGCCTCTGGTCCTCCATTAGGGATCTTGAAACCAACTTTTATATCACAGAAGACACAAAATTGGGAATTTAAAAACTTCTCTCTCACTCTCTCTACACTGATTACTCTCTGATAACTATATACAATTAATTTGTAACTTTTCTAACAGTCAGGTAATTTTTTTCCTGAAAGAACAGGTAAAATGTCTAAGGCTATTATGCCCAAGAAACAATATAAATTTTCTACAGACAGAAATACACAAGCGCGATTCCAAAACAGACATAATTTACATTATCCCATAACATGATTAAGAAAGGTAAGATCTCAACTGGGTTTCTATTTAGGATGACCAAGCAAAGAGCATGGATAGAGAAAAATTAAATATTTGCTACCATATTCAATCGTTTACCAGCTTCACTTGAAAGATATTTAGTGCTTAGACTAGACTTGGTCATATGTTAGCAAAATACATTAAATATGTCAAAGCAAGTGAATCATAAATTTCTCATAAAAATACATATGCTCAATACCCCATGAAGAGGAGATACTTGCATGACTATATATATAGCAGCACTGACGCCAATTTCTGGAAGCAAAAGAGAAAAGGGAGCAAAATGACAGCACCAAAATGTAAGCAGAAGAAAATCTAATATTAGTATGGTTAGAGACAACAGGAATGACATGACATGGCTAGGAAAGAGACTTTCACCTGTGTCTGTGCGTGCAGGTAATTTTCTTGGACTCTATGCTGTTATAGCATTATAGGTGTTTGTTCTTTTGTCTCTGAGAAATCATTTATGCCAGGCAGGCAGGTTACGCACTGCTAAATGCTGAATGCTGCTGGATGCTGAGTAGTGTTCTAAATGGGCCCAGGTTAACCGACCGTTTATGTGTCCAATAGGGTGCTCTCCAGAGTGTTATAGGAGGAATGACTCTGCATACGGCCCAATCCTACGATTGGCCTTCTTCGCAATATTTTTCTTTCTTTTTTTTTTTATTTTTTTTTATTTTTATGGGAGGCCTATTTTTCTGGAGATAAAGAAGAGAATAATTTATTTGCGTTGTATTTTAGATATCCTTGAACTTGATACATAAAGCCTTTCGAGAGTAGATCAAATGAACCTACGGAGCGGAAGTCCTAAATAATTAAACCATTTAAAAACTGAATGCTCAATAAGATCTTATTCGAGATATCCGTCAACAAATCAAATTAAACTGAAAAATATTAAATGTTCATTATCTATTTAAACTCAATTTGATATGTACAAAACTTCATCACTCACTCATGTATCAATAAAGCTATTCAATTTCGGCTCAATCAAACCATAATCAAATAAAAATTTTAAGCTAGTTAAAAAGAAAGGATCAATGCAAGTTTAATATTATAGTATTCGGCTCGATTAGAGTGGTCGAAACCTTTATTCTAAAACTCCCCATGGTGTGTTTTATGAACTGCAAATCGCGGGGAATGACGGAGATAAGGATTTTTCTTTTTCTTTTCTTTTGTTTTTTAATTTTTTCGGTAATGATAGTGGAGAGGAATCAGCAGTAGTGTGTGTACTACCCTTTCTGGTTGAATTATGTAGTGCCTGTTTTTGGATCCAAAAACGTAAATTACAAATGTAAGAAACCTGTGCACTTATGCTTTTTTTGGGGGCCCATGTATATATCATATTCATAGGTCCCAAGAAAATGACAACCAAATTCTCTTCCTCTGCTGCCATTTCAATTACTCGAACAAACATTTGAGCATATGATATGTATGGAATTATGTCCACCAGTCGGCTCTTTGATACAGGCTCTAATTGTTTGCGAAAAAAACTTCAACTTGACTCATATAAGTTTGCATGTAACTCGTTTATTTTAATTAAATAGATCGAGTTCAAATACTAAATGAAGTCAAATTAATAAATGAACGAATATGAGTCTTGTTCAGACATGTCTACTTATGTTATGGATGATAAGATATACATAGTATTTAGAGTTTTATTTATTATTTTCACATTTCCTTATTAACTAGCCTCTATAATCAATCAAACGTATTTCATAATGGTCAATTCCATTTATTTGTGCGTAGTTTTGGTCAATATTTAAGTTTTTATACAAAAATTTAGAAAAAAAGTTAAAAAATTTTTAAAAATTATAGTCAACTCAAGTTTGTTTTTTTAATTTGATCCACTCAATAGAAAAAAGCTACTGAGTTTGAATTTTCTAAATTTTGGCTAAAAAAGTCTAATTTTGAACAATAATTTTAATTCATGTAATAAATAAATGAGAGTAGAATAAATTTTAAATAATAAATAAGTGAATTTAAGCACGAGACAACTCAACTCGTTTTCAACTAGAACATTTACCCTCAACAAATACACTTTCCATATTCTCGATCTAGGCTTTTAAAAATGAACATTTGGGCTCAACCCAATTACTCCCATTTAATTTGATTACTAAAACATATTTACCATAGCCCCTGGCCAATCCTTCATCATGCTACTATGTTTTACGATAATGTATAAAGCCTCCATTTTATGTCAATCACATCAGTGCAAAAAAAAAAAAAAATCAAATTAAGATCGATCCAACCACCAAATTTTAGAAAACAGAAAAGATATTGAATTCAATTAAAGTTAACCAAACAAAATCTACATTATACTATATAACGCTACTTTCCATAGTAATTCCTGTGAATGGGCACGGCCCTCTAAACATATGTGTTCACTCTGTCAATATATCACCGTCTCCACTGACGGGAAGCTGATACGAAGTCTAGACTAGTAGTACTTAGAGAGGATCAATCCTCCTCCATTCATATAAAAAATGCTAATCGGGTTTTTTCTGGGTTTTTGGTAAAGATTTTTATAATTGTTATCTAATTTTTGGTTTCAAGTAGCTAGCTTTAATGGGAAATATTAATGGACGACAAGATGGTGGTGGTGGGAACAGCCCTTCTGGAGTTGAGGAAGAGGATGAGGGTGGTGGCACTGCACAGCAATCTCTGGTCGCTCAAGGTGGTATATATGGTAATCATGGCGGTGATGGAGGAGAGTTGATGGGTCAGTCACCGCCTCCTAGTCCTAGGGCTTCTCACTCCCCTTTGATGTTTAGGCCTCAGGCAAGTTGCCTTTTTCTTTTCAAATTTTATTCTTTTGACATAAAGTTACAATCTTTGCTTTATTTTTTAATTTTGTTTTCTTCTTGTAATTGGGTAGATTTAGCATTATTGGCTTGTTTTGGTTGTTCTTAATTTCGTATGTCTAATCGCGCTCTACCGATCCAAGGGGAGATCTGAGTAAAAGATTCTATTTTCATGATTTAATTCGTGTGGTTTCTGTTAAGGCTTGTTGGCTTTGTTTTTTTCTAATTTTTCTGCTTGACAGTGTCGCTTCCTGTTTGATTCATGGAAATTTTCTGATTTGTTTCATTGGATTTTGAGCCAACAATGTTTAAAGAGGGATCATTTTTAGTGTAATTCCCCTTCTGCTGTTTTGTTGATAACTGGATTGGAAACTATAGATGCTGATCGAAACTTCTTGTGATCACTGGTCAACCGACGGTAATGTAAGGGTTTGTGGCGTTAAGTATAGCATCATGCCTCCTTTCCTCCCTGTATCTGTGTATTTTGTATGTGTTGATATAGAGGGGATCTGGATTAGGTGCAAAATGTGAATAGTTGGAAAGACATTTTTCTTGTGTGGTTGGGGTTAAATACTGCAATCAACATAATTGTTGCTTAGAAATGAAAAATATTTTGAGTGAGCTTACATTTGTGTGCAGTGGCATTGTTTTCTTCATTTTTGGCTCAGTTCAAAAGTTTATCATCAATTTTCATATCCTTTTCCTTTTTAAGTTTAGAAATTTGGAACAGTTTTTTATCACAAGGTAAGTAGAAATCCTTCAACATGATTAAACATTTTGGAGAGGGCTTAAAGAGGAAATTCTTATCTCAAAATTCAGAAAGATTGACAGCAAACCGGTATCATGATACCTATATTTGTATTCTTCATGATGTTTGCCAAAATTTTATAATCAAATCTTTTTTTTTTTTTTTTTTGGGGGGGGGGGGGGTGGGGGGAGGAAACTTTGGATATGTTATTTGTTCTACTTTTGAAGATTGACGATTCTGAACTGGTGGTTGCTGTGGTTTTGAGCTAGGGGACCATTTTGATTGAACTGTAATCATTTCATGTCATTGCGTTTTTTCGTATTTGAACAATTTCAAGCTTAACGTCAAATCTCTTTTCGTTTGCATTCATTCAATTGTATTCCATGTTTGTAATATACACTGTCATGGTAGAGTTGTAGAAAGAAATTGTGATTTTTCATTAAATGTTTTATGATGTTGTCAGATGCCAGTTGTTCCATTACAAAGACTAGACGAGATGGCCATTCCTAGTACTTCATGGATGCAAACGATGTTGGGGCAGGATGATATGCATTATGAACAAGGGATCCCAACAATGTTTACATGGAGTCATGGTGGGAAGGACGTTGCTGTGGAAGGATCATGGGATAACTGGAAAACAAGGTATGTAGAGGATAATTATACATGCTCTGTCTCAGTTTTTGAATCTAGCTGTCACCTGAAGAAAAATGACCAAGAGTTATTTTCCTCTTGTAACAGAATCCCATTGGAGAGATCAGGGAAAGACTTCACTATCATGAAAGTGCTTCCATCTGGCGTCTATCAATATAGGTTTATTGTCGATGGACAATGGAAGTATCTACCTGATATGCCCTGGATCCACGATGAAACAGGAATTGCTTGCAACATTTTGGACTTGCAGGTATTTTTAATCTATTATTAGCTTGCCAAATACTATGATAAGATGGAAACTTAAGATTTCAATTTTAGGCTGTACCGTGATCTATGATGCTAGTTGTAACCTCTGAAGGATAAGTTTTAGGGTTCAAGTGATGGTAATTCCGAACTCAGGAGATCTCTGATCATACATCTTTTTCTGTCAATACATTTCAACTGTAAAAATTTACTGCTATGTTTTGTGTTTGTGCTCAAATTTTGTGTTCGGTTTCAGTTGTAAATGCTTTAGTGTGTGCAATCAGTTTTTAAACTAGATTAAGTGGTTTTATGCTCTTTTCTCATGAGGTGGTTCCTCTATGAGCCTTGCTTTGTCTGGAGATTTAGTCACTGAATCCGGTGAGGTTTAAAAGATACCATGGTTTTATATATAATGTATTCTATATAAGTTATAAGTCATTTCTTTAATTGAGGAGCTGAATTGGAAGCTCAAAACCTTTATATCTTTCTTCTTCCTCTTTACAACAAAATGGATGGAGAGGCTGTGATAATATTGAAAGCTACTTGAAAAGGTTTACTCCAAGTTTAGCAAGTAGTGTTCATCTTTTTGATAACATTCCATTGAAAACCTGTCCAAGAATATGAGAAAAACAAACTAAAAGAAGTCGGATATCACCGACTTTGGAACACTGCTGGGAATTAAGTTGGATATTGAAACTCAATGTAGTGCCGAGATATGGTTGAGCATCTTAAGTATTTTGAATATGGTATTTCCTTCTGGCTTGAAAGCTGACTTGGCTGTCTCAAGCTTAATCATCTTTGCCTTGGTGCTCAGTCTCTCATATATCTGCTGCTACCATGAATAACAAGATAGGCTTTTACTTGGCAGATGCATTATAGGTGTGGATTGCTTTGCCATCATTCTATGTTAATCTTCTGTAGATATAGCTATTCTAGTGTTTTTAACTCGTGAAGATATATTGATGGAGGAACGGGGGTTCTAGGAAGGTGACGCTCCTAAAACCCTCGAATCTTCACATAGGAATCTTTCCCAAAGGACGGTCTTGAATATCAGGCGATAACCCAATCCAAAACCTTTCGCAGATTTGGATCAAATTACCAAATACAATGATGCCTTGTTGAATAGTTTGACCCCAAACCAACCCGTGGATTGAAACCAATCTAAGTTAACAAGAACAAACCCAAAACCCTACCCAAACTTGTTGAATAGAACTCAAGGTATAAAGTAAATTCTCAAGAATCACTCTTGAAAAGTCACAAGAAAATTCTCATCTCAAGAACTCATGAAAGTCCCTCAAAGGGAGAAAACCAATTTCCATTGATTTCAACTCATAATTCAACATCATCATAATGAAACCCTAACAATAACTAGCCTTATATAGGCATAAAAATCCTAAGAAGCAATTGTGAAAAATTAGAAAACTATTACAATTAAAAGAAAAATAATTAAAATTCAAAAACAGTAAAAACTCGCAAAAACAGCCCGTATCCGCGCGGGGATTGCAGGCGTGGATGCCACCAGAAACTCCATCCTGGCAGCATCTGGTTCTGATGTCCTATCCGCGCGCGGATACCCCTTGCGAATAGGGTCAGAAAGCTCAATTGCTATTCTTGGTCTCGTCCATTAAAGATTCGACCTCGTACCTTTAACCTTAGACGCGACCACCAGCCTTTAGACCCCTAAGTGGATGTTGGATGAGCCAAGTTCCTTGCTCTCTTTCCATGCTTTAAGCCCTTGAACTCCTTCAAATAACTCAAATTGATGAAATCTATCGGTGAAGCTTCAAAAACTGAGACGGGCATCATCACACACGTATCATATATGCTATCTGTTTATAGAGAGATTTTTAAACTTTTAGTTGGGTTTTCGCTAGTCAATGTGGTGCTACTGAAATGTGTTGTAGGATTATGTTCCGGAAGATGTTGAGAGTATTTCTGGATTTGAACCACCGGAGTCTCCCGAATCAAGTTACAACAACTTTCAACTTGTTGCTGATGATTTTGCAAAAGAGCCTCCTTTAGTTCCTCCGCATCTGCAAATGACTTTGCTTAATGTCCCATCAGCATGTATGGAGATACCACCACCTTTTTCAAGGCCTCAGCATGTTGTGCTAAACCATTTGTACATGCAAAAAGGTCGCAGCAGCCCATCGGTGGTAGCACTTGGTTCTACTCATCGTTTCCTGTCCAAATATGTCACAGTAGTCCTGTATAAGTCCATACAGAGATAAAGATTTGGCTCATTTTGGACACTGGTTTTTAATCCCTTTACGTAGTTGATATTATTAGTTTATAACTGAAGTCATCAGCATACATTAATTAACACTTGGTGTAGAAGAATACAAAGGACTTGGAAATTTTGTTGAACTCGTTGATAATGCTTCATAACCATTTCATCTGTTCGTCACTTATTTGTTTACTTTTGCTGTTGAGTGTTTTTTGACTTCTTTCTCCCCTGATGTCAAGCTAGAAGGCTGAGGATAGATGCTGCAAAAAATATTTGGATTAATTATTGTCAAATCAGTATTCTAAAATGAAACTGTCTCAATTTGATAATCTAAAGTGAAAACATCGTTTCAATTCAGTCCTCAAATTCTCTTATGCTAAGTCACTGTTATGTTGAAGGGTAAGAACACTTATTCAGGAGTTCGTTATATTTTAGCATGATTGGACCATTTACGGTTATCTGAAAATGCAATGGAAAATCACAAATTAAATTTATATATGTATTTACATCTTCTAAAACTAGGAGGGCTTATCCGGCTTGGGCATATTACTTATAAATTAACGCTGTTTGTTTTTTAGCTGAAATTAAATGTTATAGTAATTACTAAGCAAATAAGCTTCCAAAGGTCCTAAACAATAAAACGATATTTACATGTATTTATATATATATACACGAAGATAATTATTTATATTTTCTTGGTCAAAACTTATGTTCTTCATCATCATTCATTAGAGGTTTCCCACTTCTGGAATTTTCAATTTCTTTCACCCAAAATCAAACAATAATTATCTCATACAAAATTTCAGAATTAACTTCGTTAACAATTTAGCCATCATATTTTCATAGGGGATTCTTTTTTTTTTTTCTCTCTCTCATTATTATCCCTCTTTTACACCATCCCTCTTTGAAGTGTGGGAATTATTAATACAAAAAAAGAAAAGAAAAAAAAAGGGGGCCTTAACTGACACACAAAAGAAAGGCTCAAATGAAAATACTTAGGCTAGCTGGAAGGAAAGGCCGGCAAACTTCTGTATGTGGAAGCCCAATAAGGTAAAAAACCATTTGAGAAAACCTTAAAGAGCCCATCTGCCAAGGAAGCCCTATAAAGTTGACCATCTCCGGCAGTAGTAAAAAAAAAAAAAAAAAAATCAGCGCAGTTAGGCCCCTAGCTAGTGGTTCCGGAGATCTTGGCCCCTGCCTCGCTGAAATGCGAAGATTCCAGGGAAGATGTATCGGATGCCGATTCCATAGAGGTCGAACTTGAAGCAAAAAGCACTAAACTAGGGGTTTTGCTCACACAACATAGGGAAAGGGATGAGGCGAAGACGACATGCGTGAGGAGATAGGGGGCATATGAGTTTTTGGTGATGCCTTTCAATTTGACGACTACCCCAATTACTTTCTATACCTTAATAAACCAAGTGTTTCGAGACTACATCGACAAGTTCATTGTGGTTTATTTTGATGACGTTGTGGTGTACATTAGGAACCTAGAAGAGCACCAAGAAAAAGAAAGAAGAAAGTGCTCACCAGACGGCGAGAGCACGAGTTCCATGTGCAGCTGTCTAAGTGCTTGTTCACGCAAAAGAGAATCCCTTTTCTTGCCCACTTCATGGATGACGATTGGATTCGCATGGATCCACCGAAGCTAAAGGATCTGGACCCCATGGTACATCAGGATCAAGAGCCGGATGAAAGCATGGTTCAAAGACTCGGCCGAGTTAGAACGGGATCGAAGCTTGGCGATTTGAAACCGATACGATTTCACTCGGAGACAGCGAACTCGCCTTGAAATCGGCCAATCTCGGCCAACTCGAACCGAGTTGGATCCGAATTGGTACAAATCGGCCGATTTGGCACCGGATCATCTGAATCAACTCGGACCACCATGGAGTTGCTGCTATTTCAAAGAATAATCTAGAGATCTTACTCACCTGGCTTGGTCCGACGGTTTAGGTGTGAATTTGGGGGTGTGATTTTGGTGTTTATGGCTGCGATTTCACTGATACGATGGTGGTTGAGGGTGAGAAGAGTTGCTATGGTGGTGATGTTGAGGTTGGCTATGGCTTTGTCTAGCTAACTTTTCGGCGTTAGATTCGGAGATGTAGCTCGTAGGGAAGACGACGATGCTAGGGTTTTTTTTTTTTTTGGGTAATTGTAACCACTGTGTGCAATGCACGCAGAGGCTTTTTTGTTTTTAAAAAGCAATACGCGCGCTGCTTTTTTTTTTTCAACGCGCAGATTACTTTTTTAATTGGCAAAATTGCACTCTAGTCCCTCCAATGATTGAAGTGATAAAACGAAAAAAGGGAATAGTGTTTTGATTGGATTGCAAATAAAAAAAAAGGAATCAATGAAATAATACACTGAAGGAATCAATGAACCCCATCGTCATTTTACTTGGTATTGATAAGTATAAATATTCAAAATAATATTAGACTTTTTTTCAATTCTTTGCATTTTGTTTAATTTGATTCTTTTTTAAAGATATAGATTGGTTTTTTATATCGATAAAAATTGTACATTTTAGAGATTTTATTTATTTATTTTTTTGGTTATTTTTGTTTAGCATAATTTTCTTTATAGTTTGAATGATTATTGATAGTTTTTAGAATAAAAATTGATTAAAAATATACGTCTCACCAAGATTGCGATCGATACACCGAATCCGAAGTGGAACGGTACGCACCGCGACCACAACATTGAACCATGGCTGAAAGCCTTTCTAGATAGCTGAATCGGTGGAACAAGCGACCTTTACGTAGTAATCTTTACTAAAGGTTCAAGTAGCCTTTCGTGGGCTTGCTGTAGTGAACCAGCTTGACAAGTGGCAATATGCTCAATGCCTAACTCCTTCTGCAAACAACTGTGCTTCTAGCGGTATCTTTTTTTTGGCCTTTTGGCAGACATGTCACTCTCCAAATGGACAATATATTGAGCACTGGACTTGAAAACATAAATTTTCTTATTACAATCTCTTTTAGATAGCCTTTTCCTATCATTGAGCTGAAGAAATTCTTCTATGTATTTCTATATCAGTCAATCAAATGCAAATTATGTTTAAGCTCCCAAGTCGCCATAAGTATTACTTTGTATCTTTCACCATTTCTAATAAATACTATATCACTTGAAAACAATTGGACACTCTACCTAGTATGAAATAGTTCATTTGTACTTTTTACGAGAAAACTATCACACTTTTCAACTCTTTTGGAAATTAATTGTAAGGAATAAACATATTTTTTCATGCATATTGATCACAATATGACAATCTTATCATCACCATAACGTGAGATATTTTATCCTCAACCCTATCGGGCTACATAATTTGCTTTAAAAAATTTAAAGTAATATAAAAACAACTTTATCAAATGTATAACATTTTTTAGAATTGGACCAAGATCTTTAGAAATTTACAATTTGATCAAAACTGTACCAATTTGAGCCGGTTGGCTTGTGTTTTTCATAATGATGAGCAATCAAAAACTTCCAACCAAGTTCATGCGTTTCTAAAAAGTTCGTATATTTTCAACCATCTTTGTACATTTGGAAAAACGTCTTGTACATGATAAAATCATTTGTATGCTTTCTAATTTTGTTTGACAATTTGCTAAAGATTAGTGAAGCAATACTTTCAAGTCCTGAAATTTTTTTTTGTCGCCAATTGCCCACTCATTTTCCCAATGTTAATGTATCTAAGAAAAAATTGCGCCCGAATTAAGATACTAATTCCATTTGAACCAATAGGATCTGCACTTTCAAAAATTTTAACTAAGCATTTACAAATACTGAAGATTGCAGTTAATGTAAAACTTTGTATATATAACCAGCATTGAAGCTTTCATTGGCCTCTATACACTACATGTGGAGCAAAACCTTGAAGATTCAAACACAGAAACCATGTTCAAAATCCTACTTAAAAACTGGGCATCCTTCAACCACAATTCCAGGTGCTGTTGGGCAGGAGGCCAAAGGACAGTGATCCGGCTCAGTTCCCCACCACTTCAAATTTTTACCTTCATTCTGCAGAGCGAAGAACAATAGGACACCCATAAAAGCAGTTCCGGCATCCAATGCAGCTGATAAAACGTAGTTATATTTCTGCCACCATCCTTTTCTGTATTTGAAAATAAAGTAGTTAAAGATGGTTCCGGTCAGGATCCAGCTAGCAATATTGGTGGGAGTTGCCGGGGGCATTCCAGCAAAGCCATAAGATATAACTGGTATGTTAATCAATGGGATCCATTTCTTGTCTGGGAAGATCTTGCTCAAAATCCAAACTGGCACTGGCAAGACAGCTCCAATGATGAATAGCCATACAAGGTTCCTGTACAAACCACCAGGTCCAAACAATCGCTCTGGTCCAATTAGGCCCCAGATGACAGAAGCGTCAAAAGTGACTTGGAATTTAGGACAGGTCCATGGGCTATCAGGATGAAGGGCCTCAACATCACAGATGTTGTCAATGCTTCCTAACATCCACCATGCCACTGCAAGGTTGACTATGCCAGAGACCAGTGTTCCTACCAACTGGAAAACAGAAATGTAGGAAATTTAAGTCTCAAATATCACTGTAAAGAGCAATTACATGTATTTATATCATCGAGAGAAGTTTTTGAGTAAAACCTGAGCTGAGTACATGCATCGGGGAGGAATTTTCATGTAGTGCCCAAGCTTAAGGTCGGCTAAGAAGGACAGAGCATGAAGGGTGCTGATTCGTCCATAAATCTTGAAAAGCAAGTTTGCAATAGGTTTTCCTGGAAGGACATATCCGATTATGAACTGTGCAATTATGTCATATCCCGGTTGCTGCAAAACAAGAAATTAAAATTTTTAATCCATTTGCTGCTTCAAATTGTGTGGTATAATAGCAGAAACACAAAGTTTGAAAACTGCTTGACACCTGGTTGGTAGTTGCTTGAATAACACCGATAGGAAGGGTAACAATCCAAGCCAATCCAAATGCAAATAGCATTCCCCACCAAGATAGCTGAACATCTCTTTTCCAGATGAAAGACATCATGAGGGACAGTACAATGCTGCCTAACAATAAGATTAGGAACCACCACTGAGGGACTTGTTTGTAACTTTTCATCAACTTAGCATGGACGTCCAATTTGACGTTCTTCACTGCAGATCTACTTTGCTTCCAAATATCACTTGAAGAGGCAAAACAGAATAATACAATGTCAGTCCGTTTGTTTACAAGGAAGGTTTGACCAAGTTATTTGGTGATCAAGATGTATAAGCCATGCAGGTATAATATGCATCACTAAACAATTTATTTTGATTATTAGAGTTATAAATTTGGAAATTGAAGAAAGAAAGAGGACTACTGACACCTTAAATTGCTAAAAAACAACCGACTAGTGTTTTGGTACCAAGTGTATCATTTATCAGAAGAGTTCTTTGATTCACCCCCATGCTCAAACTCGTCATTATCAACTTAATGTACAGAACAACAAGATCTTTAATTCAGAAGCTAAACTATGAAATGTGCAAAAGATTAAAAAAGGAAAGTTTGAAATTCAGTGATGGAACTCTTTAAAGAGCTAACCTGCCATGGAACAATGCTACATGGGTGAGAGTTGCTGTAAATCTAGCGAAGCCTGATCCAATTGAAAGGGCAAACAGAGGACTAAGGTAGAGCTTGCTATATTTTTCATAGGCAGCAACATCAAGATCATAATTTGGGGTCAAGATCTTGGTTGTTTCGTATTTGTGCCCGGTAGAAGTGAACAGCTGGTTAGAGAATATTGGGAATTTGCGAGCCTCAAAGGTGTTGTACTTCCAATAACACAGAGGAACAATTATGTAGATGAACATGACAAAGCCAATCGCAACATTTAAAATTGAAGACCAGGGTGTAACTAGTGGGCTGCCATGGTAGGCTGAAATCCCTGCCCAGTCAAGGGTGAAAGCACCAACACCAAGTCCATGGTACCCCGAACCAATTTGTTGTGCCGTGATGCTACGGGGCCACACCCAGCAGACCCAAGAAAAGAATGTCAAAATTGGAAAAAGATAACCAGGAAGTGCATAATAGGCAAAGCTTGCAGCCAGGAAAATAAGAAAGAATTTCATCCTTGTCATGCCTTCTGTTTTTGATTCCTTCTCATGAAGTGCCCTGTATTAAGAAAGTAAAGGCAGAATATTTACATTAGCTGAGTGACTAACATCTGCATAAAGAATATGCAAACCACAATATTTTCTGGGAAAGGTTCAGTTTGCAGATGTAATTTTTTTTTTTTTTCCCGCAACAAACCTGTTGGAAAATCACGTCATAACAAACAAGAAACGAACGGGTGTCATGTGACCGGGGATAGTACTTTACCCCATATCTTTATTCATTACAATGAATTGATAATCTTTTACCAGCTCCAAAAACACGATAGTAATCCATTCTTCTGCAGAATCAAGGGAACATTCAGGAAAAAGCCAAAGATGAGTAAGTAATACCTAAACAGGGAAACCTGAGCAAGGTTTGAAGGCCACCACATTTCAACAGGGTCAACCAGATACCTTCTTAGCATCCCAGCCCATCCATAACCCAATATCTGCATGTCAAGGAAAGGAAAAAAGACATAACTGGAAAATGTAAAAAAAATTGAAAAAAATAATAAGGGGTAGGATCAGGACCCAGCACTTAATAATAAATACCGGAAAAGAATATTAATTTCCAAAATTTTGGTTGAATACAATAACTAATGAATGGATACAGAGAATTATCATACTGCTCCACCCAAAAGTTTTACTCATAATCCAACCCTCCCTCCCCCGCCCCACAACACCAAAAGTTAAAAAAAAAAAAAAATCCAAAAAAACTCAAACGGAGCAATTGCATATATAGACCCACAAAAGTACCCCGAGTTCAAGGATAGTTTTTTTTTTTTTTTTTTTTGGTTAAAGTAAAGAATTAAGAATTAGAATACGAGAAAGTATTTAAAACCTGGGTGGTTAAGACAATTAAGAGAGCACATAGGAAATTCAAAGTCTGCTTATAGTAAGCCTTCATAACAGTAATAGCTCCAATAGAATAAGCATCACCACCACCAATAGAAACCCCGCAATTAGCCATAACAGTGATGACGACATGCTCCTTGATGTTAAAAGGTCCAGGATTAAGGCTAAAGCTCCACCTCCCGAATAAAGTGTAAGTCTTGGTAGGCAATGTAGCAGCCATGAACTTGCCAATTGGCAACACGGTGACTTGCATGAGAATGGCGGAGATGGCCAAGGGCTGAGTCCTGTATATAAAGAAAGTGTTGAGGAAAATCAAGATGATGCATGAGGTCAACCCCAGGAACCATGTGCGAAATGTCATGACAGGGAGTGTCGGGTCGTCGGTCTCCGGCACCACCAGAGCCACCTCCTCCACGGGACATCTCTCTTCAGTTTCAGTTGGTGGTGGTTCTCTTCCGTTCAGCCTCTGGCTCTCGGATGGGGGAGTTGCACCTGCGGGGGCTTCGAAGGTGGGACCCTTTGAAGACATTTCTTTGTTGTTATGGATGAATGAATGAACGTACTACCTACTCTGATGATGTTCTGTTTTTCTTAATAATCTCTCTCTCTCTCTCTCTCTCTCTCTCTCTCTTTTAGACAAGGTACGGATTCTCCTGCTGTCCCTCACGGATACGTTATTATATATAGGGAGCGACTAGAGGCAGGTCCTGATTTTACTTTAATACCCTTTTCCTTTCCTTTTTTTTTACATTTTTAGTGGGGAATATATTCCCTTTCTTCTGTTTTTATGGAAGAAAAAATTCGTTTCCAATTTTTAAGAATCTCACTATTAAAGGTTAGTCCAATATTTAAACTAAAAGTCGCACCCAGTACGATGAACAAAAGAAGGGGTTCGCATTAATTTAGTTGGGGGTACTGTTCGTGCCACAAGTGATGATTGATTTGCAATCTTTAAGTATAACTGAAAATTCCTTGCTAAAATATTTTTGTTATCATAAATTGTGAATAAAGGAAATAAGGAATTTGTCAAATAAAAAAAAAAAAAGAAAGAGAAAGAGAAATTATGACCAAAACGGACGGATTGATCAATCGATCAGATTCGGAGAGCAGCAGTCAGTGATATAGTGAAGGGGTGCAGCTTTCTGGAGCGTGTGACGGTCCCGTGTGATTCGGCGTCTGACACACTTTCTTTTCGTTCCGACCGAAAACCACAGGGGCAGCACATGTGGTCATCGGATTAAGGCCCACGACCACAGCTCCACATAGACAAACGCGGCCCACGCTTTTGTCCCGAGAAATCTAAAACGCCGTTTACTCCTTGACGGCTATCCAGCTAAGTTTGGCATCTCGGGCGTTACCTTTCCGTTACTTTTGCCATGTAGGAACAAAAAACACGTTTCGGGCGAGCGTTGCATGCAAGTATGGACAATAGTCGATAGGACCCACATGCGTCATGCTTAGGTCGCGATGAATTTGAAGAAGCAGGATTGATGTAAAAAGCCCGCACACCACAGGTTAGATTACTCATCATTGAATATATACTGTGCACAAATTGCAAAACATTTATGCTATTCCTTAGGCCTCGTATCGTATATTTCGCCAAGAATTATGTAATCATGGTTGTATATTTTGCAAAAGCTCAATTTTTGCCCAAATCTAGCCTACAACTGATTAACCAATATTTTAAAATTTAATGTTGGTTAATTAGAACCATATAAACTGATACCCAAAACTCTCATTAACAGAAAAATATAACCTCCCCTAGTATACAAAATAAATTTTGCAGCTGAATGCAGACGTTTTCCTCCCCCCCACATACATAGAAGTAGATAAATAGGAAATTCATTCTAACTCCCACACGATGAAAAAAAAAAGAAGTAAAAAGGTCCCTATCTCTTTCTTTTCTCATGAATGATTGGAAGATATGTAATGAAGTATGATATTTAGTACTTAATTCCGAATATGAATATGCACAAGCAATGAAAACATGATGCTCCTTAGTCCCCACTTAGGTGCCGTTTGATAAAACTGAAGTCTGAAATATGAAATTTTAGTACTGAAAATATTAAATTGCTGAATTGATAAAGTTTACTTGTTTGAAAATTAACTGAATTTATACACTGAATTCAATTATTTTACCTTATTAATATAATTATTTTATCTTAAAAAGTTAAAATAATTTATTTATAATATGCATGACAAAAGAAGATATTATTTATTTGTTAGAAATAAATGACAAGTGCATTTGTGTGTCAGAATGTGTGTGAGAGAAAGTATATGTAAGTGCATTTGTGTGTGAGAATGTGTGTGTGTTGAAAATGTGTGTGTGTGTGTGTGTGTGTGTGCGTGCGTGCAAAAGAAATGTGTATGAAAGAATATGTTTGTATATATGTGTGCATCAGTGAGTGTGTGTGTGTAAAGGAGAGATAATACTACATATATCTAAAATTCAGCAAATTAAGTGAAAATTTTTCACTTAAAATTTTGTGTACAAATTAAATAAGTGCTTAATGTATTAAGTGATAAAAAAATTTTGTTATCAAACACGTTAAATTCAAAAAGATCTTAATGCATTAATTTTTAGACTGAAGTAGTGTTATCAAACACCCCTTTAGTCGTGTTTTTATGTTTATTTTGATATTTGAATATAATATGTCTTCACAAGTACTTAATATTACTTAGTCTATATAAAACACAAAAAAAGGAAGCAAATATTTATTTTTCATAGAGAATAACGCCCTAATAAAGAGGCATCACTATAACGCGTTATTATTATTAATTTTTCTTACTGTAACGCGTTATTACTTTTTTTTTTTTATCAGTCTTATTATTTTATAACTTACAAAAATTACTTGAAAAATGGATGCCACCTTGCCACTTTGTCATACGAAGCAATCTATTAATTTATGCTCAAAACTTATCGTTATTTTGGAGTGAAATCGCGACACCATCTTATTTTAAAAAACAATGCAAAATCGACACCAGATCAAAATTCTTCCATAGAATGGTGTGATATGGACAAAAGCAAACTCTATGTATTTGTAAATGGGAACTTTTTTTTCATGTTTGGAAACATCTTGAGATAGACAAGAGAAGTGATCTTGAGAACTATGGAGTATGGACACACTAACACTCCTAATTAGTAGAAAACGTCCAACTAATCTAACAGCCGAATTCCAAATCGTAGTTCACAGAACATAGCTTTCAGAAGGAATATTTGTACATGAGTAAATTTCGGTTTAGATGATAAGGTTTGATAAGGTTTGAGTGCGATTATGAATTTCTCCCTTCCCTTCCCTTCCCTTTCAAAATCAAAACAGGTGCACTGAGCACAAACCACAGAGAAATGGAACACCTTTTATCTAGTTGATTCTAGTGGTTAGTGAAATAAACACCTGTGCTGTGCGACAAGAGTTTGGTGTTAAAGAGTTAAAAACAAAAGTAAAAGAGTTCATTTTGGATCAACACTCTCTTTTATACTATATATAAATCGAGGCTAGATTAACGCCACTAAAGTACGTACATCCTTGAAATACAAAGAAATAAAGGTTACAATTTTTGAGAATCTCCCATCAAACTTTTTGTCTGTGTATTATTCAAAAAAATTTTAAACATTTTACGAGTGAAAATTGTTCGTTCGAATCCTAAGTGATTTATAAAAAAGTCTATCTAATGTGGAGCAGACAAACGCAAACGTACACTAGGCGGAGCCAAACTTGGTCGTTTCTTGGAAAAGTATAGAATACCTCACGTGCATTGTCGCCACGTGATGTATTAGAATTAATAATTTACCGCTATGTAATAATAACGAGTTATATATTATATTATTTAATAATATATAATTATTTTTAATACACTAAGTGACACGTCACATAACGCGTTTGGTGGTGTACGCAATACTCACTCGTCGTTTTTTAACCAACAGCTATACTACTGAGGAGAGGATTGAGGAAAGTAGCTTTGTAGTGTGTAAGAGGACTCGGTGATCGTGAGTAGAACTGTTGATAAGGTCAAGATGATGATGACTAGCTGTTTCATGGTAGTCGTTAATCTTTCTGCTTCGCTTATTCAGAAGTATGGTCCCACCCGTTTACTTCACGCTCTCCAAGGCCAGAAATATTGGCTCCCTTCTCGACCAACGAGTGGCTACAAGCCCATTGTTTCCAACAAGTGGTGGGTCACAGGGTTTGTAGTTCGGGCTGGGCTTGACTGCAAAGAAATAATCGTTGACGACGTGCCTACCTACCGGCAGCCCTCCGTTGTCTTTCTTCTTGATAATCAGAACAAAATTGGAAGCCCGGCTCCAGTACCCGGATATTTTATAACCAGTCGTTCGTTAGTCACCCTTCTCTGGAGGTGTTATTCGAGTCGATCCGAGTCAAGTATTTGATGTTTAAATTCGAACTCGTTTAATAAACGAACAGGTTCGACTCGGCTCGTTTATTAAACGAGCCAAATTTTCTGTTCGAGCTCAGCTCGTTAAAAAAATAAGAAGCTCGAGCTCGGCTCGATTAACACTAAAGAGCCGAGCTCGAACGAGATCGAATGAGCTCGGTTCATTTAATACCAACAAACCGAGCTCGTATAAGCTCGGCTCGTTTAACACAAGAAGTGAAAAGAGCGTTCGCGAATACAAATGAGCTCGTTTAATAAATTAAAGTACGAAGAATAGGAGTGAAAAGACATTATTGCCCCTTGTTCGCGAACATAAACGAGCGTTCGCGAACAAGACTCGTGTTCGCTCGTTTAATAAACGAGCTCAATTTCTTGTTCAAGCTCGGCTCGATTAGCTACACGAACGAGCCGAATTCGAACTTTCACGAGTCGAACGGAACTGTGTTTTCTAACAGTTCAGTTCGAATAACAGCTCTACTCTTCTCCTTCCAAGTTTTCCTGTAGCTGTTTGTTAGTGTCCCTTTCAACTTCAACGCAATTCAACACGCCAATTATCTTCAGCAAAACTGTTCTTTTCCTAACAACTCTGAGGCTAAGAAGAAACGAGAAGGAAGAACATGAATTCTCAAAAGAGAATGAATCTGAAAATCTTGAGTGTTTAATTCATCATAACCAATTTTTCTTTCGCCTTTGAGAGAGTCCGAGTCAATAAAAAAAAGTTCATCCGCAACATTTTCTTTTTAAGCAACTTGGAGATTATAAACACCAAATCTAAGTAGCGGTGATCTGCTAAATTTCGTTTTTGGCGCTTCTTACTCGTGGTTAAACAAGGATAAAATATTGGTAATTTATTTACTAATTGATTTTTTCCCCCAAAACTATTGTTAATTGATTTGAGTTGCCATACATGGAGAACGACATTGATGGAAAATGTCGTTATCCATCTGCCGGATGGAAAATGAATATACTCCCATCATACTAGAAAGACTTATTTACTACTACTATTTAGTCGGCTTGACAATTCTAAAGACAATATCTATTATAAAAAAATTTTGAGTCTAAGTTTCCGAGAGAAAAACATTTCCAGCGTTGCTTTTCAGAAATAACATTTTAAGCTTAAGATAACAATAATAATGAACCAAAGAATCATCCAAAAAATGGTTAAGGTCAACACATTTCCACTCCAATTCTTTGTGGGGCTAGAACTTTCGATATATTTTCTTAAAAAAAAAAAAAAAGAAAACTGATTGCACGGCTTGATTTGAATGGCTTAAAAATTGTTTTTGCGAGATGACTTAAATAATGTTAGCTATGAATTACACCAAATAATACTATTAATATTTGATGAGGTCAACATCTAATTGAGGAGATGTTGTTTTGTTGTATCTGGAAAGAATGAAGAGTCAGTCCACGAATTATTGAGTTGAAACTCACTCAATTGCTTGCTTGGTATTTGATTGTGAGTTCTGACAAAAAGTCTCAGGACTTTTATCTCGACTGATCGCGACCCTACATTTTTCATCTCGATGGGTACTGACTAATAATGACCTCCTCCAATTTAGCTAAAGATTACATAGGAGCGTGTGTATATATATGGATCAATCTATGGCCCCGTGGTCGTTGCACTGTACTAGTTGCACAAGCTTGTAAAAGGAGACCAGATTCTATGTGGCTTTGTGGAGCGAGGACCATTAATTGTGTGTGCGACGTCAATCTGGTAAACTGTATTTCCTCTGATTCCTTACAACCTCACACTCCTTACCTCCACTATGGATGGATCATTGTCTCCCATAAAAACCTTACTAGCTTTCCTTTTGGCTGGGGGTAACTGAAATATTCGAATATGCATATGAAGTCAGCGAGCGTATTTGAGTTGAGTAGCATTCTCTCTTTTGTCTATGGATGTAATAACATATACAGTTTCAAGAACCATTTAGCAGTGGAATGTGTGGTTGGCCTGTTTAAGGCAGAAGGGCCCTATTTGTTTTAATTGCTGCTCTAACTATTTAGGTCGTACTGATGCAAAGTTTGTTTAGGCAGAATTTGTAGCTTTATTAACAAGGATGAAAGCTTGTATGTCACTCCAAGAGTTACATGCTCGTTACTACAAATAGCTAAAGGCTAAATCGATACTTTTCTATCTAAAGCATTAAATCCCGATTCAAGGGCGAGATTCTAAGTTAGTCTTTGATCTATCTTCATCCTTCCGTGAAGCCTAATACATCATCACTCCACTTCAGAAGATCTGATGGATTATGGAGGGAATTCTCGTGTCTATTCATGCTTGGACGGCTTTTGACAATTACATGCCCCAAACTAATGGACCAAATTAAGGCATCTTTTGACATCAAGTGTGCTCCTCCTTCTTTTGTCCGCATCCTGGCAATGCATGGATTTCTTGAAAGACTTTCAAACTTCACTCGAAGTCCTTGATAGGAGTTGCAATGCTTTTAGAATGCGTCATTGTATGCCACAAGCCAGAGAAATAAAAACAAGGAATTTTTGGACCATTACAGTACTGGACCGCGTATGTTTGAACTCACGTCTGGTCTATTTGGCCGAGTAAGAAGCATATGATAATGTAGCTAAAGAAAGAATTTCAGCATTGAGGAAGCCTTGAGAATGAAAGATGAGAATAACTTTTGGCATAGAGGAATCCATGAGAATGAAAGGATAGAGGTGAATTACAGCTCCTAATGCAAAGCTACATCCAAAGCACTCACATCTTGAATTGCTGCTTTGAAAGGGATTTCATAACACTGGCACTCCCATTTTGCATTGAATCAGCACTAAATTCATAGAATTGGAAATTTCTTGCTTTTGCTTAACGTTGTCTGACATTGGCTGATGCAGATAGCATGGAAGAGTCAACCAAAAACTATGCACTTTTAATTTTAAGGAAAGAACCGAAAAAAAGAAAAGAAAGAAGCGAAGGAATAAATGCTTTTCTTATGGAAAGCCATTTATAGTGCCTTATCTATAATGGGTCTTTCTGCGTAAATTTGTTGGATACCAAGGCAGAAAACTGTGCACACAATGCGCCACAGTCAAGAATCCACGCTTGTGGAAAATTGACGCCGAAGAAAATCTTAAACGCAAAAGGTACAAATTATGAGAAGATCGTCAATACGGAAAAAGTTAATTAGCTAAGATCTGTAGCCAGTGCAACATTGCTAATGCACTCATCCTGGCTACCTGGACAGCTTTCATCCCCTGTTACAACGGTTGATATAATTGTCAGTTCCAAGATAGTATCTCATATATTATTCACATCTGTCATGGTATGGAGATTAACGGAATTGTAAGTCCACAATTTGCTGAAAAGGTGTTTTATGAATGTGAAAACTGAAAGACATTGAATTCTTTTGCCTAGTATATCACCAAAACCGGTATTAGCTTGTTTGTTCTATGAATGGGTATATTTTTTGATATAACTTGGAACGTGCCTCAACTTTTGCAAGGAACTAGTCAAACTAGAAGAATGTTCCAGGTAAAATTAGATACATGTCTCATCTTCAGTTGCCAGGTTCAAAAGTTCAGTATCGCCTAACACTTTGGATTGAAGAACTACAGACGATAAGACAAAGTCAACCTTTCCCTGTGTACTTCTCTTGGAAGGCGAAGTGAAGGGGAGAGAATTGAAACATTACGCGAATGCTTTAGCTTTTCATATGTGTGCGTGTGTGTGTATTTTACTCAAATGACAGACTTCTGAAATTATTTTCAAAGTTTCAACAAAGGTTGAATCTTAAACCCAAATCCCTCAAACTCGAAGTCTAATTGACACATATTAGTACGCAGAAAATTGTTTAGAAGCTATAATGTTTCCCTGACGGTAACATGATTAGTTACATAACAGAGCAAGCATGTGGATTCTCATCACTGAACATTTGAGGGGGATATGCATACTCTATGTTGTACCTTTGCGGCCAATATTCACTTTTCTTGATATCAGTCTTTGTATCATCTTCTTCCTTGCCTTCCTCACTTTCTTTCTTTTCTTCCTCTTTCTCTTCCTTTTTCTCATCATTTTTCTTCTCCTCTTCCTTCTTTTCTTCATCCTTCACTATTGAAGCTTGCTTGCGGGTTCGCTTGGACACATCAGTCACCAGCTTTTCTGGATCAACAATACCTTTTACTACAACCTGATTATTTGCAAAGTCTGTTGTAACAGATTCTACACCTGCAATAAATGTTACATGTAGAATTAGAATAAAAAACTTCAATTCATTCAAGAAATTCATTTCAGTTTAATGGTCTGCAAGCAACTTTCCTACATTTTTTAAATAAAATCTTTTAAATGGACTTTTGCTAATGATATCTCGAATGTTTCTGTTCTACATAAAAGGGAAGCATTATCTTGATATATATGGGTTATAACCAATACTGCATTCATTGCATTCACCGTTTAAAAAAATAAGTGAAAAAATACATAGCCCTATAGAATATAATACAGAAAATCACGATTAGATTGACTTGACAATTCAGAAGGAAATAAACAGCTAGCTCAGAATTCCCAAGCATTCCAAAATACTTTGATTCCTAGATCATGTTAATCCTCTAGAGCTATAAGTACCTGGCTTCATGGCTAATTTTTTTGCAAAGGTGAATCATGTTGCCTCATGCTCTTGGAGTCTTTTAGTGGCTGTTATTTCGGTGGAAGAAGACTAGAGCAAAACTATCAAACTAGAGGTGCGTTTCTTGCAATTCTAACAAAGCTAAAACTGATTAATGTAATCTGTTTCGCCTGCTTTCTTTCACCCTCAATTGGTCATGTCTCAAGTCTAAAAAGTAGTTCTAAACGCCAAGAATACTTGTTATTGTTCCTATTAATCCAAAAAGAAAATAAATACTACTATTCATGAATGCAATAGAAAAGGACACGATGAAGTGCACAAGATTATTACCTTGGACTTTCCGGATTTTCTTCTGCAAAACTTGAGCACACGCTTCGCAATGCATTTGAATGTTCAACACAACTGTTATAACAGCAGGGGGCTGCCACGCAACACAGAGAGAGAAACTCAAAAGATGAATAGGACGTAAATTGGTTATTGAAACTGAGTTTGAATTTACTTTGATACATAAAATGGAAGAAGATGACAAAAAATTCCAAATCTTAGATCAGAGAGTTTCCCGGAAAATGGATCAATCTTCCACCGCTTGACCGTAATCAATCCTCAGTTCCTAATATCCTGATTTTTATGCATATAAATCAAACGTTGCAAACTAAACGGAATATTCGTCACAAATCCTGCGTTCTAATTTCCATTGAATTTGCACTTACTAAAATGGATTTTTAAAAGAGCAAATAATCATGATCAACATGGTGATTACTGTACTCCTACATGAGCAAATTCATCTTTATCCCCTAGTTTCTAGTGACATTTTCCATTGTCCGATTTTTGGCATGGCCCAGATTTGATTGCTTTTATGAAGCTTGGAACCCATGTGGTTTGGATCTAGGGCCTTACCATCCGAGCCAAGGCCCGAATGACGCCAAGGCGTCATGGTGGAGATGCACGTGCAAGTTTAGCAAACGAATTTGGATTGCTGCCGACACTGACGCTACTTTTGCAGTTTACACACCTTTGTTTTGTTGGCCCAAGTTTTACATTAATCTCAGGACTCGGCAGTTTAAAAAGGGTACGCCAGAACATAATTGCGTCTGGGCACTAAAGATGATGGGGCACTAAAATGATGGAGTGATTAGGAGTCTTAAAAGGTGAGGCCCCAGATCCCAGACACCAATCCATATCCAATTACCGATACCGACTGCACCGGGCAGTAAGTCGTACAGCAGTGGAGAGACGACGGCCTGGGGAGAGGGATTGGGGAGGGAGGTCCACAGTTCATGGCTCATGTCACTTCATTGAAAAATGTGCCACTTGGTGGGGTTGGATGTGACCCATGGTGTGCCTTTGCAAAATTAACTCAATCCCTGTTCTGTTGCTTTCGTGTCAGCATGGACACCACCACCGCGGTCACAAGTTGCACTCCAGCAGTACACATCCCAGAGCAAACCAGAAAGAGATCAATCGGCAATCGCGGTTGTACACTCTATTACTTGGTCTCTCCACCAACCCCATCCGCCATGCCTAGGTAAAATTCTTCCTTCTGTATAACACAACTGAATTGTATGATCCCGTTCTAAAGTGGTGACTCCTACCCTTTGAACTCTTTCCTAAATTTCTTATAACGTCACATCATTTCGAACCAACGTTGGTAAATGGTCGTCCTAATCATGTTTAAGTTTAAAAAAGGAAAAAAGAAAACAGCTTTCTCTAATGAAGCAACGACATGAAGATCAAAGTGGGGGTACTTTTCAGTATTTGGATAAGTTCATCCGAAATAGGAATCTAGGCTGATGAGATGAATAAATTATGGATGTATTATAATATTCGCTTCGTTTAGATATGTGCTAGTTACCTCTTCCTTTTTCTGTTCCCCCACTGGCCCTTTAATTTCTACCTTAGTAGTCTCCTCGGGGGGGTTAGGTAAAGGTGAAATGAGCTCTACTTTTCGGCCGCTTTTCTTTTGGATTCTCTCGCACACCTTTACAGGGTCCGCGGTTTTGCCTTTCACCACCACCTTGTTGGCCTTGCAATCCGCCGTTACATTCTCCACTCCTGTCGTCAACGAATGAATTAATGTGCAAAAAAGGTACTACTATAAACAAAAAGACATTCATTAAAATGTCAACAATATTTCGCAGCCCTTTTCAGAGTTATTCATTCTAGCTACCAAGATTGCCATCATCAAGTACGGGAATAAGTATATATTTATAGATCATCCTGTACTATTATCCCATTCGTTTTCCAAATAGGGCAAAACTTAGATCGTAAGCATTGAATATAATCTGTGTATTTTTAGGTACAAAAGCCAAGGATGTAGTAATTATTGACGAAGTGCTACGTATATAAATAGTGAACTAGGAGAAAAAGTGTACCACTTATGGTCCAAACAATTTAAGAACAAAAGCTGGTTTGAAAAAAAACGTGCCAGGCATGAAGTAATATGCTAGTCTTACTGTCCAAGTATAGTCCGTAAACAATAGGAGCCCATTCGCTTTCGAAACTCCTTTTTGTGTTTTTTTTTTCCCGAATCAAAAGAGGATTTCAAACGATTGAAATTTGAGGACCAATTGAACTCAGGGTGGGCAAGAAAAAAGAATTGTAACATGCATGAAAAATTTAAGAAATGGGTACAGGTCCCAAAAGTGAGCCAAAAATGGCAGCATTGAACAGCCCTGAACATTGGAGATTCATTCATAGGAGACGAACCTTGAAATCCTTTCAAAGCTCGAGTAACCTTTCTTGCACAAGCCTCGCAGTGCATGTCAACCTTGAGCACTATCTCTTGGGGCTCTTCATCCCTCTTTTCTTCTTTCTTATCTTCTTCATTCTTCACTTCTTTCTTTTTCTCTCCCTTGTTTGCTTCCTCTTTCGTCTCCTATAAATCATACAAATGGGATAGAACAAGACCCGTGTACAGATTTGTTAATTACAACATGAAAGCTACATATAATAATATATAGCTCCTCGAGTGCTGGTGGAATTGTGAAACATATAATACAAGTAATTAGCTCAAGAAACATTTCCAAGTAAATGAGAAGGAATAAAGAAAAAAAAAAAAAACAATGACTGAAGGTACATCAACCGTACGTAGAGAACTTACTTCACCCATGTCCTCTAAGAAGCCTCCCTTCTCCTAATAAAATGCAGGTTGATTTTTGAGGCAAGGGGCTGTAGAGATTTGCTTAGAGAAGCAAGATAGGTGCCAAGGCTGTTTATTTTGGTTTCTCTCTGGCTTCTTTTTTGAACTCACCCTAGATCTTGGACTCTCTTCTAGTATAGGGGAAAATGAGAATAGAAGAACATTTAAGTAGGGAGGTGGTACTGCTGATGCTGCTGCTCCAAAAACAAAAATTTCAAATCTCTGACTTGGAATTATTTAATGCAGGTTAGGATTTCGTCCTTCATCTGAGTCAGCAGGACTTAAAATCCTGGTCCCCTTTCCTCCCGTTTCGATCAAATTGCAAATAGTTACCTTGAGAATAATATTATTATTTTGTAGGTATGTAAAAAAAAGCATCTTCTACTCGGTTTTGTATTTTCTTTTTTATTTTTTTTATTATTTACTTATTCCTGATAACATGTAACAGTGTTGTCTTTGGCAAATTTCACTTAAAAGTTCTTCTGAATACTAAGAAAGATGAATATGTGGGCACACAATTTGGTGAAAGCAAATTGAAAAAATATTTAGTAAATGAACATACTATTTTACTACATGCACAATCAAGTTTTTTGACAATGTACAAAGACACGGAAAATGTGCAATTCGGTTGAATTTGTAAAAATTGAAATTGAGTGAATATTGTTGGTCTTGATTTGGACTGCTCATAATTATAGTTATAAAAGGAAGTGTTTTAAGCATTTTGGCTCAAAATTGTGCCTTTCAGCTAAGTTGCACCTATTTGTACATCCGTAAACAAAGATTGATTATCCATTAATTTCACATATTCAATCACTAACCCATTGATTTTTAAGATTAGTAAAAGAAACAAATGTACATATAAAATTTACCCATTACTTTCACATATTCGATCACTATGGATGAAGCAGTGGATAAATGAGTTGTTGATTACATTCTCAAAAAAATAAAAAGATTGATTATACAATCTTTTAGGTTTTTGAATAAAAAGAAATACAACTTTTTAGATGCATAGAAGACACAAGAAAGATAATACTGGGTTGGATGGACGAAGATACGTGAATTATTACAAGGATGGAGCCCATGGGCAAGGATTCCAACTTTGCAACCCCTTGTGATCATACGAACAAAAACCAGACAACGAATGGCCGGTCTGGTAAGGCCTACCAGGATCTTAAAAGGAAAGCAAAAGTTGGATTCTATCGGGACCCTTCTAGTCTTTCGAAAACCATTCACTGAATGACACTTCTATGGGTTCTCTCTCTCTCTCTCTCTCTCTCTCTCTCTCTGTGCTGGTAACTTGGTAAGGTCATATAAAACTACAGTTATATCCCTTCACCATATCTTCATCGGGTCAATGAATTGAATTGGCAACATAAAGAAAAAAAGTTGGGAAGAAGAGGAAAAAAGTGATTGATCTCCATTCCAGATTCCTGTAGCCACCGTCTTCACCTATTCGACTTGAGAATCCGTTTACATATTGAAAACTCTTAAGTCTGGCTCAACTAATGCATGACTGATGACCTGTACTGGCGAAATATTTTAGATAATTTGGCTTTTCTTATAATGGGGGAAAGTAACTTTTTATGATAGCAAAGAATAGGAAAGTAAGGAAAAAAGAAAGTGTTGCTTTGTACGTTTCGTTCAAGCAGAAAACATTTGAAACAGAATTGTTAATACAATTAATTACTCAAGAAGTAAAACAGTGAAAAGAATTGTACACAAGTGCAGGAAAAATGACCCCACTTCCTCCCTTACCTTGTTATTCTATTCTCTTCTCTTCTTTTCGAAACCCAATAAATACCAATGAAAGATAATGTCAAGTGGGGAGTTTTTTTTGCTTTCCCCTCATATATAGTGAAGCTGATAGATTTTCTGGGGATTCAAAGGTGATCCTGAGAAATCACAGAGAAGGCACCAAAGCTAAAGACAAGCCACAACATTTGACAAAGACGACTGCATTTGCAAAAGTGGTCCGCATGATGCTAACTAAATTTAAATATTTTTGAAACTTCACAGATGTTGTGCAAATTTTTGTTAAATATTTGAAATTTTTAACAGTACTTGTTTATTAGAGATAGACGTTATCAAACGCTAGACGCTTAGTTTCGTGTCTTAAGTTAGTGTTTAAACTCAAGGGACCTTTGTAGGCTATCTATGAAGCAGCTTTCTGATCTACCTCTCATGTTTCTTTTATTTAGCAGCCCAAACTAGGACAAAATTATGTTGATTGGTACAAACACCAAAAGAAAAGATCACCATGTGTGATGGAAATCAAGGCCTAGTTTGGGAGTTTCCACAAGAAATGTCGAGAAGTGAATTCTAAATTACAAGGCAAAACAAAACAAGATAAAACTTAATGAGTTTTTCTCTTTTGTTGGCAGTTTAGGGAAGAAATGAGATGATCCTTCATTTAGTATTATATATTTGTACTTCAGTACCTTGTAATTAAAATTGTTTTAATAAGCTCTGATCTCTCTCTCTCTCTCTCTCTCTCTCTCTCTCTCTCTCTCTCTCTGTACTTGGAGAGTAAAGTATTTTCTTCTTTGACTATCCACTCCTTCATTTTCTTTTTATTTTTGTTCTTTTCTTCGCATTTAAAACTTCCAAACAAAATAAAACTTCACATAGTTTCTTTTCTCTAAATCATTCCGTCCAATTTAGCTCCATGAGTTTACAGAAGTATGATTCTCCAAATATCCATTTAAGGTAATCGTGCTTTGCCAACGCTTGACCAAAGAGACCTCTTGGCCTATGGTGTGTCTCATCCATGAGGAATCGACATATAGCACGCATTAGATGAAGTCTCTTTCAGGCAATACAATCATTTGACATGTTAGTGGACTTTGGGGCTGTTTTTGCACAATTAATATCCCTCAACAAAATGGCATGGAATAATCTTGATATTAGGATAACTTGGCACATTTTCATGGGTCGCTTTTATCAACTTTCAAGCATGCACGGCACCTTGGTGTCTTTGCATACAATTAATTTTTTCTTTTTATACAAAAAATTATACACCTACTATAACCTTCAGGACAGGTTTTGCGCCATTTTTGGTTGGCATCACCTGAACTCGTCTTCATGTTTTCACCAGCCCGTCTTCTATGTGTGTCATGAACCGGGATTATGACTTGCATTAAACAAGAAGTTGGAGGGGCTGCCAGTTGGCTATGGGATATAAAGGACTATAGCATGTTCGATTCTACCTTAGGAGGACCAAGTGATGGTAATTCTATACGTTGATATTGTGATGATAATGTAGGAATTTTTTTTTTAAACCATACTCCGATAATCCGGAAAGTAGAAATATTCTTGGAAGAAAAAAAAATCGAGAAAAATATTGAATTCTATTGGCCAGGCCTTAGAGTTGTGAGCGACAATTTTTTTTTTTTTTTTTTTGGGCATTGTCCGCCAATGATAGCACACTTGGTCCACAATAGTTTTTTGCAGGCCGTTTTTTGGGTTTTCAGTGGAGTCCGTTCCGACATTGGAGTTCTTACTTGATTGGATCCATCGTACAGGGCCAGGTTTGAGGATGACAGAAAGTTCTGTCTACAGCTAGCGTATATTCAATGGGCCGCCAAGTTTCTCAAACACGCTCCATATAACGTAAAAGTAATTGAAGTTCATTGCTTGGAGTTGACAAATTGAGAGAAGTGAGGTCTCCCACGCCCCGGCGCGGCGGCAACCCACACCCTCCCAGGCGGGGCCGGGGGGGGGGGGGGGCCGGGCGGGTGGTGGGTTAGAGAAAAGTAATGGAAAAAGAAAAGAGACGGAAAAGGAGAGACAATTAATTATGAAGATTGCATATTAAGCTTCTTAATTGCTAGAATGGTTTATATTCTTGAGATTTATGATTACGTGATTGAATCTCAATCATTTACAATACTAATGAGACGATGTAGTTTTTTTTTTTTTTTTTTTGAGAGAAAAATGAGACGATGTAGTTAAAAGTCATGATTATTAATTGTCTTCAACAATTACTTTAGTCTCATTATGTCCATTTACCACCGGTTGTTGTTAATGATGAAGTCTGTTGGACCAACCAATACCATAGCCGACGCTGTCGGCTAGCTCTTACTATTTGTTATTCCTGTAAAGCCTAGGATTCCCCTATGTTACACCAACTTGTGAAATCTGTTTTGTTTGACATCTAAGATTTTATGTTAGTCGTAGAGTGGGACTAAAAAAGCACACAAACTTATTGAATGATTCATAATCGAGTTAAACCCCATGTTTGGAACTTGCTAAACTGTTACAGTTACTTGAAGATGAGCACCGGCACAACGTTTGTAGTGAGAGGGAGAATAAACTTTTGCCAGGCTAGGACTCTTTTGTTTTGTGTTCGAACGGAATAAAAAGTCACACTCATGATTTCACCACGTACAACGACATTTTGGAGGTGGTGTTACTTGAGATGATGCAATAATAATTGTACAAGTTCAATCATTCAGACGACACCACTGCAGATCCACGTCAATTTGTGGGGTTGGACACGTGAATTACAGTGCCGAAAGCCTATCAAATGGTGAGGTGACTACTAAAATTGTTGTACTATGAGTGGTGCCACGGTTTTTTCGATAATTTCTTGTGAACTTTTGCTTTAAAAAGGCACTATGATGATGTGGTTGTGTTTAGGTTTTTGAAAAGCCACGTACTCAACTTTCGATTACGAATCAACCGAATGATAAACCATGTATAAATTGGTTAGTCAAGCAGTAATCATTACTCATTCATGCGGATGCAATAGATACACCTATGTATGTATCGGTGAAAAATGTCAAAACTCATTCATGCCCTTTTTTTTTTGAGTTAAAAAATAATCAATAACCTGATCATGCAACCTTTTTTTTAACCCCGATATTTTCTCCTTGCTGCTGAGAATGAAGGTAATCCGTATTAGCGTTGTAACTGCAATAAAAGTAAACATGTATACAAAAACCTTTGGAGCTAACAGAAAATTGATTGTGCATTCCCTTCAAGAAAATTATGAGCATGAGTTCTAGACAATTACAAGCGTACTAATAGAATTAGGCAGAGAGAGAACATTGTGGTATGTTATTGACGGCGAGAAAATTTCGTAAATTGCATGAGGACCATCACCGTAATGCTGATGTGTATGCAGAAATTCTTGACGAAAGGGAGGGCAGAAATTCTTGACGAAAGGGAGGGCAGAAATTGAGGAGCAAGTCGAAAGTTGAGATAACACCACTTGGGTGGCCCGCCCATGTGGGGTGCATAGCTCATAATTTCCACTCGCCAAACTAAACAAACTGATTGAGCACCTTATCTTACGTTACGTTACAGTCGTTACTACTCACTAGTACTCGGGGACACGAACTGGAAATCTGAACGATAGATTAGAGTACTGTTAATGTTTACTTGAAGAAATTGCAAGGTGAGGTGTGTTTATCAAAGCCAGCTGCACACACATGCCAATGGCTTGTCAGTAGTCACTACACACAGCTAGTCAGCAACTCTAGTTTCAAGCCACCATACCTACCTTGAAAAAAGCAGACAATCTTGATGATCGCATCAAATTCAACGTCCCTTTTGGAACCTGTTTCCTCTCGCATACCCGATCGATTGCCATCTTTCTAATCTTTCTATTAAGTTCCATACTCATTTCTTCCTAATAGGTTCCTACAAATTAAGCCATTCAGCACCAGGCAAATATTTTCTTCCTCCTCCTCCTCTTCCTCTTCTCTCTCGCTTTCACTAGCAACACACATCATTTCTCCGTGGATTCAGAATCAGATCCACCCGCCCTCATCTGTTCACACTGCTCTCATCAACTATGGGCGACAAGGCTGAGAAGGTATATCTAGAATCTAGTTCTACTATCGCGCGAAAGTTGATATTACTAATCTGCATATGTATTTTGCTGTGAATCTATTAACACGTCTACATGAGGTAGGGGCTCTGTTTTTCTTTTCTTTTCTTTTTTAAACGAATTAATTGCTTCTCCATGTCATATCAAGATCGGTTAACATTTCTTTCCTCTTGTAATCAAGCAGTGCATCCGCTCAGTATATAGTGCTATATACATGTAGCTTTACAATTCTTAATAATTGTCCCATGTACATATTATATACACAGGTAACTACAATGATACTCAAGGTCGATCTTCAATGCCCATGCTGTTACAAAAAGGTGAAGAAAATCCTCTGCAAATTTCCTCGTAAGGCTTTCTCTACCTTCTTTGATTATGTCTACAACTGGTATTTAGTACATGTACACATCATGTTCCACGGACAACGCACATAGGCATGTGCCTGATGAGTAGCATCTCTGGTCACTTGCATTAATTTGGATAAGAATTAGGTGACAAAGTAGCGGCTAGCATTTAATTTGGATAAGAAATGAGTTATATTTTCTTTTTTTTTTCTTGGGGAATTTTTTCGGACAAGAGAAATTAGAGACCAGATATATGATGAGAAGAACAATGTGGTGAAGATTACTGTGGTGTGCTGTAACCCGGAGAAAATCCGGGACAAATTGTGCTGCAAGGGTTGCAAGGTTATCAAGAGTATTGAGATCGTTAAGCCACCCCCGCCAAAGCCCAAAGAGCCCGAGAAGCCCAAAGAACCGGAAAAGCCCAAAGAACCTGAAAAGCCCAAAGAACCTGAAAAGCCCAAAGAGCCAGAAAAGCCGAAGCCACCTCCAGCTGAGCCGCCGAAAAAACCCGAAAAGCCCAAAGAGCCAGAAAAGCCGAAGCCACCGCCAGCTGAACCCCCGAAAAAACCCGAAAAGCCCAAAGAGCCAGAAAAGCCGAAGCCACCGCCAGCTGAACCCCCTAAAAAACCCGAACCGCCACCCCCGGCACCAGCACCCCCGACACCCGCACCGCCACCACCGGCACCAGTTCCGGTTGGTTACTGCTGTGTCCCATGTTTGGAAGGTTATGGAGGAGGCCCGTGCTACTACGGGTACGGTAGGCCCTTACCACCACCACGACCATGTTATGATTACTATTGTAGTTGCGGGAAAGGATGTTACGTCAGCCGCTGTGACTATTTCAGTGAGGAAAACGCTTCAGCCTGCACTATTATGTGATTCATTGAGAAGCTTAATGCAGCTTTGATGTGCATCTTATCGTCTTCTTGTAAGCAAAATGTTGTTTATACAAAAATAAGTCGCAGTGCAGTAGTACTACTACGTAACTTGGAGGTAAGTATAATATCGAAGAAGAAATTGCTTATTCATGGTGGGCAATGCGTCGAACATGACAACTTTGGTAGCCAGCCAAAATGAAATGAATGTTGTTACTACATCAAAGTTTCTTTGCAATAATATGAAGCTCTCTTCAGTCTTCAGCCATCAGTTCCATAAATACTTTTTCTTTTCATCTCGGGTACAATTGTGTGGTATAAATGTGCAATTGGCGATGCTTAATTGGGCCAATTTCAATCGGCTGCTTTGGTTGAGTTATTGCTTAACAGTATGAATAATGGGTTGCTTTTCTTCAAGCAACGTCCAAAAGATAACAACTGCAATGATTGAAAGGTTGGTTTATCAAAGAACAAAAAAAATGAAAGTGGAATTTTAGGTTCCGGATCATGCAAACATTGCGAATATTATGAGAGCAATGTTGTCTGTAATATGAACTCATTTGATTTTGGTTTACCATTATTTAAAAAAATTTACTACTTGTACTGAAGAAATTTACAAAATCATTGTCATTCCATAGGTAATTTTGAGACGAAAAGAACTTTGAGAGGGGGTCAATTAAATTTAAGAGAAAAAACAGGAAAGTTTTGCATAATTAATTATTTATATAGCTCAAAGAAAGTTAGCGTGATTTATTTATTTTTGGAATATTCACCAAATTGGTCCCTCGTATTATCACAAAAAACTTTTTTAGTTTTTAACATTTAAAATCAGTCAAATCAGTCCCTAACATATCAAAATTGTATTCCGATTGGTCCCAGTGATCATTTTTGCTCACTTTTTGGGCAATAAGAAATGGGTAAATTTCCTATTTTGCCCCTGATGTTGCCGGAAAAGTGAGTAAAAATGATCACTGGGACCAATCAGAATACGCTTTTGATATGTTAGGGACTGATTTGGCTAATTTTAAATGTTATGGACCAAAAAAATTTTTTGTGATAATGTGAGGGACGAATTTGGCGAATATCCCTTTATTTTTTTAAATCTTTTATATTTGTTGATCTGGTTTTGCATTGAATTAGATCTATCTAAATTAATTCTTATACAAGCCTAGTGCTGTCTGCCAGGGAGTCCATCACACAATATTTAATGAAGGTGGGACGAAATTTATTGTCCTTCCAAAATCGTTTTAAGTGGATTATATTATGTAGATTGAGTTGTGGTTTAAATGGGTCAGTCCTTTTTTTCTCAAAAAACAAAAAAAAAAAAAACAAAAAAAGGGGTCAGTCACGCCCATAATAATTTGGTCGGTGACTACTCTTTTGTAAAGTTACATATAGTAACGTCTATTTCTGTCAAATATTTCAACGTGGCAAGTCATAGACTTTCTCTTTTCAAAAAAAAAAAGTCATAGACTTTCTTTATAGAATGGACAGGAATCGGGATTGTTCTATAATTTTTTATGAGTGAGAGACAATCGGGACATTGTTTTTAATCGAATTCGATGATAAGTGGCATCCATGTTTTGCTAAGAAAATTCATGGTAGGCCAAGAAAAGATAACAACTAAAGAGCAGAGATATTGTAGAGGGTTTACGAAATCGCTAAAGAAAATGGAGAGTTTATCTAAAAGAATAAGAAAAAAATAAAATGAAAGGTTAAAGGTCTAGAAAAGATGTATATTGCCCTCTTAATCAATCTTATCAACTAGATTCTATTCAAGACCAAGGCCACATACGTTAATTCATATGAAAAAAAAAATTTTGTCAAATGATTTGGTTGGAAATGTATAAAAGCAACGACTATGTGTAACTGCAATATAGTTGTCCAAACCTTAATGATGTACTCCTTTATATTCTTTACTGGTAGAGGCTGGCCGCACAAGGTGCGGCCTTGGCCCAACCTTTATTGCTACCAATTTTCCTCTTACTTCCACTTAAATATTAAATCACACAATAATTGGAAAAAAAATAAAAAAACCAGGTGACCTAAAGATAAAAAAATTAAACTTCGAAAACGAAGAAAATTTTTGAGAAAACCCAAAAAACATATAGCCCACAAAGCTGATAGAAGCAACAAAGAATGAAAATCTCCCAACCTGCAACAAAACAGAAAGCACAAGAAGCTGATTAGAAGAAGACTATGGGAGAAGTAAAAGGTGAGCAAAGAACAAGGGGAAAAAAAAAAAAAAGAAAAAGCGGAAAAAAGAATTGAGTGAACTAATTTTTTTTTCCTCCTTTTGCCTCGCAGCCAAAGACTTAACCTGACAAACAACAAATTAGCATCCGAATTCAAGTGGCACAGGAACATAAATGCAATCAGATAAAAGAAGAGCTAATTTACCCATTAAAAAGTTTGGAAGAGAAAGAAGAGAAGAGAGAAGCAGACACCCACATTGGTGTTTAAAATACTGCAGGAAAAGAGGTGACCAATACAATTTTGTTTCAACAACACAATCATCAGTCAAATCTTCTGGACAGAGTACGTAAACACAGAGAGAAGGGATAAAGAAAAAGGACAAGGAGAAGACATCAAACGGTCAAAATTGAGCCAAACATGGAACAATGAATAGGGTGCAGCATGGCGCACCTGACAACGCCCAAAAAAGCCGAAAAGGCAGCAGCTTAAATTGCTAGTTTGCTCCTTCGGCCCCTTTAAAAGTTATCATGGCTTTTGGAGTGGGTTTGTGGGGTTAAGTTTACACTTAGTCTCCATTCCCCCTTTGAATTGGAGTTGAGTGGGTGAGTTTTCCTTTCCCCCTTCCCCCAATTGTCAAAAAAAAAAAAAAATTGCTAGTTTGCTAACCAGTTCATCCAATGGTCAAGCACTCTTCAGTTAAGAACAAAGTAGTATCCAACAACCCGGAGCAAATAAAATTTGAAACGCCGGCCACATTTAGGAAGATTGAAAAATAACCCATGAGAACTGTTGGGCCCACTGTCAAAAATGTCCGAAAGTAGACAACCAGAATGCAAAAGGCCAATCAGCCCACTAAGTTGGAAAAATTCACAATGCGACACGTGGCAAATGTACAGTTCCTGAATTGGTTTTTCTATACTAGGTAGACATGTGCATCTAAATGACTAGTAGTTCTGTTTCCTCTAGTCAGCAATTACTTAAATAGTGTGGGTTTGTGTGTGCCACCTTACATCCCCTCCCCTTTATCCCCTACCCCTTTGGGTTTTGATTTCAAAAAAAAAAAAAAAAAAAAGACTAGTAGTTCTGTTTGTTTATAAATTTATTCGACAATTTGTAATTTGAGCAATCTGGAATGCCTATCTATAATCTACACGAATGGGTTATTAGATAGGCCTTATGCTTTTTGGGCTTCACAATTTCCTGGACCCAATGGAGTTGCCTTGTGTGTTGTACAACATTGCTTTAGGATTAAAAAGACCAAATGAAAATGGAGATCTGAATTTTTTTACTCCCTCCGTGCCATAATTATAGATTCACTTTTCTTTTGTATCTGTCCCAAATTATAGGCCTATTTTCTCTTTGAAAGAGTAGTTAGATTGTAATTTTACTAATATACCCATATTTAATGCACATTGAAAAATTAAAGTACTTAAAATTCCAAGAACAATATATTAATAAGTGTCTTTTATTTTGAATGAATGATCTAATATTACTAAGGGGTATTTGAGGAAAGTATGAACAAAAAATTATTGTTATAAACAACTAATTACATTTCTTAATCTGTGTGAAAAAAGAAACAGGCTTATAATTATGGGACCGAGGGAGTACATATTTTTCAAACTAAAGATATACTATTTGTCATTATTATACACAACAGTCAATTAAGCTATAATAGATAGGTAAATGGCAATAAAATGCGGAATTAATACACGACTTGCAAAACTGGTTAGGTCAATGCTTACTACGCTTTATTCACTTCCCACATCCACCGTTTACATGCACAAAGAAATAGATGAGTATTTCCAATTTAGTAAATGATGATCACAGATGAGGAATGGTACAATGTTTTGTTTTTTCTCCCCCCGAAAATACTCCAAGCGGATGCCAAACAAGCGAACTAGCTCAGGTTTATTTCCAATTTCCAGCAGTAAGAATTTGCTAGAGAGCGGCACAAGGAAGGGCCCTCTGAATTTCAATGGGACTAGGATCCACGGAAGCGAACGAAAGGAGCTCGGGATCTTTCTCGAATACCTTCATTTTATGTTCATCTAAAGTGATCCAAGCTTCAATTCCACCACCTGATCTTGTATCAGTTAAGAAGATTAGATTTGACAATGCTGGAATATCTACATCTGCATTGGCCATACACGACCATACTGGCTTTCCCCACCCAAAATCAGCTTCGTAAAATCCACCGTTACATATACTTGTAAGAACAAAGTAATCAGCATCATTGTGCACATATTCTTTCCTGGACTCCTCAAGAATCTTGCTCACATTGGCAGATCCTTTTCCACCTTTAATAAGTTCAACAAAATCTCCGTTAATTCGTGCGACTTTCTCCCTTAAGCTCGCTATCATGGAATCAAATTCCACAGCAGGATTAGCATCGGGCATGGCCTGAGCAACAGTACCCCAGAAGATATTTCCAACAGAATATGGCGACAAAGGTGGGGAACTCCTTGACCTCAAATTCACCGTAAGCCCCATAAAAGACGGCTTCTGATAACCAGATATTGTTCGAGAAGGAGTCATGGCACACTTCCAAATGAGTCCAGAAACAGCCATAACACGACTAACTGGAGGCTTGATTGATGAAACGGTAGAAGCAGCAACTTTGGCCCTTGAGAGCAACCAAATCAGAGGCGTCAAACACAAATCTTCTCGTTACGTTCTTCCGTCCTTTCATTTGGGATGCAGGTGCTGGCCACACTTGCATTGAAGTATCTCTGGGCAATGTGGGATTTCCAGGGAAAAGAGAGGACGAAGTAAAAAAATCCGGATTAATTTGTTCTACGTTGGATCCAGTACTGCGTGCTTGTGCTGCCCATGCTTTGAGAAATGTCAGATGGGTGAGGCCATCGACTAATTTATGGGAAGTATATATGCTAATAGCAATGCCCCCGCAATTAAACATGTTGACCTGAATCATGGCTAAGTTTGTTTTGGACATTAGCTCCGGGGAACCAGGATGAAATGGGAATAATTGATGAATTCGACTGTATTCAGGCCGGCTGAGGTAACTAGAGAGTTGATCATTTACTCGGGCTTCAACGTAGTAGACACCATTATCGTTGCATTCGACATGCAGATTATCCTGGTCCACCTTTCCAGCTAATGGATAAAAGCGAGTTGAGGTCTCTGACACAGATTTCTTGAGAAGTTCTGTTTTTGCATAGATACTGTGCTGGTGCCTTGGATCATTTGGGTAGAAGTAAACAAAGGGAACGTAATAATGACTATTCAGTTGATCCAAAATGGAGAGCTTATACATCTTCAGGTGCTGTGGAGTCGGAGAAGCTGGTTTAATATTCTGCTTGGAGATTATTTCAAGTTCTTTGTCTTTGCTTTCATCCTCCTCATCGCTCCACTCAGTGATACTGCAAATTAAAGTGAAATACATAAGACGGGTAATAATAGTGTTACTGTATGGACATGTTATTTATAAAATTAAAAAAAAAAAAGGGAAAATGGTGGTAGCAAAAGAAAACAGCATCCAAGTTATACTCTGCTGAAGCAGCAAAGCCTGAAATTTAACGAGTAATATAAGCAGCGGAGTTATGAAAAGTTGTACTGTGTCCTTTTAGTGAACAGATCGATGGAAACAAGGCATTGTGTTGTGATCTGATCTGGTGGGTTATGGGCAGAATTTGACCATCATGAGGCGGCCATGAGAATAAATGACGCTTTGGTGCAAATGGTTCCTGGGATGGGGGAATTAGTTTCCTGGAAATATTGAAGCACCTCATCATCATGATCTCACTCACTAAATACAAATTCAAAAGGCCAAAATTTTATTATAAACTTTTTATAGCTAGTATGATATACTAGGATGGTTTCACAGGCCAATAAACTAATAGCCTTTACGCAGGCTTCCCTATGGATCAGGAACTGTGGCTTTCGACGGTTAAGAACTTAAGAGTGGACAAGAGCGCTTAATGTAATGAACCTTCATCTTACTTATATACACAAATTGTGTTTGACCTTTGCTTGCATCTCTCTAGCCTGAATGTTCTATTGACTTTATTAAACCAATCACTTGGTCTAGACATGAATTCCACGAAGGAATAGATTCTCATTGTATCCAGTGAAAAAATTAGAATGATTTGGGCGTAGAAAGGTACAACTAATCGATTCAATCATCACTAAAATATAATTATTCCATACCTAATTGGTGTTTCCCGACTTCTGAGATAAACCATTTCGCATATAGTTGTGAGTTCCAACCATAATAGAACCCTACCGGTATAAGAATATCCCATTTTAATCCCACGTAGCTGTGCCCAAAACTAAGATGCCTAAGACGAATAAGATGCCTACCTAAGACGAATCATTTGGGTGAAAGAAAACGGCTTAAATTTTGCATGGTACCATACCTAAATATTATTCTGAATTACCCGTCTGTCCATTAAAAAAACAAAAAATTGGATATAATAGTTTCAAGTTGGCAAAATATTTCAGAAAATGTCATGGCCGAGGACAAAGAAATCTAAATGAATTGATGGTTCGATATGCATGCATTCCCTCCGACAGCATGCCACAGCTAACCACGCATATATTCTGCCTGTTCTTGTGCTGCTGTCATCCAATAAGAAGTCAAACAAGGACTATTACAATTTGATTGTTAATTTGGATTCCAAGGTTTCTATTTATGATTTAATACTATGAATTGCAAACATTGAAATAAAACCTGATATATTTACTCTTGCTGGAAGCTTGTAAAATCCTAAAACTTTCTGTCATGCGAAAAATACCAAAGCATTACTTTGTAGAATAATCCTCCTGGAGGAAAAAAAAAATCAAGAAATGCTCCACCATCAACTTGGAAGTCCTATTAGAGACCATAATTGAGGCATTAGTAAACAGGTTTTATAAGTAGATATTGTAATTTAATTAGTTCAGCTTGTCATCTCTCTTGCAAAATTAACAAATCAATTTTAAAACTTCTACTGTGAATTTCATCAAATACGTGCATGAAAATGAGTCCCGTTGTCATTTCTTGCAAGAGGTCTAGGATCTAAATGAGCAAATGAAAGAAGCTCCGGATTTTTCTAGCCATGGATTTTTCTTTCAGGGCCACCCAAGCTTCTATCCCAACATCTGATCTTGAATCCATTAAAACCATTATTAGTTTTCCCACTCCATATGTATCTGTGTCACCACTTCCAATACAAGTCCAAATGGGCTTTTTCCCTCCCAAAATCAACCTCATACAAACCACCGCCACACGTGCTAGACACAGCAAGGTATTCAGTATTAGCATGAGAGAGAGAGTAGACATATTCTTGCAACTCTTTCAGATGCTCCATTATCAACACGGACATTCTGTTTTCCAGTATTTCAAATTATTGAAAAGTAGTCTAAAACTAACTTCAAATGTAACTTCTCGAAGAAGGTGTAATAAAACTAGTACTCAAATGACAGGACACGAGGTCTCACAATTTCTCCTTTCTCCATTTTCTACAAGTTAAATATGGTTGTAATTGCCTAACATTTTCATGTGACTATCTAGCATTTTTTGTGTAATCTTCTAGCATCGCAGTGTAAAGAATTTTCATAAAAAATAGCATCGCTTTTTAGACCCATTTTTTACTTTATTGGTTTAATCTGATCTGCTCATTCTTTATCCTTTTAATATAAGCCGTAGACTTGTACCAAATGGCACTTGCGAGGCTCATATCCCAAATCACTATTCAGCAGCAACATTATGAACGAACATAGAGACATCATACTGGAAGTAAATTCTTCACATATTATAAAGCAAACGATCCACCGCTCTCAAAAAAAAAAAAAAAAAATGGCAAACGATCCAGTTGGACCAGTCCAAGCTGGATGGACCTACATACACCTTTTATCCCCAAAAAAATTAAATTAAGGTCATTGTTTAATCCCAGCACAATTTGAACCCATTGGGCCCAATTTTTTTTTTTTAAATGTGTCCATTACAACTTGATGGAATTTTTTATCCAATGTTGTTAAAGTTCAGGCCCGGTGAGATAACAGGTCCAAATTGGTTCGACAAGGTAGATCAAATATATTAAAAACATTGGATTTAAAACAGCAAAGTTCATTTGGCAAGGATATGTAGAGGGAAGAGGTAAAAATTGGAAATATTAGGATACCATCTGTCTATCAAAAGTTTCTTGGTGGTTTGGGATAAAAATCTACTTATGAGTTTAAATCAAGCTTTTCTGGGAAAAATTGCTGGGAAAATTCTTTCACATCCAGGCTCACTTATAAGCAAGTTTTTTCTTAGTAAGTATTGTTCCAAATCTAATTTTCTTTTGGTTAAACTAGTTCAATCATCGTCTTGGGTTGGAGAAGTATTTTATGGGGAAGGAACTTATTGATTAAGGGTTTGAAGTGAAGATTAGGATCAGAAAAGAATATCAATATATCTAAAGATTGGATACCAGGTTCGGATAATCTGATTCGTTTCAATTTCACTTTGTCCTCTTATCTGAATCTGAAGGTTAGTGATCTCTAGGACAATTCAGATATTTGGCGGAAACCATTGCTTTCAATTTTGTTTCCTCCAAATGTAGTAAATGAGATTACTTCTTTATATATTCCGATTAACTCACAAGAAAACAAAAGGATTTGGTCTTTTGAAGCTAACGGCATTTATTCAGTCAAATCAGCATATCGTCTTGCTATGAATATACGCTCGCTTAATCTGCCAATGGATAGTAAACATTCATTACCTCATAAGCCCATTCCAGTTTTAAAAAAGGCTTTGGCTATTAAGAATGCTTTCCAATTTACACTTCTTTTTTTTTTAGACTTCTACACAATGCATGTCCTGCAATGCTGTCTTTATGCAAAAGATGAATAGTTCAATCACCTATATGTCTTCTTTGTGGCAATACGAGATGTGGAACATCTGCTTTTTAAATGTCAGTTATCAAAAATTATATGGAGATTATCTCAACTTGAGTTAGATTTTGATACTGGTCAAAAACAAACTTTCAATCAATGGGCCTCTTCATGGTTTGAGAATGTACAAGATGCAAATATTCTTATTCTTCATGGTTAGCAAGGAATGATTATTTATGGAATCATATGGAAGTTAATCCATTGCAAGTTATAAGGAAAGCTTAGAATGCTTGGAGATTATGAATGTTTTTTGCACTAAGGAATGCAATGAACATGATTTGTGTGGATTTGTGGTATTTCATTCTCAATCATTTGATATGATTCATAAGAGCAATGTTCTATATTCAATGACGCCGGTACACTCGAGATATTTCACACTTATTATTGATGGTTCACACAATCAGAAAATAAGTAAATTAGCTACGGATATTGTTTGTAGGAATCATGAAAGGATTTAATTATTTGCAAAATCTATGCCGATTGAAGCATCATTTGCTCTACAAAGTGAAGCTATAGCTTGTCTCCATGTCCTCTCAATATCAACAACACAAGGCTTTCAAAGGATAACTTTAGAAACGGATTGTCTACATGTGATTCAATGCTTCTCTAATAATCAGATCATACCTTAGGTTTTACAAACTTTATATTTTAACATCTGCATCTTATTTATCCTATTGTACTATTATAAAAGTAGATAGGTCTAAAGTTATACAAGCTCATAAGCTTGCTGTATCTTTGACTACTGTATAATTTATGTTTTAATGAGGGTGTGTATTTTTCAAAAAAAAAAAAAAGGATTTGTCTGAACATTGTGTTATTTAAAAATTTGTCCGAAATGTTCTCTAAAGATATCTTTTATTCTTAGCTATCTTTTTATTTTACATAAATTACATTACAACAAATGTTACAGTGTTATTTTTTAGATAACACCCGAAAAATACAATCCAAATGGAGCCTATTTTCAAATAATACTCCAAATTCCAAATGGAGCCATTAAAATTATTGAACACATTTATTAGTAATTTTTTTCACTTACATATTCTTTTAAAAGAATTTTAAAAAGTGTTACTATAATATTTGTTAGTAAATATATCAGAAAAAGACGATATAAACAGGAGGCAATTAGCTTCCTTATTCTTTTTTATTATTATTATTATTATCAACTATTTGTATTACACTAATGGTTGAGAGTATGGTTTCTCAATCCTAAATCTATCTTTAATTTTTCCTCCCCTCACCTAAATGCTAAGGTTGAGGTTTGAACCCCTACTTTGGCATAGGGAAATCCTTATGGCCTCCTCCGACCACTAGAACAAATATTGGTGACTTTTATTTTTTCTTTGAAGAAATTCAAAGATTTACAATGGGAAAGAGTAGAGAGTAAAAAAAACCAAGGTCATCACTGTTCATTAATTTTCTTATTCTATAAAAATTGAAACAACTCTGTTTGTTTGGTTCAGTTTTTTAGAAACACGTTTTCAAAAACTTCTAACCCATCTTTCAATTAATTTTTAATCTCATAAATACATTTATTGAAAAAAAAATTTTAAAACTATTACAGTAATATTTTTTAAAAAATATCCAAAAAAAAAAAAAAAACCATCCAGACGATTCCACAAAAATATGGAAAATAAAAAAAAGAGAATACATCAAAAACATTACTCCTATATCAAGCAAAAATGCAAGGGCATATTTTGAGTTTGACTGGAACGGATTAGTTCACAGAATATTAGCAAATTAGGCCTTGCTTCCATTCGAGTGTTGATAAGACTCTCCCGACTTCCCTTCCCAGGCAGAGCGTACAAACCAAACTCGCATGCCAGTGAGTGACTGCGTGAGAAGTGAGAAAAATCAATAATGGCTTACAATCTCACCTCTTCCCAAACTCATCTGTCTCACGACCCACAGCTCTTCTGCTGCAACTCTTTATCACCTCCTCGCCTCCATCAACTCAGACTCAAACCCCCACAAAGATCCCTCAAATTTCCTCTCAAACCCCAATATCCGAAGCCTTCTCTTTGTACAGCCCAAGTCTCTTTACAAGAACAAACCCCACACACCTCAACTCCGCATCTTCCTCAGAACCCACATGAAAATACCACGGGCACTCCTTCTCCTTCGAAAAGCTATATATGGGTCAACCCCAATAGCTCCAGGGCTTCAAAGCTCAGGAGGAATTCCTACGATTTCAGGTACGCTTCGTTAGTCAAGGTTTCCCAATCATTGGACTCCTGCAACCCCGTACAAGCTGATGTTTTTAGTATTTTGTCTAATTTGGGTGGTAAAGTAGTTGAACAAGATGCTGCTGTTTTGCTTAATAATATGTCCAACCCCGAAGTTGCGCCATATGTGCTCAAATATTTCCAAGAAACAGTTAAACTGAATAAAGAAGTGATTTTGTATAACGTTACTTTGAAAGTGTTTAGAAAGTGTAAAGACTTGGATAAAGCTGAGAAATTGTTTACTGAAATGATTGAGAGAGGTGTTAAGCCGGATAATGTCACGTTCTCGACCATAATTAGCTGTGCTAGGCTGTCTTCTTTGCCTGAAAAAGCTGTGGAGTGGTTCCAAAAAATGCCATCTTTTGGATGTGAACCAGATGATGTTACTTATGCAGTGATGATTGATGCATATGGGAAGGCCGGGAATGTGGACATGGCTTTGAGTTTATACGATCGTGCTAGGACGGAAAAATGGAGACTTGATGCCGTGACATTTTCAACGTTGATTAAGATTTATGGGGCGGCAGGGAATTTCGATGGGTGTTTGAATGTTTACGAGGAGATGAAGGCACTTAGCGTTAAGCCTAATCTGGTTGTCTATAATTCTTTGTTGGATGCTATGGGGAGGGCCAAGAGACCGTGGCAGGCAAAGAACATATACAGAGATATGATTAACAATGGTTTTGAGCCAAGCTGGGGTACATATGCTGCATTGCTTCGGGCTTATGCTAAGGCTCGGTATGGTGAAGATGCACTTAATGTGTATAGAGAGATGAAGCAAAAGGGGTGGGAGTTGAGTGTTGTTCTCTATAATACTCTTTTATCGATGTCTGCTGATGTAGGATTGACAGATGAAGCTGTTGAAATTTTTGAGGATATGAAAGGTTCTGAAAGTTGCAAGCCCGATAGCTGGACATATTCCTCTATGATTACGATATTTTCTTGCAGTGGCAAGGTCTTAGAGGCAGAATCCGCTTTGAATGAGATGCTAGAAGCTGGCTTTGAGCCTAATATCTATGTCCTGACTTCACTAATCCAGTGCTATGGGAAGGCCAACCGTATAGATGATGTTGTGAGGACTTTTGATCGGCTGCTGGATTTAGGCATAACTCCTGATGAGCGATTCTGTGGTTGTCTCCTCAATGTAATGACTCAAGCACCAACTGAAGAACTTGAGAAGTTGACCCGATGCGTCGAGAAGGCTAATGCAAAACTTGGTCATGTGGTGAAGCTCCTTGTGGACAGGGAGAACATTGAAGGTGACACCTTTCGAAAGGAAGCTCGTGAACTCTTTCATGAAATTGGTGCTGATGTTAGAAAGGCATATTGCAACTGTTTGATTGATCTTTGTATCAAAATCAATCTTTTGGAGCAAGCTTGTGAGCTGCTAGACCTTGGCCTTACACTCGAAATTTACACTGATATACAGTCTAGAACTCCAACACAGTGGTCTTTACATTTAAAGAGTCTCTCACTTGGGGCAGCTCTTACAGCATTGCATGTTTGGATGAATGACTTGTCGAGAGTGCTTGAAAGTGGGGAGGAGCTGCCTTCATTGCTTGGGATCAACACTGGTCATGGGAAACATAAATATTCAGAAAAAGGTTTAGCAGGTGTTTTTGAGTCACATCTGAAGGAACTTAATGCTCCGTTCCACGAGGCACCGGACAAGGTTGGGTGGTTTTTGACGACAAATGTTGCAGCCACATCTTGGTTGGAGTCTAGAAACTCTCGTGAGGTAGTTGCTGCTTAGGTGTTATTCTTAGACAGGCTAACAGTTCCAATACTAGCTTCTGCTTTTGATACAAGATATTGGGAAATGGTATTAGCATTTTTTAAATTCTCTTCTCTTTCATTGATAAGTTAATTCTCTTTCTAGAGAAATTTTGTCATTGCAATGAAGAAAACCTAGCGAGCATTAAATGATTTTCCTATTGAAACTCAATTTTATTATGGTGACGCGCAAGGTTAAAGGAGTTTGGGAATTTTCAAATACACTAACTGCTCTTTTCATTTACTCGGTAGGATCTTTTGGAAACAGCTTTAAATAATATCAAAATGGTTAGGAGATGAATTGGGATTATATTATGATATTTGTATTAGATGTTAATACTAATATTGAAGTAGCCACAAAATTCACCTCCACAAATTGTTTAACTGGAAGTTCTAATCATCTTGGGTAGATAGTTTGAAATGTAATTAAGAAGCAGTTAGAGCTTCTAATCAGAAATATATCTGGAGTGAATCACCAAAAATATGCAGTTATTCATCAATGGTGCTGTAATGGTTAATAGTCCATTTTTCTTGAAGGAAATAATCAGTTAGTTGTTATCTTCGTCTAAGTTCTTTGCAGGCCTTTCCCGTGAGACTAGATATAAGGTCCTTGTAAACCTTACAGATTTTCAGGACGGTGATAAGCAATGCCCCTTAGCTCTTCATAGACAGTATTTTGGATCACTGTCCTTAAATTTTAACTTCTCTGCACCATCCATACTCCTTTATCTAATTTTTTGATTGACAATATCATAAAAATGTATGAAATTGACATTTATTGATGCTTAGAAACCCCATTAAATGTAGCAATCAACACCATTGAGCCATCCAGGTATATCTCAATTGGGGAATTCCTGATACAAGTTGGAACCAAAGTATAATTTGAACTACTGCCTATTAGAATCATCCAAAAAATGAACTGCATAATAGAAAACAAAATAAATGCTAATTAGCATCACTCAGATGCCTTAACATATACATCCACGGGAATAGCAGGGCTCGGGCTGTGCACCTATTCCTGGTACTTCCATACTTCAGACAGAATTTTTTCAAGATGTTTTGGTGGTCCTAACAATGCATATAATGAGCAATTAGAAAGGACAACAGATTCAAATCTTCACAAAATTCAGAGTGGTGAAGCTTCTTTTATCAGGTAAATGATGTCAAGCATTGATCAATAAAAACGAACTGGTGGTGGGGAGGAGGTGAAATATGAAAGGACACCAATAAATCCTATTCTGATGTATCAGTGTACCGTAGCTCTATGTAAATACATACCTATTAGATGATTTTGTATTTCTCATCTTGTGATCCACCTTGGCAGAAATAGGACTCTTCTCTTTGATTGCTGCATCTTTCTTTATTTTTTTGTACTCTGCTTCTAAGGCTTTTGTCAGTGTATCATTCTTTTTATTAAGCATCTGAAAATGAAGAAATCTGTGAGCTGGAGCTCAGACTGACTGGCAATCATTTAGGGTAAAAGAATGAACGAAAAGGGGAGCACACACATATGATAACACACCATTCACACAGATACACAGCTTTCTTAATATTTACCTTAACATCTTCATCTTTAGCATTCAAATTGCTGTCTTTTGCCTCGCACAACTTCCTCAAAATTAGTACCTCTTTCTGAAGCCGGTCATATAAAAACCCCGAAACCACATCAGCATTTTCTATGCCAGCTCCAGCCATACTTTTTGCGTTTTGATTGTCACCAGAGTTGCCATTTATGTTCCCTGATTCTGTTATCTCGTTATTATCAGAATTAACAACATCCACAGTAAAATTTTGTTTCTCATCTTTGTTTTCCTTTTCGCTACTGTCAACAACCTTCTTTCGATTAGCCCACAAACCTTTTTTTAGGAAACTTTCTGAAGCATATATCATTTTTATACTACTGGCTTGCTTCACTTTTTGTGCAAAATCAATGCTAGTTTTATCCACAGATGACTTCTCGGGACTTCTAGTTATAGAAGCCCTTGGTTGTGATGTAGATCTCTTCTTCAGTCCAGCATTACTTGAAAGGATCCCTAAGTAGTTATTGGTTTTCTCAGGCTTTGCGGATCCACCATATGTGTTTGGATTGGCAGAGATATTGGACGCATACTTTAGACCTTCTTCTAGTGTCTTTAACCTCAGCTTCAATTTATCCTGGATCACAAATTTCCAAAGCAATGGAAAATTTCTGACTTAGTAGCTTGCACAAGTAAAATCTTAGCAGATATATGGCCATTCGGGAGCCAAATTTTTACCTTCAGTTGTGCTTCTGCCTTAGCTGTTTTTTCTGATATGGCTAATTTGTCTCTTAAACGTTGCACCTCTGCCTGCTACACAAGGATGTAATTTCTTCCTCTTCACAAAAGCAATATCTTGAAAAATAATTATGTATCGACTATTAAGGATACCTGCAACAATCTTCTCTCTTCTAGCCATTGTTTGACTGGCATAACTTTGTTATTCTCATCCTTCCACTCGTTAGCCACAGCACTTGCTACTCGGTTTGCTGACACCCTGGCTCTTGCTAGTTCCCTTTCCAGTGTCCTCTTCTCCTCCTACATGATTGTGCAGAATTAATGTCAGTTATCATAAAATCTGCTGACAGCTCAAAGCTGTAAGACATCCAGCCAAAGCAAAAGGTTGATCGACTTGTAGCACAGAAATCTGCCGACGACAGTCTCGCACTGTGTTGGCTGCTTCTCCACCAGCAAGAATTGCCTGCTCCAGTTCCTCAATGGTTTGGCTAAGCTTTTCAACTTCTGAGATTTTTTGACGATTTGTTTTATCCAGTATCTTGTTTTCTTCCTGCATAGAAATATTCACCTGTCAGACAAATCCATAACTTTCAGTTGGGTACCAGACTCATGGCTACTGAATTTAATTAAATGCATGCCTGGCAGATCTCTATTTGTCTCCTGAGCTCAAAGTTCTGATTTTGAACCTCTTCGACAATTAGTGCCCGTTCTAGAGCACTCTTCAGTATCCTCTCTGCTTCAAGCAAAGCTGGTTCTTTTGACTTGTTAAGTCTTTCCATAGCCCTATTATCCTCCTGTAGTGCTGCAATCTGGAAGGCCAAAACGCATTCAAATCAGTAAAAAAGACACCATCCAGATCCCAGCTGCAATGATCTCCCCCCACCCCCTTTGCTCTTTCATTGTAAGCATGTTTTCCTTGTAAGCAATTCCCGTCAATTGTGTACCTCATTTTTATACATCTTAATATCTGCTTCAAGAGGAGCAATGACGGACTCCATGGGGATAAAATCATCATCTTTTTGATCTGCGTACACTCGTCTGAGTGTTGCTTCAGCAGCATATTGTGCAGCCAACGCTTCTTTCTTCTCATTTGTGAGTTTCTTAATATCACGATTCTGAATTTATCTCCAATTAAAATGAGTGTATAATAGAGGTTTAACTCCAGACAGACAGACAGACAGAGGGAGGGAGGGAGGGAAAATGACAACAACGCACCTTTTGCTCAAGAAGGTTTTCAGTTGCCCTGAGCTTGTCCCTCAAAATTTTCACCTCACTTTCAAGCTGTGGAGATGATAGAAGCACAAGTTTAATCAATCCATGACTAAGATAACCACATTAATCTAAAATGGGAATTCCTTTTGTCTTAATATCGCCTAATAGAACCTATGTAGGTGTTGGCAGCGCATGAAGATTTGAATATATACATATGCCTTCCATATGAACAGGAAAATCATTATCGAAGCTGCTACAACATGATTATAACTGATAGGCAAAACTTCAAGCACTGATAAATGGCTACAGGTATATTTTACTGTTTTTACTAAGAATTATAAATGTAGATAAAGGTGCTTTTCCTTTTTACCTCTGCCGCTGCCTTATCCTTCAATACTTGTGTTGCTTTCAAGTCCTTGATTTCACTTTGAACTGTTTCCAAATCTGGATCTTTTTCTGCAATCTTAGTGTGATATTAATCTCTTGAGATTGGTAAATTTTGTATTGGCAATTTGCAGTTCTAGCATAACATTTATTTTCTGTGCTCTTCAAATCAAGATTAGGAGATGGGCCATCTGCTAAAGAATATGGCTAATAAAAAAAGACTTCGAAAATTGATTAGCCATATTCTTTTGCAGATTATGCAATGAAAGACTGTTGGTCATTGTGAAATTTGATTTTTGGAGCACTAGTGATATCGCAAATACTGGAACTGCATTATCCATATCTACACTCAAGATGTGCAACTATATTGTGCAATTAAAAAATAATGTATCCCTGACAGGGATTACTGTGTCCTCTTAGAAGTTTCTGTAACTATATTTTACACAATTACTATAAACCAGGTAGCCCAATCCAAATGCACCCACCAATAGTTTGTCTACGTTTTACTCCACAACTCAAGAAAGGGAAAGATGGGATCAAATCAAACCTTTGAGTTGGTTCTGTAATCTAGTGAGCTCCAAGACAACATGGTCTGCTTGAGCAAAACAAAGTTCGTCTGCCCCAAGTCCTCCCAGGCCCGACATTTTCTTCTTTAGCCTCTTAGTTTGCTTGTTGTTGATGCAGGAGAAAACACTTGTGGCTGGATTTGGACAAGGGGGGGAAGTAACGTTGGAATAAGCAGAGCAGGGTTTAAGGAAGCTGTATTCTTGTTAGCCATTATATAAAGGTAATAGTAGTAGACTAGTAGTAATAGGAAAGAAAAGAAAGCAGAAGAAAGTCCATACTCGTAAGGAATTGAACGCAAAGAGAGGGATGGATTTCCTTCTTGTGAAGGATACTCGAAAATAACATATCTTGAAAAGCCGGCCCAGCTGGCTATGGTTAGCCAGCCAGCTTCTTTCGCTTCCATTTGACCATAAACGTTACAACATTTTCAGGACTAACGGACGGTTAATCATAGCTATAATAATCTTTTCTACTTATCTCTCTATATGAACAAGTAAAGTAACACCCTATTCTCTGCTCGAATAAAATAGTTCATCCTGTCACTGAGTTTGTTATACGCTTAATTCTTCACTAAACGTAACGGGCTGTTACCTTTTTTTCCCATTTAAATTTGTGTGCACGGATCGATTTGTGGGGTGGGTGGGCAAACGATAAAGAATTGATGTTCTTCTTGGCTGTCAAAAATTTCATAAGCAGCAAGAGATGGGTAGGTGTGCTAAAAAGGGTAATGCTTTCCATGGGAATTAGATAAAAGTAGGATGCATTTTCTTGGGTTTAGCACCTCCTTCTGTAGCAACTAGCAAGCCTAAGAACGCTGGTCATTCCAGGGATAATGAAAATAAAATTATTGAGGCATAGTTTCTGTGGCCATGATTTGCAATTGTTGGTGGAAAGCTCTTGTTCAGAGGAGAATGCTTAATTGCTTAAGCGTTAAATGCTCCCGCGGACTTGGTGGGAAGGTCATTCTTCAAATGGGACTAGATTGAAGCTAGGAAATTTATCAATCTAATTAGATAGGGATCAAATTAATGATGAAGTGGCTTGAAAGTCCAAACTTATACACTTCAAAAAGGAAAGAAGATTAATCGATGAATAAGGATCTTTGCTTGTAAGTATATTATGATGCATGATCATGATCCGATATGACTCTTGAGAGAAGACAAAATTTTGTGAAGCTGCAGCTTACTCCAGCCAGATCGACGGATGACATTTGCCATATGGCATTTTCAATACAAATACACATACTATATGATTTCTTGGTAGGGTGACAAAGGGAAGGCTCCGTGGCTGTACACCTACCAACCGGGTTAATTAGCTCTTAAAAATGGAGAGAAGAATTAGCAGACACTACAGAACAGATTTTCAAAGGAGGTCTTGATTAACAAATTACTCTCTCCGTCCCATAACTATAGGCCTACTTCTTTTTTCACACAGATTAAGAAATGTAATTAATATGATTACAATAATAACTTTTTGTTCATACTTTTCTCAAATACCCCTTATTAATATTGGATCATTCATTCAAAATAAAAGACACATATTACTATATTATTCTTGGAACTTTAAATATTACTATATTATTTTTGGAACTTTAAATACTTTACTTTTTCAATGTGCATTAAATATGAGCATTAAATATGAGCATATGACTAAAATTACAATCTAACTATTCTTTAAAATATGAAATAGGTCTATAATTTGGGACAGATACAAACGGAAAGTGAGCCTATACTTATGGGATTGAGGGAGTAATTATTTTATGAATGTTGTTATTTAGTGGAGTTCCCACTGACTTGTTTTCTAAGAGGACTTGAATAATAAATCGTTGAAATTGGTTTTCCCTCAATGTGTGTACCTCATTTGTTTGAGTAGGTAAAAATTGTGATGACACATAGGCTTTATTAATCTTCTCCTAATAATTGTCTCTGTGATTTCATTAATGTGGCATTTTCGCCAAGAGTACTAACTTGATTTCTTTTACATATGATTGTAACAGATGGAACACAAACAATTATCACATTATAGAGAGGAGATCTAAGAGCCACTGGGGTGGATGGAATTAAAGTGATATTATCATTTTATTCAGCAGGCATGATTTCGATCCTGGAACTTTCTTGGGATAGTGGAATACTACATGTATGTAAACTTAAGAGTCATGAACAAATAATCACTTTTCTGTTCACCTGTTGCACTATTCTCTTGCAAACCACCTACAAGTGTTAGTGGGATTGTTAGTAAGCAGGTATTTTCCTCTTGTGAATTAAGTACCTTTTGTCTAGTTTCTTCTTTCCAAGTTCATGAAAATTACTTGAGGATGATTAACACTATAAACACCATTGGGAACAACATGTTCGATATAAGGATGGATAGCATAAAATATAGAGTAAAAAGTGAGGGACCTTAAGGGTGCCAAGGAGAACTGATCCTTGTCCTCATCAAAGCTTATTTAGACAAATCAAATAGTTACGAATGCAGAATGTAAACTTGTTTCCCTGGATTTAATATTTTTCAATAGATTCCATCTATATTCTCTCATTTTCTGAATCCTAGTTAAGAAGGCAAGCAACTAACAAATTAATGTTTGGGACAACCAAGTACATTTAAAATGGCTTCATAGGATTGTTTTCGTATGTGGCAAATTTACCTTCTTGCCTTGCTTTGTGACATGCATGGTTAAAATCTGCCACTCTTCAAGATGAAAATTTTTTCCCTTCGTGCACTTGAATTGTATGAGCCACAGGTTTTGGCTTTATTACCGTCTTTAGCGAACCTGGAGATATGCCACAAGAAGGGAGGGCTCCTCGTATGCAAATTAATCAAACTAGTTTCAAGCAATGTTCACTTAGCAGCCACAACTTATGGAAGATTAGAATGAAATATTAATTTTGTTGACTAGTTTGGTGCAACTCAAACTACAGGTGTTCAGAACTTCAGAACAACCATCTATTAAGGGGGCGCTTGGTTCGCAGATCGGAATCGGAATCGGAATCGGAATCATTCACTTTGGAATTGGAATGAAGTTTTTCATTCCAATATCCTTGCCTGGTTCGATGTCGGAATCGGAATCGGAATCATTCACTTTTAAAGATTTTATGATCCTAAATCATCTAATTTTATTGATTAACAAATAAATGATGATGTTTATTAATAATTTATCACAACAAAACAAATAAGAAATCAAAAAGAAGTCAAAGTTGTAAAATTTTTAGAAATGATTCCAATTCCCCCCAATTTAGTCGGGAATGGAGGATTCCCAAATTTTCAGAAATGATTCCGATTCCCCGATTCCCATTCCCTCCAACCAGGCAGGCTATAAGGAATTCATTCCGATTCCTGATTCCGATTCCCATATACCAAGCAGCCCATAAGTTTCTTCTGTACAAGGACGCATGTATAATTGTAGGAAAAGAATTAGTATAATTAGAATGGTTGAATAGAATGTTAAACGAACTGCTGAGTCAGTCACAGATTAATGCTCATTGCTCAAAAAAGAATCTCTGCATAAAGAAAAGCAAATCATCCTGAAGAAAAGCAAATCATCCTTTAGTGTGTCTTTCTCCCCTTAAAGGCCTCATGGATAACTTACTGGAAAGCTGTTAGTTATCCAAACAAAACAAGGAGGGACCATGGAAATTTCTGTCAAAGTTTTGTAATACTGATATCACTTTGCTGCCGTGATCATTTCCTCATTATTGCAACCTTCGTTTCCATTGCCAGCAAATAAAAGTATGCTAGCGTTGAGCTTAACCAAATTGCTGTCAGGAACAAGGTCCTGATATCCAACAGTAGAAATAGATCTGATCAATAATCTCATTTATTGTCTCGCCAGTAATCTGATTCTTGACAAGGCAGAAGCAGAGAACTCCTAACCGATATAGGTGGCCAAAAAAATTACTACTTGTTTGAAGTTAAGGTTCTTATGAGAAAGAGATTTAGGGTGCTGCAGAGTTTTCCAACATAATGTAGCTCTTGAGGAAGATGTCAGAGCTGTGCCTTTCTTCTCTTCACAGTGTTCTTTTCGTTAAGAATTCACAGAACTTGGAACAAGTGGATCTTCAGCATCGCAATTGGCTATATTCATGGCTCAAGTAGAGATCCCCCTTTTTTTGTTAAGATGTTAACCTGTACCATGTTTAACTTCAATGAATTTGAACTATCTATGTGCTACGTGGTGCAAATTTTTATTCAAATCTATAGTAATAACCAACTATATCTTGCTTCACCCAACAGGACTCGGTAGCAGAGGATTCTTCTAGTATTGATTATTTCAGATACTAATATGACAATTAATACAAGATGTAACGCTCCATAGGAGGTGGAAACAAACACAAGTCATCAAGACATATACGTGTGATTGATTACCATTACAACATATATAATTGAAGAACAGAATCTTCGTTATTCCATAAATTGTCCCAGAACCAGAACTGAGATCTAAATGATGGATAAAATCTAAAAACTCAAACTTTCTGCTAGTGCATGATGCATATCGATTTTCTCGTTTTTCTTTTTGATTGAGGAAAAGAAGGAGGGGGGAGTTGGGGAATTGGGGTAGTAATGGGTTGCAATGCAAGGATTTATCAGTACTCAGGGGAATATAAAACACCAGGGGCAGGGATTGTTCAGGTAATGAGCTCGACTATATAATAGAGAAAGAAGCACAAGACAATCCCATTTACAAGCTGTTAAAAATGTCTAGGACGCTGCATATGAATTTGGTTTTGTTCTGATTCCAATTTGGCCACAACACCAAGGCTTCATATGGCGAATGCTAGTTGATCCACAGTTTTGTTCACCACTAGCATGGAGGACCATATAATCTGGATGCTATATAATATCTTTTGGTTAAGGTGTACAATTAATTACTCTTTCTGGCCAAATTATTGTTATATAAAGGAACATAGATATATGCTTGAAAATTTCTTTTATCCACTTTCGTAGTATGGTTGAGTATTTACCTAGAATTTGCAGTTTAAGTGAACATATTATGGGTCCAGGTTTGCCAAACAACAAACACATATTGCATGTATACAAATTGATTATGTATTCGACTATATGATTTTTAATAAACATAACGAGTTTGAAAGATTGTATAAAACATAAAGAAAAGGTACATACAAATACCATGTATAGAATCTGTCAGGGGACGACATGAGGCAGTACTCCATATCATCATCACCGAAGAAAAGTGGGAACGACTATCTTGAATTTTGCACATAAGATTTTCAATAAAACCACAATTTGCATACGGGACATGAGCAGATATTTTGGAGAAAAGAGTGAAAAGAAAACGTAGAAAAAAATAGCATATATGTCAATGCATTTTATAACAGGATCAAGAAGCAGGAAGAAGTGTGTCAAAAGGAAAGGAGAGCTTTGGCAATACGTGATAAAATCTAATTATTGCATGCGGATCTTCGATCTTTCCGTACAAAACCTAGTAATATTCATATTCATAAAGAGTTGCTACCTGGGGTTGACTTTAATAAGTATTTGAGTTACTTGTGATAAAGTGTAACCGCGTCAGACTGGAACTTATGAATGGCCGTTGTTGGGAAAAAGGCGCTGAGGATCTGAATTGTTGCCTCCTCATTTTATCGTCGTTTCTTTTGTTTGGGGCGGGAGTGTCACACCCTGTGCCTGGAGTACAACACCCACCATATCGAGACTAAATTAAGACATAAGGCTAGTAAAATAAAAAACTTAATCTTCCCAAAATAACAATTTCATTGAAGTTGACTTAAATACAATGTCATGTGATACATTACAAAGATATTCTTAAAACAAAAATTAGTTCATCTTATACATTTCCACTAAGATCACAAAAATATCACTATGTGAATCAATCTATACAAAAACCAATATAATGGGCTCTTTGTTATGTATCATATTCCTATCTCCTAGAAGCTAATATCATGAGTCAGTCTAATCTTCTTCTGCGAAAACATCATCCTCTCCATATAACAATGAAGGGGTGAGCGATACAAATCACCTAGTAAGTGATAAAAGTATTCATGTGGCTTAAGATTGTTACTCTTATACATACATTTTAAACGCAAAGTCATTAAGGAATATAGATACAAAGATAACAGGGCCAAAAGCATACTTTCATCAAATACATATATTTCATTAAATGAACAAATAAGTTCTATCAAAGGATTCCATTTGACCCTGGATATCCAGTTGTTAACTATTACTCGATTAACACGGTCCAAAACCAACTATAACCGATTGGTATGGCCCCAAAACTAACTTTAACTGGTTAGTACGGTCCTAAAGTCATCAATCATATAATTAAGAAACTAGTCCCCGTTAAAGGAGTACCACATTCCAGAACCCAATCGATTCATTCACTTATGCCACATTATCACTTTTATAAGAAAACGCAAATAACGACGCTTAAGCTACACAAGGTATATAGCAAATAACATTTCAAAACATTTAACATTCTTTGAAGCTCATTTTCAAACGATCAAAGAGTACAATACCCACTTATCTAGATCCAAGCTAATTAAGATAATCCAAGAATGAACGGTCGACACCTTCGCCTAAAATACAAAACAAATACTCAATCAATTGCTAGTTCTATCAAGACAACCATAATTGAAGCTTAACTCTAATCTTAGAACGAAAAAGAATCCAAACAGAGCTCCTAAGGGTGATCCACGGGTGGGGGCAAATTGATCCGTGACTCAATGCTGAGCCACGGGTGAGGTGGAACGAGCTACGGCCGTGGCTCCCCTAGAGGTGCCTGCGGATCGAAGGTCGTGGCGCAGATAACACTGTGACCACGGATAGAAAGTCACCAACTAGAAGGGAGTTGAGCCGCAACCTCCGAGGCCCCAGCCATGCTTGCGGCTAGCCTTCTCCAACCCGCAACTCATCCCCTGCAATGCCGCAAACCAGCCAAAACACCTCCAAAGCTCAACCACACCCCTAACACACAATTCCAAGTTCAAACATCAGTTGTAAAGCTAGAAAACCCCCCAATCAACTTACACACTCACACATCACCACAAAAAGCACCATGACTAAGCATAATAACACTAAATCTCTTCTACCCAAGAATGCTAGCATCAACATTAATTCTAAGCTAAGATCATAGAAGGAAATAGAAGGTAGGTTGGGTAGTTATCTTGGTTAGAAGAGAGGGTAAGAGCTTCCAAACTTTCCTTGCTTGCTTGATTTTGTGAGCTCAAATCTCTACCTTCTTCTTCAAAGAAAAGAAAATAGGATCAATTAGGAAGATGGAAAGAGTGGGAAATTGGGAGAAAGAGAGAGAGGAATGAAAGTGAAAATAAAGAAGAGAGAAACAGGAGCCCTAAGATACTAATATTCTCCAAATTGTATCAAAGTCCCTCATCTATCAACTAACTACTTTTCTTGCATTCTTCATTGACAACTTTACAAAAATCTATTCTCTCTTTAAAAGTATGATGAGTCTTGGTTGTTTGGAGTCTTTGCACCTTATGGTGTTAGTTTTCAAATATGCCTAACATACCCTCATGTGCTATTTAATTATATTAATTGTATTCTAATTGTAGTAGAGTTACAAACTCTTTACATTCGTTTGTGAATTTCATTGAATTTAATTTTTGTTGTTAATTAAAATAAAATAATTTCTCATACAAAAACTCTTTACCTACCCTTCAATTCAATGCTCAAGAGAGCAATAATACCAATAAACTTTAACATTTGTTCATAATTTAGTTTTGACTTATTAAAAACCAAAGGATGATGATTCGTAAAAATGTCACTGCAAATTCTAAGAAAACGAGCAAAGTACTAAATTTTACTAAAATTAAGTTAATAAAATATAACATAGTTTTAAATTTTATTAAATGATTACAGTATTATGTTTAACAAATAAGTTGCTTCAAAAAATAATATATTGAAATTTGGGTTATGAATAAGCACTCAATTAGCAAGTTCCTTTTTGTCCTTTTTTTTTTATATCTATGTCAAGCTAAATTTTTGGTGATTGATGAAATAATTCAAAAAATAATACGTTAAAATCTGGGTTGTAAATAAGCACTGCGCTAGCAAGTTTCTTTTCAATTTTTTTTTAATCCATGCCAAGCTAGAGTTTGGTGATTGATGAAATAATTCAAAAAATTGTATATATAGTTCAAAGTTCAAACAACAAATTACATACTTATCTAAATGGTTCATAAGTATTGACTTTAACAATCTATGAAGGATGAAAAAGTGTTAGGTATATGTTTTTAATGTAAAACTTAAAATAGATAGAGCACTCATAACAAAAAGATAGTACAAGATGCAGGATTTTACAAAATGAAAATGAGAAATAATTCAAAGAGTACTATTAACGTTGACTCATAATTTTATTTGTAAAAGAACCCCTTTTGTTTCATTTTTGGAACAAAACTTCTTCAATTAGACAAGGATTTAAAAAATATAAAAATAAATAACAAACATTTGTAAAGTCAATTTCATAAATGAATACAATAGGATACTAAATGATAAACTTGTACAAAAATGGAGTTTTCCATATCAATGATATAAAACAAGTTTACTTGATTGAAATGGATCTTTTTTTTGCATAAAAAAATGATAGTTTGCATCATTTAGAAGGCAACTAAGTTAATTTTGTGAAATTCTTTTTAAGTTTTTTTACAACCATGTTAAAAATCTAATGCACAAATGATTATAATTGAAATTCACTAATCTAAAAACGCTAATTGAATAAAGAACCTGAATTCTAAATGGAATAAATAGTATTCTATTTAAACTATATAGTTAAATAAATAATTGTTTTTGGAATCTAATGTTACACATATTAAACAAAGTTTCTTTCACCAAATTAATAATTACTATTAAGATGTATTAGATTTCAAGTATCCATTTGAGTTGAGATATTCATAATAAATTATAAAGTAAATAGATTTTAAGTTTAATCATTAATATTTGTAAAGAAAGAACTTCAAAATATTTTTAACAACATCATTTCATAAATAAAAAAATTTGAATATAAATTTTTAAGTAGAATGATACTTGAACATAAAATAGATTTGATAAAATACCTTAGTGTCAGTGTTATCATAATGCCAACTATATATTATCTACAAAGCTTTAAATAAAAATTTGAAAAGTTTATGGTTATGACTTCTAATTCAAACCATATATTTCAACAACAATTGTTTTAAGAAAATAATAATAGACAATCAATCTAACATGGTATTCATAAAATTATATAAAGTTTTAGTATCCAAGAAGTATTATATTTTAAAATAACTTTACATTTCAATTATTTCAATTTAAAACTTGCACCTTCCAAACGGCTATGTATGCGCATTTAAATAACTATAAACATGTTTAGAAAAAGAATATTTGTCCCTTTTTTTACTATATACAAATTAATTAAATAAAAAATGTGACTTCATGCAATGTTAGAGAAAGAGTTGTCAATTAAATATTATCTCCTACTTAACTTCTTTTTATCTTTTATTTTTTAGACTATTGCTGCAATAAAATTTAAATCGAGAAAAGAATGTGACTCTGTCCAATGTACTTATGATAATCAAGAGTTATGAATTTTATTAAGTAAACTCTCCTAAAGTGTATCTTTTGTATAGTTTTTGAAATTTATCCTTTTTTATTATTAATAAAAAATTCAGTTGAACAAAGATGTGACTTATTTAATATAAGACTTATTTAATATAGCAGGAAGAATTTTGAGTTTAGTCAAATATATTATTTCCTTAAAATAAGTTCTCTGTACCTTTTGTTATTCAACTATTCATGTTGTAGAATTAAATAGAAAAAATCTAATCTAGAGTAATAGAAAGAATTATTTTATAATTAAAAATATCTCATAAAATATATTCTTCGTGAAGTTAGGAAGTAACTTACTTTGTGCACCCAAACACATTCAAATAGCATCCATCTCACATATTTTGAATTGTTTTAGGAAGTGAAATGTTTATTGTTTTAAAAGAATGTATAATTCATTTTTTTTGGTGGTCCAAGAGAATGGGAATTCTTTAATTTAGGAATATTATGAAGTTCTCTTAATATATCGAAAGGCATGTATATACACTATTGAAAAAGCCTTTTAAAACCACTTAAAAATGAAGCATTCATATAATCATTGTATAGAATTTAAGAATTGTTCTTGAATTTTTTGCAAAAAATACTTCCTAATTTTTCTCTGAGTGGTATAATTTTGAACTGATTGATTAAACATTTTATTCTTTTCTGGACTCTAAGTTTTTCAATATTTTTTTGGGCATACTCTTCAAAATAAAAATAAAATTCCCATACACTTATGATACATCTCATGTATTATTAGATTATTAAAAATATTTAATAATAATATCGTCAAAACACATATCAAGGATTTTGAAGAAAATGTAGAAGTTAATCTATTAATTTTCAATTTGTTCACTTTGTTTCCAATACATTTTTTTATAAAATAATTAAATTTCTCATAACCAGAAAATAAAAAAAATAAAAAAAGAAAGCATAATATTTACGTGCAATGCACGTACTTTATTACTAGTGTTCCTAAAAAGCGCCTAGGTGTTACAGGGAGGAATTGAGACTGAACCAATCCATGCTTCCCAGTGTTTTTTTTTTTTTTTCTTTTGACATTGTTTGGTCTACATGGACTGAATTCCTCAAGCCCAAAGCAGTCGGTCCATCTCACTCTTTCTTACCCGTTGAAATTCTCGTAACCTTTTTGATGTTGTTCATATTGAATTTCCCTTTCTCATCATCAGGTAAAATAACTGGGGAAGCATTTTTGCTCGTTGATGGCTGCACTACGGCATCAGTCTGCTACTAGCTATGACCCCATTACATAGCATACTATGTCTTTTACTTGTAGGTAAAATTTCACAGCCTTACCTCAATATTTCTTCACTTGCTAATTTTACATTTATTACTCCATTCAGGTAGATTTTAGAATTTCGATATGTGGAATCCAATAAAGCTCAATTCTTCCCTAGTTTGGAATGCTTAACTTTAATCTTTATATGTAAAGATTTAATTTTTATGTCTAAAGATACTTTACTAACCCTTGTCGCATAATGCTTAATTGATAGGGTACATCCACTGCAATTTTTGGGTGACGGATATAAACTGCATATTACTGATATATGCTAATATAACAATTGTGTTTGACCAACAATGGTGTCAACACCATCAAGAAATATATGTATGAGGAGGCAGCAATATTTATCCGGAGATTGGAGATGTTTTCTTGAATGCGAGGGAGAGGCTGAGGAGACTACCATTTCAGCCCAAACGGTTAAAAATTGACTTAGGTTTGTTAGAAGCTCAAATGTGGGAATGGTATTTGAAAGTGGCGAAGATGCTTTTCAGTCATATAGTAATTTTGCAAGAATTTAATTAGGAAAAAAACATTTGAGATTAAGCCAACAACTAGGTGTTTAGAAAACAGACTTTCTCTGGGGAACATCAAAGCGATAGGAAATCTGTCCGGTGTGGAAGTGATGCAAAGATGTACTTGTCGAAGTACTAGATGGAGTTTCTCAAGGGTTTGTTGTGCAATTCAGCAATGTGCACAATCATGAACTCTTGGTGGATGTCAAGTACATCTCCTGCCAGCTTATCGAGGCAGATCAGGAGTGCATTCTTTTGCAGATCAGGAGCATCTCCTGCCAAAAGTGTCCAGTTGCTTCTCTCTTTTTACTTCGGCCAAAATACCAGAACTCAAGTCCGAGCTTGAAGTGCTGTACCATATCGTGCAGAAGAGATTTGAGTACCAGTGTAGTCAAATTATTTCTCGCTTTGAAAGTAACTAAGATCAGCAAATCGCTTTGCTCTTTTCCTTCCAGCTGTTTTGGGCAATGTCTTGTATAAGACCATTTGTTTCTTGCACAATTGGCATCTGTATCATATAAGTCTCTAGACATTCTTAAAGGAGTTTTCAGTGCTCAGACATGTTTGGGTAGCTTCTTTGAGGAGGTACCACACTCGTTGTATTGGATTACAAGCTCACGCAGCACATGAGGACTTACACTATATACATCTTAGGACATGCCTACCCCTTGAACAGCATGCACGAAATATCCTTGCCCCTTTTGCTTTTTATGCGTTGCAACAGGAATTAATTTCATCTATGCAATATGCTGCTTCTGAAATGGCTAATGGATCATATCCTGTATGTTACTTGGGGAATATTTATATTACATGGATTTCAGAAGATGAACAAATTCACTGTTCATCCAAGGAATTTGAGTCTTCAAGAGTCTTGTGCGGCATGCTTTTTGAGTACTTCTAGCGAAACTACTTTGAGCTTCCTGACAATATTTTTTGAGCTGATGGTGACAAGAAGTCGCATTAGTTTCTTTCATCATGCAAGGTAATTATATTGGAGATTACAAATGGTTCCAACAATTCAATTCTCACACAGAAACTTTATTTTCTCAAGCATCACTAGCAAAAGAGCATTCTGATTATGTGCGCAGAGAACTACAAAAGAACATACAAGACTCATTAATGAGGTGAAGATATATCAGCCAGTGTAGGACTAGTATGACTTCATCACTCTTGCTAACTAATGGATTATGGTTGGGATCCACTCAAATGGAAGTCTTCAAAACAAGCTGCGTGTTTTCAAATTGGAAGTGGGAACACCTAAGTGATTTTGCAGACAGAAGGTTATGGAGGGTGAGAGTTTTCAGAGCATTAAGATTACAGCTTGATATATTGGCGTGCATTTCTTTAAGAAGACAAAGGGAATAGTGTCAAGGTGAAAGAGGATTACGAGGTCTAGGAGGCTGTAACTGACTCGAGAGTGGTATCTTCTGTAATATCCCATAAAGGGCCTTGTTTATGCTAGCATTAACATCCTTTTTCTTCGACCGGAGGAAGAAAAGTTAAATAAAATCATCTCTCTTCATGTTCTTCCTCTAGCAGGAGCAAGGTTCTTTCATGCTTTCTTGTCTGACTATAAAAGATATGACAGTCACAAGATGTGACTGCTTCTTCCTGCCTCCTTACATTAACTGGCTCATGTAAATCTTTTGTACGAAAAGAAAATTAATATATCATTCAATCGTAGGCTTAAGAGTTACACCATTGTAGAGCTATTCATTTGTTTTCAGAAGAATCAGTTGTGAAGTATGGCTATCAGATGACTGACTCTTGAATTTTTTTTCTTTTATGAAGAAGATTAATACTAGAACTGTTCCTTTCTGCATCTACTATAGTTATTCTTTTAAGATGATTTGCAGCAGTGAGCATAAAATTTCATTTGATTGTGTCTCATTTGTCCATTGTAGAGCATTGAATGTTATTTTTAACCCTAGTTCCCTATGCTTCATTACTCATTATATTGTGTGGTTTATACTTTAGAGTCGTGATGATGTCATTTCTGTTTTGCCTCTGTTCTCATTGGGGAAAAATCGAGATAATGCTTTGAGTAGCAGAATCTTCAAGGACACAATATGATGTTGTACTGCATAAGGTAACATTTTTCTAGCAATGGCATGTTTGATGTAGATTCTAAGTGGTCTCCAGTGGATGTGCCTGACACACACAGACATTTAAACACTAAGCAGAAGTGTATTTTATAAGATTTTTCTGAAAAATGTATTCTTTTTTTTTTTTCCCTGTCATTCCATTAGTACTTCGTTGTTTTCCTGGCAGGAATCATCTGCATTCCGGATGATATTACCGTATGATGTTAGATATAATCATGACGGCTAACAACAGACTCTCTCCTGCTGATCATGTGAAAAGAAAAAAAAATTAATAGTATAATATTCTGAGACTTCATTATTCAGGTATGTGTTAATGTGCGCTCCTGTTTTATATCAACTTAGTTTCTTTTGCTAGATGTTTCTTGTTTATGTCTTCTTTTGTCCATAAGCTACTTTATTTTCTGAAGAAAATATAGTTGTGTTGTTTTTCCCCTTCATAGGAACAACTAGTGCAATCATTGTAGTGACGTAACATCAGATCAATATTTTTTGGTGTGCCCATAATGTAGAACGGCTTTTGTTTGTCGATCTGGTAATGTTCCAGACCATGTGTTGTCAATCTTGGCTTTTCTCACTTGAACATATATGAAAATACTCCACTGACTGTGCCTGCTGTATTGTGTGTCAATATAATTCAAAATTTTTTCCTGAAAAGAACAAGGAAATCGAGCATATCAATCTCAGAATCCAAAACACATACATCACATGTTTGCATTGTGTATATCTCTTATTTACTGACTGCATTAGCAAAAATCCATCTTATTCCTGTAGTTTGTCATGATTGTTGCCATTATGCATCATGGATGAGCATGGTTGCCTTGTTTGCCATATTGTTTGTCATGATTTTTTGCCATTATGCATCATGGCTGAGCATGTTTGCCTTGTTTGCCATATTGTTTGTCGTGATTTTTTGCCATTATGCATCATGGCTGAGCATGTTTGCCTTGTTTGCCATGTTCTTTGTCATCTATCGTATTCTTTTCATGTGTTAGTGTCATCTATGTTGATCAACTTTAAGCACTTTTGATTTAGAATGTTGAAGTGAATGGTAGTATATCTGTCTATGCGTCCCTTGTCTAATCTGTTTCAAGTATTACAGTATGGAAGGATCAGCAGAAATTTGACCATCTCTTTTCTCCGATTCTTTAGTTTCACACACCTTACATAACTTCCCAATCTCTGCCAGAATTAGGGGCTCAAAAGTCTCTCTGTCTGTCTTTTTTTCTGGGTTGATGGACTGGAGGATTGAATGCCTATCTACTTTCCCTGTCTGAGCCCTTAAGGCCGAAATGTAGCAAAATTTTATCTGCTTTTGTACACCACATTCACAATCTCCTTTCTCTAGAGAGACAAGTTATAGGGAAGGCAGAACAGTTGCTTGTGTGATTGGCAGTTATAGCATTCTACTGTGTTCATTACCACTTGATGATAGAAGAGAACTTGGTGATGTTTATCATTACTTCCTCTAATACTGAGGCCCTTCTAGATGTGTCCCTCCATATCTGCAATTGCTATTCAAGGTTAGACAAGATTTGACTCATTTCCAACGTCATTAGTCAGAGGGACTCGCTAATGGATTCTATAGAGTTAGACAAAAACGGAACAAGATTTTTGAAATGGAGAACCGCCCCTTTGTGGACCACATAATTTGGAGCCAGGGTAGAAACTGTGCAGCTTTATGGAAGGACAAAAGAGCAGCCCACTCCCATCTGATTCTTATGAAATGTCAGATTTGGCCACAAAATATAACTGTCAAATAATTGAGTACAGGAATAGGTGAAGTTGTATAAAGCATGTACGTGGATTCTGTACTTCGACAATGGATGTTGGAACTGAATTTTAGTCGGCTGGTCGGTCCCAACTACTTCTAAGAATGCATCATCAACCGTCTCATCATTAATCAATTTGTAATTACTGGCATTGAATTGACCTCCTTGGTTGGTATGCAACTGTGGAATCACTTGTCGGGTTGATCTGGACTGAAAGAAATGCAACCACGTTTGTGGCTTTTTGCTAGATATTGGATTCATCACTTGTCTATAGTAGCACTGTGTGGGTAAATGAGCATAGAAGTGTGATTAAAGTAACAGCGCAGAATTATAGAGGATCTCATTTGTATTGTGGGATTTGTCCCTGGGGATTCAATATCCACCTCCTTTTGGGTTGTAATGTTGGATACACAGCTGTAAACAACATAAAACAGTTTGGTACTGAGATTTCTACATGTGGTTCTTAAGAATTACTTCTCAGATAATCATTACTTCACCAAAATTTGACAAAAGTTTGAGTAATCAGCTTCCTGTAAACTTAATTGTGTTTGGATGTACCATAAACGTTAAATTGTTGAAGATTTTAAAGCAAATTCCATCAAATGATAAAAAATAATGATTCAGTGAATATAAGCTGTCATGTATGCAAGAAATTTATGGTTGTAATGATTATTTTACCACCTCATCTGTTATATCTCTGTAATTTGGAAATGTATGGGTTTACCGGATACGATTTCTTTCTTCAACAAATTTTGAGCTTGCAAGAAGTTTTGCGCGACAAAATTGACCGGAAAAAAATTCTGATGCTAAGCACATCTTATGCCATGCAATTTCCGAAAGCGTATAGATTAGATTCTACATGGCAAAATAAAATGCTTTTTGTTATAAAAGTATGATGGACACCTTTTACCCAGAAAAGGAGTATCTGGCCTTGTTTTTCTCGAATTTTAATGCTTCGAGACATCTGAGATAGACTCAATGCAATAGTAGCCATCCGAAAACTATTCAGCATTAATTAATGGAAACTTGGCTAAGATGATTTTGTCCATCATGGTCAAGGGCGGGCGGTGGGTTGTGCCTCACAGGTTAAGTAGGCCTTTTGTTTAGATAAACATCTATTCTCAAGTCAAAATAGTAGCAGTTTGATTCAACGAGGAGCAATAATTCATTGACAATTACATTATCAAACCAAATCTTATAATAGTATAAATTTATCTCATCATTTACAGCTGTGTCTAACATTCAGAAGTGTAATGATGTAACGTGGTGTAGTACGATTACTTCATGTTATGATTTATACTCGAATACATGCAATCTTCTATTCTAGTATTTTCTGCATCCCTCCTACTGTATGGCAATTAACCGGCCTTGGGTATGCGTTCTAGATTATCTGTTTCAAAAGCTTATGAAGCTTATGTAATAATCACCTTTGATTTTCTTCCGCGTATAGCTTAAGAGTATCGATATAAAGAAGCAAAAAAGTGTGACCGATGTCAAGAGTTAAACTATGGTCAAAGGGTTTTGCAATTCTCAATGAAGATGTTTTAGACTTCGGATTCAATTCTTTACATCCATTTTTTTGTCTCCCACTTGATGTTCAAAATAAATAAATAAAGGATCCTGCAAGATTAAAAGCTACGCATGGGCAAACAGTCTAATAAGTGAAAAGAAGAATAAATAAGAAAAACAGCCAAAATGAAATCACAAAAATTAAGGAGTTTCTTCATAATAAGCCATCGAAAAGCTGAATTGAACATAACTAATACACTCCGTCCATATGACTAGTACATAATTTCTGCCTTTCTGAGAAAAGCTACACTGTTATAAGTTGTGGTTGTTGAGCTTGGATCCTGATTTCTTCCTTCATCTTCCTTATAAATTCTTCGAACTTCTTATTTAATTCTTCGGTGTTAATATTTACTTCAACATCTTCTTCAGCTGCTGATGCGCCAACCGGACCTCCACCTTCTTCCATATCTTCTTCTTCCTCTACTTCATTCATCATCATGTCTAGATCTTCAGCTTCAAGCGTGGAAGCTCCGGCGGCCTCTCTTCCTTCATCAGTATCTGCTCTTAAAGAAACATCTACTTCTTCATTTCCATTCCGTTCTAGTTCTGGATCATCTTCTTCTGCTAAGGCAATTTTTTCAGGGGCAGCAAAGACCTCCCCTTCTTGGCATGCAGGTGCAAGTGCAACATTCGCTGGAGAAGATTCAGACACCGGCTTTTCAAAGTTCGTCAAGGAGGAGTACTCATCATCATTAAAATTGGAAGCGGGAAGAGATGAAGAGTTGAAATTCAATGTCTTGACAAGAAATGCAAGGATGCCATTACAAATGAGGAACATGTACTTCCTCTCGAGGGCATGAGCAAAGCATGGAAAAACAAACGTTGAGAAGTGGAAATTGTAGGATAAAAAGAAAGAAAAACCTGAGGCATAGGAGAGAAGAAAGGATACAATAGAGAATGGAACTAAGAACTGCAATGTCTTCATAGTGAAAAGACAATACTTGTTGGATTTCTTTAAGCTTTCAATCTTAGAGAGTGCATTTTGATCCATCTCTTCTCCTGTTTGTTTACTGTGTTAAAATGGGAAGTAGAATAGACTTGAGTTGAGGTAAGGGTGCTTAGTTTCATTGAGGAGAATGAACATCGTGTCCTTATATCGGATGAAACAATGATTTGGTCTGTTTCAATGGACAAGAATGCCCCTAGTTATAATGAGAAACTTTTTGTTTGAGGTTATTAGGATTGCAATCCCACTGATCCAGTCGATTACACTTGTCAACTGGGGGACATTTTCTGGTTCACAATGATTCCAATGACAGACAATCCCCAACATGATTGGAAGGTGCTCTGAGGAACAAAGCATATTGTGAAGTTACTAGCATTCACTAGAAAGTATTTTAACTACCCCCTAACATGTCGATACAGACTAATCTCGATGCAACAGTAAGTACCATAATGAGAATCCAGAATCTTTTCAACCGCACTCAAACGGGGACCTGAATGTTTGACTGTAGAAGGACTCAATCGCTCAACTCATTACCGGCAAAATGTTTTTACTGAATCTTCCCGGTATTTTGGAGCAATCTCAATGTTTGATAGATAATTTTGCAAATTTATGCGGATCTAACAACGAATAAGCAATTCTTACGAATATTGTTACATAATATCCCAGATTTGTTCCGCTTTTTAAAGTTTGATTGCAACTCCATTGATTAGTGCCGCAAATGAGACAGAACGGAAACAGTATGAGATATCGCTCTCCCTACATAGTTATCATATTTCACACATAATTAGCTTGTTATAACATAGCTTTGGATAGAGTTTCTGCCCTCTACTAAAGAGCTTTGTAATTTTTATCTTTATTTCTTTGGTTAAGTAAACAGACTCTAAGATAAAACTAATTTAGCACAAACCGTCATCCAAATTTTCACTTTAATAAGTTTTCAAGAAATGATGATTTCCTCAATTTCCTCAAGTACATCGAATGGTCGATTCCTTCGATAGCTTAAACCAGATTTGCCTGGGTCATGTCGCGAAGGACATTAACAACAGGGCCAGAGTAGTTCCTCTGTGACGGTCACCGCGTAAAGTGGCTAACCGATTAATATCTTGTTCCCTTCAACCTAAAAAGCAAGATCTGTCATTGCAAACAGTATATGGATACTTTTTTTTTGTTTTTTAAACTAGGCACAAGGCCTACTAGGGAAAGGGGGAAATGGAACCTAAACGAATCAGTATATGGATACTTGAATTCTGCTTTCTCAAATTATTCTGCTTTGTATTTTGCTTTCTCAAAGTATTCTGCTTTATATTATACATAAAGCTTTACCTAGATTCAAGATGACGTAGTTCTGGTAACATGGGATGGAAATCTTGGTACTCCTACCTCATCAAACAAATCGGCTATTTGCTAAATGCTGTTTGCTAGAATAGTAGTAATTGTCAGAGCAAGCTATGACTCTTCATATATAGATCAAATTTGACGAGGACACAGAATATGCACCCATTGCACATGTTCTTTTCTGATCCGGAGTACCCTTTGAAATTCAGCCCATCCTGCTGAAGAAGACTAAAGTGTCGTTTCTAAAATTTTCAGATCTCACCTGAACTCGAAATTCTTTGCGTGCCCTGAAGTTTGGATCTCTCGGAACATCTTGTTTTCTACCTGCGCTGTGAACACAAGCTCACTTCCTCTCGATCTATATGAAATTTGGGTTTCTTTAAGGTATTTACAAGTTCGGCCATCCAAACATACAAATTGTGTTAATTAAGCCGTTTAAAAAAAAATTTCTTTTTATTTGACCCTCCATAAAACAAGTTTGTATTTGTAGATCCTTCATATATTAGGGGATGTTTGGTTCGCACTCGGGAATCGAAATCGAAATCGAAATTGAAATTGGAATCATTACTCATAGGTTTGGAATGAAACCCGCAGTTTTAATACGCGTGTTTGGTTCAATACCTAAAATGAGTATCATTACTATAATTATTATTTGGTTTAGTTACTGGAATGGGTATTATTATTATATGTATATGTATATGCGTGTGTATATATATAAATATATATATACACGTTTATGTATATGTACATATGCATATGAACATGTACATATCTACACAAGTATATGTATATGTGCGTGTATATACATAAATAAATAAATATATAAATAAATATATACACACACACACATATATATATGTATATGTATGCATGTATATGTACATGTACAGATATACGTAGGTATATGTATACGTATGTGTATATATAAGTAAATAAATAAATAAATACATAAATAATATATATAATTATATATAAATAAATAAAAATATATAAATAAGTAAATAAATAAATATATGTATGTATGTATATGCGTGTGTACATATATAAATAAATAAATATATAAATATATATAAATATATAAGTAAATATATACACATGCAAACACATATATATGTATATGTATGCATGTATATGTGTGTGTATATATAAGTAAATAAATAAACAAATACATAAATAATATATATAATTATATATAAATAAATAAATATGAATATAAATATATTTATATATGTATGTATGTATGTATGTATATGTACGTGTACATATATACGTAGGTGTATGTATATGTGCGTGTGTATAAATAAATAAATATATAAATAAGTAAATAAATAAATATAAATATATTTATAAATAAATATATGTATGTATGTATTTATGTATGTATAGATATGTATATGTAGATGTATGTATGTATATGTACGTGTACATATCCACGTAGCTATATGTATATGTGTGTGTGTATAGAAATATATATATGTACATGTGTGTGTGTATATAGAAATTAATAAATAAATATATATGTGTGTGTGTGTATGTATAGGTATATGTATACGTATGTATATGTATATATATTTGTGTGTGTGTGTGTGTGAATTTGGTAATCGAATTTGGGTTTTGACGAAACCCCTCAAAATGGATGGGTTTTGGCAAAATCCAAATTTTTGAAATTCATTCCCAAATCCCAAATCCTATCCCCCTAATCCAAACTCTCATTATGAGTTTCAATCCCATTCTCAATCTCAAACCCCTCTAACCAAACACCTCTTTAGAATTTGCATTTTACAATATTTTCCTTTCAATTTTTAAGGTTGTGGCAATTGCTGGATTAACAAACAAAAAAAAAAAAGTTACATAAATGGGGAAAAATTAGAAAGTAAAAACGATCTAGAATTCATGTTCTCAAAGATCAATTGATGCATTTTCATATTTTAGAGGGAGTAACCCCAACTTATAACTGCTTAATTTAATTTGTTCTCAATAGCTTTCGAACTTTCTATTACATATCCATTGCAATCCAAAAGGTAAAAATAAATAAGGGTCGAGGATTTAGCTAGAATCGAGTCTTTATGAATAATTTCTGAACCAGAATCTTTTGGTTAAGTATCCAAGGGAAAATACTAGGAGGACTAATGCTGAAACTTTTCAATGATCAGCACACCCCGGTTTGCTTTCTTCAACAGTTTTGGGCAAATTTTATTTTAGGACAGGTGACCGCGAAACTCGCACATTTTCTATACTGTTCCCGTTCTGTGTTGCTGTAGGCCAGGCAGTAGAACACTTTGGACAGCACGAGTGAAGTAGCTAGTTGCATTCCTCGCCAAAGGTTCAATAGCTGAACATCCCAAGCAAAATATGTTAATTAAGCTGGCACACACCTCAAAGCTTAAAAATTGAACGACTTTTTAAGGAGTCCTTACTTAGTAGCACTGGCATTATAGTTATACTAATACCATTATTTCTACCACTTATCATTTCGAAGTTGGTGTCCATGGGCAGACTGATCAAAATCAACTTATTAAAAACAGTTTATAAATGCCAACTACTCATTCAACCCAACCCAGCATTCAATTACTGACGCCAAGAATGTTTTTTAAGTTTTACTGGGAAAGGGCACAATGTATATATTGGACTATTGTTATTAAATTGTTCGCTTTCGATGTTATCTGCAGCGTTGCATAATAACAGCCAACGAAGTCCTAAGCAACACCAAAAACAAAAACCCCCAACACAAAAAAAAAAAAAAAAACTAAAAATGCTGTAAAACAAATTTCACGCCATATATATAGCTTGCATAACTGTATTTGGAATTTACACATTGTGCACTTTTTTGTACAATCTTCGCGTTATTTTGTATAATTTGTACAATGTTTCGATAATCTTTTGAAATAACTATTTCTTATAATTCGTTTTATCCTCTCCTCGTCTTGAATATCCCTCCATGATTTTTTGTGATTACGCCTATGAACATAAATATCAATATTCCTGTGAACATGTATTAATCTATTTACCAACCATTCCATTTTTTTTTTTTTTTTGATAGTATTGAAAAAACGTGTTTCAAACGCATCATAAAGTTGATAACACAATTGCCTTTGGCTTAGATATAAAGTCTTCCTTCCTTCTTGTCACGTGTTCAAGATTGCTTATAGTATTATTACGTGAACCAAATGCAGTGGTTGTAGGGAGGTTTCAGTTCAGCTGCGCTTTGATAGGTTCATGGCAATAGTTTGAGTAGTTGTGGTTCAATTCGAACATTTTATAATGGATTAGAAAACCTCATAGTAACCCCTTGGCTGGGCACAAGTGGTAAGCGGCTTGTGAATGCTACACGAGATCCCCGGTTCGACTCTCGTTGTGAGCGCCGTGATAAACAACCAGGGGCCAGGCCTTCACCCCCGAGTAAGAGTCAAACTCTGCGGGCGCACCCCGGGCCGAATCCGGATTAGTCGGGAGTAACCCCGGACACCGAATGGTCGAACCAAAAAAAAAAAAAAAAAAACCTCATAGTCATGCTTAGAGGAGATTAGCTACTCATCGTCCCATTTTACCCCCATTTGCTTAGCCCAAAAGAAGTTTCAAACATATTTTTAACTCCTCTTCTTATTATCTTGTCCTTTTCCTTTGTTAGAACAAAGATACTCGGATTAAACCACAAATAGTGCAATATTTGAGCATCGACGTGCGTTACAATGTTATTTTTCTTAACATTTGATTCATTTCTATCATTTTGGAATGCAAAAAAGCCCTGCAAATTAACTTCTAAAATAAAATAAAACTAATGATTGACTGCGTTTTCCATTATCTATAGCAATCCACTGAATATTTTAATAGTTTATAAATTTGTCTTTTTATATAAATTAAAAAAAAAAAGAGATTCCTTCAACGTTGACAATCATCTTCCTTTTCAACAACTTCCAAGTTATTTATAGGGTTATTCATGTCTTCTCAATATAAGAAACATCTATAGAGTTGCAACTCTTGATTTTGAAAATTCTACAACACTCCTTTGTCATTGTTGTTTCTTTTCTTCTTTTTCATTGTAGCCTTTGTGTAATATTCATTTTTGCATTGGTTTTTTTTTAAGAAATAAATTGAATTATTCTGGTAAATTATTATACATAGTACCAAGTACAAAAGTAGGAAAAGAATCCCACCAAACGTATCTAAATGCAAGGTTCAAAGCAAACTTAGCTAGAACATGTGTTGAATTATTAGATGATTGACAAACATAGGAGACAATGACTGATCTAAATGACGTCAATAGTTGTATAGCAAAATCAAACGATTGCCCAAGAGCAGACAATTTTTTAGTATAGCTATTTAGCTTCGACATTACGTTGTTAGAGTTGCCTTCTATTTCCAGAGTAGCAACTCCGAAATCAATGAATATTTTTAAATGGACTTAATCCATAACCTCATTTATAGACCTAATAATTTGAAAAAAAGATTACATAAGTATTATTACATTACTTTGTTATATCAGCATGTATCACTTTACTTACTTGTCACTCATTTAAATTACAGAGTCCACAAATAAAACTATAAACATGATCCACCCAAGAATCTCCTCCAAAATCAAGGGCCAAATTATATGTACAACCGTTTCTATCCATGCAATTAACATTCTTTCCCGCTTGCAATGCATGTCAACTCATAAATCATGATACGAATCTTAAGAGACGCTTGATTTGCTATCTTATCATCTTATCAATAAGTAAATGCAATGGCATTCGTTTGCTTTTTTTTTTTTTTTTACTTCCTCTTTCTAATGGTAAAAGAGACAAGTGACAGCTGAGAAATTTGGGTAATTACTGACTCTCTGTATTTGTAGGGGACAATTTAGCTTTTCCATCCTCTCAGAAATTATTACCATTGCCTTCTAGATTACCTAGCTCAGTAAATGAGAGGAGACCACTGGGAGTTGGCAGTTAAGTAATTCCACCCCAACGGGATCAAATCAAATAGTAATACTACTAGTTAGTATAATATTTTATTTCTACTTACGCCATGCGTAGTCCGGTGTATCTGCATTACTACCTGCTTGTGCTATAAATTTTTTCTAACCTTTTCGATTCACGTACCTCAGCTCTTAATTTTTACTGCTGCTGCACCTTCTTCTTCTACAAGCTCCATTTAAGTGGTATCATTTCCAAGTTCCTCTGTCACTGCATCCATAAAAGAATTCAGCTCATACCATCATCTCCTGTTATTGTTAGTGCTTTTGTTCTTCCTTCGCACATATATTTTCACCTTGAAATTCCTATTAGCAATTCCTAGCTTGCCGTCTGTCACAAATGTTTTCCTTTTTCCTCTTTTTTTTTTTTTTTTAATGAAATTGAATTTCACTCTTGTACGTGGGTATCGTTCATAATTTTCCTTATTCACGTACTTGAAATGGGTTCCATCGCAGGTTTGTTGGTGAACTTCTGTACGGATTTTACAATGAAGAGTAGCACGGTGAACATGGCTGACAACTCTAGGTCATTTGGCAAGGTGTGCATGATTCTGGGATTTGCTTGCATGCTCCTTTTGCTCTTCGGTACGTACGTCCTTCCTTTCCCCATATATATGGTACTTTACTTCTTAATTTGCGGGTTCATTGGCTTATTTGTCGTACAATGCATGCAAGATCATCAGCCGTCTCCATCATTTCTCATATTTTAAGATTTATCCTGTTACGAGGAAAGCAGAGTTTTCCATCTTGGGAAATACAGACTAGAACTTACACAGATTCATTCGAAGTCTATTTTAGGGACCCGAATGTTGGTGCTTTATGTCTGGAAACAGGCCGTGCGTGGGGTGGATTGAGCTTTGAAACAACTAGGCAAGATTTTTTTTTTTACATTCAGCGGGTGAACAGATGTACGCACTCATATGTAAAATTATGCTTTCTACCAAATATTACCAAGTGCAAACATAACAACTATTTAAACACTAAGTTGGAACGATGTTTGTTCACGTCTCTAATATTTTGTCTTGGTTATGACTCGATCGATATCAACCTAGGAAGAGATCTTTTATCTTCTCCGTCTCTATCGAAGGCCATTGCTTGATTATATTTTTAATATTCACTTGATTCCTCGTATTTCTTAAGAAAAAATTTGCAATGCATGCAGTTGTGGCTGTAGATCATTATTATGCATCGGAATCAGCCAATGAAGCTGGCACTCAACAGCCAGCGATTTCCAAGGCAAATACAGCTACTACTGCTCGAAAGTTACTGGCTTTAAGTGGTGAGAGACATCCACTTTTTTAATACTTTTAATTTGCTTCTGGTAATTTTGCATGATAAATACCCGCAAGCAAAAAAATAACTAAGAAACCTTTTAATTACAAAATACAAACAAAAATTATGCGCAAATGGTTTAGTGCTCTATATATAATCATATGTGCTGGTAAAAGGGCAATTCCCAAATAAAAATGATTCGATCAATTCGACCAAGAAACATTTATTGGATGTCATATATTAATTTTTATGGCTGCTTTAGTAAAGAATGGTGAGTTTAAAGGGATTATATATGCCTTTCCCACTTCACAGGTTCTGAGTCCCAAAAAACTGTGATTGTTGTATTACTTGTGGGTTTATTATAAGCAAGTACTAGTATAATTTTACCGTTGGTAATGGTTGCTGCTTTGAATAGAAAACGGAACAGATGACGGTGGTGATGGAGGCTCGACAAATAGGATTGGTCAGTCATCATGTTCCAAGGACAACATCTTTGTTAATCAAGGTCAAACCTCACCACTTCCTAATGGCATCCCCACCTACACGGTTGAAGTCCAAAATGTGTGCGTCTCGGGAAGCTGCAGCATCTCAGACATTCATCTCAGTTGCGGATGGTTCAGCTCAGCCCGGCTTATAAATCCTCGAATATTCAGGAGAATTGGGTACAATGATTGCCTAGTCAATGATGGCCAAGCTTTGAATCCTGGAGAGTCTCTTACATTCCAGTATGCCAATACCTTTCCATACCCTCTTTCCGTCTCATCTGTTGCTTGCTACTGATCACTTGCTAGTAATCCAAACGCAATAGCCTGCTGCTACTACCTCGGTTTAAAACTCCTCTCTCTCTCTCTCTCTCGGCATCTGTAATGTGGATGGTTTTTTTATGTTTATCAACGTCTGGTTTCCCTCCCTATGTATATCCGGCTACTTAATTAGGTAATTTCTCTACCATCTTATGATAGTTTTATGTTAGATTGGTTGTTGGTAGTATTTATTCATACGTCAAATATCAGATCCTGTGCATTATTCGCAATTCACCAAACACATCAAATTTGAAAATCGGGACATCTCAAGGCTTTGTTTTTCATGACGGCAAATGCCAAGACCTATTTGTGAGGCATACTGAAGATTCTTTATGTAAAAAGTCGAAGACATTGTGTTTTGCTGTACATATATACATTTGCAGAGCATCTGACGAGCATTTGACGGCGTAGTTAGCTTATGGATCAAAATTAATCATTCTAGTTCACACCTTCAAGTAGGCTATCCAACCTGTGGTTTTCATCTTGAACTAATTCATGTCTGGCTATCAAAATCTAAACTTCAAAATTTTCTCTGCCAAAAGTAATGACACAGCATTGCCAATCTCCCACCCTATGGAAGGCGCTAAATCCATTCATAAGCCGTTGTACACCTCAAAAAACATATATACACCTAATCATTCAACAGGAGTACATGTTCACACGAAACGATTTTGAATGTACACTTTCTAGCCTCAAACACTCATCAGTAGTAGTATAAATAAATATATACTACAACAAATGTTAGGATAATGACAAGTAATTTCCATTCTTCTTTTTAATTGAAATAAGAACTAATTCTAGCTTACACCTAGAATATTCATATGCTGTGACACTTTATCTGTCCCAAATATTTCCATCTTATATAAAGAGATATTGCCCACCTAATTTTTTTGCATCATATCAATATATTCCCATTTTGTTGGATTAACATAATTTGGCAGGGATCATTCCATAATTCATATATGATACATTATATCCAACAATAAGTACTGTCTAGAACTACAACTACTTCAAACTATGGAGAAAAGACAAAGTTTCAGCTACCGATTACTAGAAAGCAAAAAGAAATTAAACAATGTTCGATATATAATCTCAGCACACGACCTTAACCAAATTCAATAGCCATAATCATAATTGAAATCAGAGACACCAACCATTGCGGACAGCACCTGGGAAACAATGTAAATAGACCCTCCAAAAATGGTAAGAACAAGAATTGCAGAGATGGGGTTCCTGAGTAACTCCAATATGGGCTGAAAAATAGTGTAAACAGCTCCAGTGCTGACTGTCAGAACATAAAGTGCATATCTCCTCATGTTGTCCCAGAACTCCTCCACTAATGGCCCTTCTGGACCAAAAGCCAATGCCTTCTGACCATCATCAAAACCCATCACAAACAGAGCAATTCCTACAGTTACAGCTCCCAAGATCACAATTCTTTTTGTGCTTACTTCCGAAATTTCGTTCTGTAATTTAGATGATATTTCTGAATCGAGGGGTTTGATTTTCTTTGGATGCTTTAGAGCTTGCGCAGGGAGTTTCTCTGTTGTTCCGAGGGTCATAGATGAAGATGCGTTTCTGGGGTGATGATTAAGACGTGTTTTGGTTTTGATTGGGATGAGAAATGTAGTATATGTACTGGAAGCTCGGAAATCCGTGTGCATCAAAGGAGATCGGAGTGTTTTCAGCATCTTATCTCCGAGCTTTTTGCTTTTGCTTTTGCTTGTGCTTGTGCTTGTGCTGAAGATAGAATTGCTGATTTTTATTTTGTAGTGGCTTTGTTTACTTCTTGCCTTATCTTGTTTTTTTTTTTTTTTTTTCTGTAGAGATAAATGGGCCTTTTGGAAACAAAATGTTACTGAGCCCAAGTAAAAATGGTTGCCCATACTCTGACGTTTAGGCTCAATCACGCTGAAATAAAAATATGGTACATCACAATAATGTTAAGTGGGTTTAGGGTTTAGAAAAAGTTGTTTCTGACGTTTGGATGGCTATTTTTAAATTATCCTTGCCTATAAATCCAGGATGCAAATTTTTGTTTTTGGATTTTCTAATGAAAGGTCCCTTTTTTAACATCTACAATGATTGTACTAAGTACATAAATAGTCGGGACATTGAGAAATAACCATGAAAGCATCTTCGAAATCGGTCTAATTTTATATCTGTTCGTCCCACTTGAAGAAAAGAAAGGTCTCAAAGAATCAATTTTCTTTTAGTTGTTGAATCTCTTTGATTGATCAATGTGCGATATTCCGAATCCTCATTACTAATGGAGTACAAACGATTTCTGGAATTTGAATGAAACTATATCCTATGAAATCATATTGAATATTTGATGATACATTCAGTACTTTGCTAAAAAATTAAAATGTTAGTGTAAGAGATTAATTATTGATTATGAAAAACACATGCAAGAAGTAGCAAGAAACAATACTTTACACTGGTAATATTACTGAATCCACTCAAGCCCATTCAAAATTTTCAACAGATGCCAAAAAAAAAAAAAGTGTTTTCCTAAAACTATTTTGCTTTTTAAATTGTTTGCTCCACAAGGTCACACTATGATGTCGATACCTCTTTTATTTTTTAGCACTCTGATGATACAATTTACCTACAAACAAATTAAAGACAAATAATGCAATCCAACAGTTCCTTTTTTTGGTTGAATAAATGGTAACTACAAAATGTACTAATATTGATCAAGTGCATAAGCAACAATGATAGCAAGATTCGAATTAAGAATTCCAAACTACAAATACTTAGATATCTAATAATCAAACTAGGAATTCTAACAAGTCACAATCTTGAATATTTCTCAATTTGTTGCCATGCCCAACAAAAGGCAAAGTGCTTCATACCTAGGAAAACAAAAGAACCAAAAAAGAGGAAAAGAAGTACCAAAGGAGGGCAAATAAGAAGTGAACGCCTATCATGCCTTTTCAAGTCTCCAGAAGGAAACGGATGTCATTGGTGCACCAAGGAGTCCAATTCCAAACACACTCTTCTTCAGCCCCATTGCCCCCACTGACGATGGTGATGACGCTTGGTTTCAGCCAACTACACCCTTCCCTCTCCTTCCTCCAGCAACCCTCTTCAGTTACTCGTTACTAACTCCCCACTAAATTGCCAACAATGGTAGCCTCACAAACAGGGTACCGTAGAAGCCAACTTTAGACTTCTTGCCTTTTGGACTAAAGTTCACTTTGCCCCGCCAAACTTCTCTGCTTCCTATCAGGTCAGTTTCTTCTCCTTTACCCATTCTTTTGGTGATTTTTTTCCATCCTCTTTACGTATAATTCTTGGACTTGGAGCCCTAAGCTTTTTGTTAGTATGCTCATCACTCAACACTGGTTCGGTTGCCTGTGTGAAAAAGTCTTCAACTTTGTTAAGCTGCTTTCATAATGAGAAAAACCCATTAATCTTTGAACAGGGTATTGGGCCTTTTTTATTCGTTTTATGTTATTGTTCGTCATCCCTTTTAAGGTTTTCTGCTCTCATTGGCTATAACCCTGTTCTTGGTTTCTGGTTTTTCTACAACAGAAAAAGTTATTGGAAAATCTTTGATCTTTAGTTCCACAATGCCCAGAATGGGTATGGTTCATTTGTTTACATGTTTGGTTGCGCAAGTCGTAAGTTGTAACTCGCATAATTTTTCTTTAGTTTTACACAAGTCTGTTATTATTTTGATCCAAACCATAATTGCATAAGAGGGTTTTGTTTTTCACCATTTGACTTCACTAATTTCTTAAGAAGGCTAGGTGAATGTTTCAATGAACATGACTTAAGTTGGGGAGTTTCATGTATTGTGGAATGTGTGTGCCTATTTGACAGTATCCCCTTAACGTTTTGCCTTTTTCTTTCTTTTTTTTTTTTTTGTTTTTTATTTCCTGCAGGATGGTTTTACACAATCCAGTGTTCGTAGAGTGGGAAGAGCGGATCATTTCCCACGAGAAGGGCAACCGTGTTGTGCACTTTTATTTAAAGGAATCTTGTGGGAATTCAATACTTGCTGTTGTGGGGACTGAGAGGAGTATTAGACACATGATCTACATTGTCTCACAGGACTTTGTGGATGCTTATGGGTACATGGGAATTGTTACTGCTGGAACAAAATGGAGAGCGAGACGGGAGGTTGTGGAATGGCTAACAGAATTGGTCTCAGAATTTCGCCAGCCTGCGGCCATTTCCAGTATGTTATGTTCATGCACAATTATCAAGGATTCTTTGTGTCCTGATAGTGATACACATGCATTATTAAGGAGTGTTTGTGTCGTGATAGTGATACACATACATTATTAAGGAGTGTTTGTGTTGTGATGGTGATGCACATGAGCAAATAGCAATATTTTTAATGCATTTAAGAATTCCTTTAGAAGCTAACATATTGGCCATGAGCCATGACAAATTGCTTATGCTGTTCATTTAATCTTAAAGATGGTAGAACTTGAATGACCTATTCTACAACTGGGCTTAAGGTAAGAGAAGAGCAATTTCTTAGCTGTATTGGACCTTGGTGTTGTGATAATAGAGGCATGTATAACATGTACTCTTAATATGCAAATACCCATATTTCCTGCCAAGTCTTGAATGGATCTTATGCTCACTTTTAAGACTTGATCTAAACAGGGATACTTGAGTCTTTGGAACTAAATAGATAAATTTCTCAAAAGTGGAGAGGACTAATTAGGCGGCCAACTTCATACTGGAGATGTTAAATGTCATATATTATACACTGAGACAAAGGGCCTTTTTTGGTTTTCCCTTTGTCTTGTGGGGGATAGATTGTGGCATAATGTGAGAAGTATAGGGATGCACAGCTTTCAAAAGAAGCCACTTTTTGTGATAACTGTTTTATTGGATTCTCTCATTAGTCTTTGATTCGTGTATGAATCTATCTTTTGTTTGCTATGTCTTTTGTAATGATATTTGGCTGCCATTGATACCATTTTCTACGTAGTTATGGAGTCAGGACAGGAGAGAGTAGTCCTCTTAACAAGAATTCCTACCTAGGTTGCAGTTTCTTGCAAGTAGACTGGCAAATGTTCAGAATGAAAATGTTGTTCACCTGTTGCATTTGAATTTAATGCAGCATGGGTTTGCCATATATTGTTTTACTATTTGCTTCTTATTTAGAGGTGTAAACGAGGTGAGTTGAACCATATATCTCATGGTTGAGCTAGAAAACTCATTTACAGTTTAAAGCTCCTTCAACCTTGCTTCTTTTATTATTGAAGCTAAAATTGCCGTTCGAGCTCAGTGCTCAAATATAAATTTTCTATAAAAAAAAAAAGCTTATTTTTTGCGTGAAAAAAATATTACATTATAGAAAACCTAAAGCAAAAATGCAAGGAATAGACCATTAGGAAGGAAATTAAGTCAAATATATAAGCTTATGACTAAGAGAAAGTAAAAAATGATGATTAAAAATTTAGACGTTGTTTATACCTCATTTTCACGAATTCAAATGAGTGTTCGTGAATAAGGCTCTTGTTTACTCATTTAATAATCGAGCTTTATTTGGTGTTCAAGCTCAGTACATTTAATCAAACGAACAAGCCAAACATGAGCATATACAAGCTGAGTCGAGTTTTGTTTGTGAACAGTGGTCTACAGATGTAGCTATGTGTCTTTTATGTGGAAGTTGTCACGTGTAACTTTGAATTGATGTTTTGGTTGTGGTTTACATTTGCTTAATGCCATCTTGAAATATATTTCTTCTTAGCATATGCGGATGTCAACATAATCTATCTCCCAATTTTTTAGACTTGATAAAATTTTTTGAAATATTGAAAAGAAGCTGAGAAAGTCTATTAATTTCTTTTAGAAGTATGATCTGATGAAAGGAAATTGAATCCTACTATACAGTTGAAGTAACTATGTTGTTGTCTTGTTTCACTTTCCAGCAACTTAAAATGGAAACTTGCATATTGAAAAGAAGCAACAGTACTTTGTATGGTATTCAAATATTTATCAATATATACTAATATGTAGTGTATGTATACTTATATTTTGAATGTTTATTACAACATTTATGTATATCATGAATGTTACATATTCTTTTTAATCCCTAAGATTGATGCTAATTCTTTGGCATTTTTGTATAGAATAAATATACTTGAATGTTGCTGGAAATGGACAATATTGATAAACTCATGCTTGGCTTGCTGCAGTGCATCAACTATGGAAATAGGCCTAATCTGGGCCCAAAGTCTGGACCTGCCTGTTATTGGTGCAAGTTTAGCTAGAGTTTATAGGCAGATGAGATAGAAGTCGCAGTATCACATGAATCATGAACTTCTAAATGTACCTTACTGGTTGAGAAAAAGATTTTCTTCTATTTTCTTGTTACTAATCAAACCCTTCTACTTCAGTTGGGCACATAATTAATGAATCTCTTAATAACCTTACTAAATGTATAGTCTAATATTATATTAAGCATTACTAATCAGAGCCTTGGTCTGAGTTTAACACTTAATAGTTTATAGATTTTGCAATAATGATAAAAATAAAATCCATTTTTGACAAGAATCCGGAAACAATTAGGATGAATTAAAATGAGAGGAAACACATTCTAGAAACCAACGAGTGGCAATCACGTGTTCAAAGGTCACGTGAGATTGGTATTACATGAATTCCTAGGACAATTAATGAGAGAGGGGCAAGAGGGGTTCATTATTTATTCTTCAACTGATTCCCCTGCATACTGCTTTCCTCTTTCTGCATCTTTCAAGGCTCCGCCTTCTTCTGTAGAAGGACTCCAGGTAATAAGTTAGATGTGTGAAGTTATATTGCTGAATTTCTCAATGTCCATTTTAGCTTGTTGTCGGATCATTCAGTAATGTAGTTATATCCTGCTAATTTTTGTTCATTGATCAGCTTGAATTTGCTTTCTGTAGCTGAAAAATTATCTTTTTTATCATATTCCTGTGGTGAATGAGAGGAGTTTTGCTGCTTTCTTTTTCAAACAGTTTGGTTATTTCTCTGTCGTGATCATTCTTTAGACGGATTTTGATTGGGTTGAGCTCAAGATCCAATGCAGGATAGTTTCATATTTGTTTAGCATTGGATCTTTTCAGTCCAATCTTGATCTTTTTCTGTTTATTCTCATTGATAACTGGGAATCAATATAAACCCCAACTTGCTTGTTCATGTGATAGACTCTTTAGTGACCCCACCACAGAAAAAGGAAAGTGAAAGAAAAAATAAGGAACAAAATTTGTCTCTAGAAAAGAATGATGTAATCATTCATAATTCCGCTATGTTTGTTCTAAATGCTAACCTGTAAAATCATGAAAAACATTTGAGTAGTCTAATCATACAATTTATACTTCTAATTAAGAAAATTTGAATTGTTGACTGTGTTATATGTAAATTACTGAAGTTCAATTTCTCTGTTCCATATTCATGAAATAAGGCTCTGAAATGTGTTTCAATACATCTTGCTTATGCATAATTGTTCAAAGCGCGTTCATCTCTCTCTCTCACTCTCTCTCTCACATTTATGGTTTTTGTCACAATTAAGTGTTTGGGAGCTTCTTTGTATGGCATGTCCCAAATGCCAGGTCATATAGACATTGGTATGATAGAGTTACCAAATTTTATCAAAAGAGTACGCTCTATGGTTAGCTGGATATTAGCTAGAATCTCATGCAGATTTACAGATGCTGATCCATTTCATGTGTCATAATTTAATTATATTGTCCAATAAATTAATTTGCCTTTCGTATTAATGAATTACCAAATGATATTGACGGTTCTTGTAATTCATTGGCAAATATATCGTTCTCCTATTACATAAATCTAAACAGGAATAAATCCCAATCAAAGATTTAATTCCCATAAAATGGTAGTGTAGATTAAAAACTTTCTTCTTGATACAGAATCTACCACCTTTTGGCTTCTAATACTACATTATTAGTATTCCTTATCAGATATTATATGAAATTACCCTATGGATGTCTTTATTTACAATATGTGCTTGCTGTTGTTCGGTTTTTCTTTTAAAATTTGAGATTTAGTAATTTAATTTTTTTTATTCAACTACTTGACATGCTCTTGATCATTTTTTTACCAAACTGTATTCCCTTAATGATTTGTGTGGCTTGCCTGCAAAACTAAAGTTTGGATCAAATATTGGTATTCAGTAATGATGATTATCTGTTGTTTATCTTGAGCCTAGCTTAAACTTTCTTCAGTGCATGCTTTATTTTTTTTCTTTTTTCCTTTTTTGTTGTGGTGTGGGTGATTGTTTTGAGAATCTTTCCTACCAGAAAGAAATTAGAGCAACTGCATTTACATGATTAGCAAATTGAAGCATATCGTTTGCAAATCGTATGTCAATGCTGTTCCCTTTTGGGCTGTGGCAAGTGATGATCGGGTCTGTATTTCTCTCTCTCTTTTGAAAGGTGAATGGATGATGTTTGAAATATCACTGAGCTTGATTTTCGTTGTAGCTTCTTTTTTTAGTTATCATTTTTTTAGGGCATGTGGAATGTGGGGGTGGGGAAGGAATAATCTGTCGCACATCAAAATTTTATGCTCTCAAATCACTTGAATAAATTTTAAAATTAGCTTCTCCTTGTGGAAAATGTCTCGTTTAGAATTACATTTCTGCTGAACTGAGTTAGCATTTCTTTTTCTTCTTTTTTTTTTCTTTCTGGGGGGTGCAGATTATCAGACCATTGAATCAACTCCGTGTTTGGGGTCACCAGGATTCTCAATGGCTAATCTGATGGATCAGGTTATTACTGTTGTGCTGTCGAAATGCTTCTCACATTTTGAGTTTTTAATTGTGATTTATTTTCATTTATCCACTTCAGATTGCTTATAAAGATTTTCCTTTCAGGTCCAAGTTTCAAGAAAATTTAAAGTCCAGCGTTCAGATATTGTGTGGTCAGGTGAAGCATGGATGTGTTCAAAGGAGCTCAAACACTATCCTGCATTTTGCCGGAATAAAACTATTATTGCTGTAAGTCATCCCAACTTTCTGGTACTTTTGGGGACAATGTCATTACAATCAAATTAGCTTATAACCACCATTGTCTTCATATTCAGGTTTATTCCTTTGTGCTTATTATGGATAAAGACGAAAGCCATTATCTTGGTTACTTGGAAGATTTATATGAGGATGAGAAGGGAGAGAAAATGGTTCAAGTCCGATGGTTTCACCACAGTATGGAAGTCAAGCATGTAATTCCTCAGTTAGATGCACACCCTGAAGAAGTGTTTATCACTCCTCATGTTCATAGGATTAGTGCTAAGTGTATAGTTAGTGTTGCTGCCGTTTTGACTCCAAATCACTACAAGAAATGTTTGGCTCTTCTTCCTCAAAATTTGTCATCTGGGATCTATATGTGCCACAGGGAATTCAAAAACAACAAAGTTAAGCCTTTCTCTCTGAGTAAATTGTGTGGCTACGATAATCAAGCAATCCTATCCTCACTAGACCATCATCATGGTTCTAGGAACAAAGCCAAGTTCCATAAACTAACTGAAGAAGACAATGATTTTCGCTCAGAGGAACCCAACAGGCAATGTGCTAGGAGGACAAGAAGTCAAAGGGGGAATCAGAAACTGGAGCGCAGTTATTCTGGTGTCACAAGTTTGATTGCTGAAAATCAGACAGAAAAATGCGAACGGAGTCATCGAAAACTGAAAATCAAATTGTCAACCAAAGGGCGGGCTGCTATTCAGCTTGCTGGGTCTAAGACTTGTCAAGCATCTTCAAAGGATGATGAAAAAAATATAGAAATCCTCTGCCAGGATAGCGGCATTCGTGGCTGTTGGTTCAGGTGTAAGATTTTGCAGACAACACAGAAGGGTATAAAAGTTCAATATTATGACATCCTGGATGTTGATGGACCTGGAATGCTAGAGGTATAGTGAAACATATGAAATTGTTGGTTTGCCTTGATATTTCATATTTGAGTGTCTTTGGTCTTTTAAGTTTTGTGATTTAACTGTTCTTTTATGTTTCTATCCTCCTATTGAAAATTTCAAGGACAATAGTTTAAGGTAAAATCTAGAAGATCATTTGTTAACATTTAGAAAAGCAGAGCCACCTTTTTTTCCTTTGGCAGTAGAAACATGATTTAAGGTTTCAGCATATAAAAATAAACTGCTTCTTTTACTGTTGCAACAATATCTTAATCTTCTTTATATTGAAACTGGTTGTTGATGGCTACATGAAGTCGTACTTCACCAGGCGGCTCACAAATGCTGGAGAAAATGGGTATTTTCATTGACTTTTCTTTTCTCTCTTTTTCCTGGTGGAAGTACAGGAATGGATTCCTGCATCTAGAGTGGCCACTCCTGATAAACTTGGAATGAGATTTGTGGGCCGCCATACTATCCGGCCTTGGCCTTCTTTTAATTCTTGTGAATATTCTTTTGAGGTTGGAGATTCAGTTGATGCATGGTGGTCTGACGGCTGGTGGGAAGGTGTTGTAATTGGGTTGGACATCACTGGAAGTGATAATCTTCAAGTTTATTTGCCTGGTAACTCAAATCTCTGGAACTGCATGCTTTTGTCTATTTAATAGCTCACATCTAATTTACCTGGTTAAAAATGATGCGACAGTGTTTTCTTGGTACCAAAAGTTAAATTGAGGTGTTTAATCTAATTATGGTGGAAAATAACAGCAGAAATACTTGCTGCATGTTGAGTTTGTAGATCATCTTTTCTGTCAACATCATTTATGCCTTCCACTGGAGAATCTGATGCATTGTCTTGATATTTAGGTGAAAACAAGTTATTGATGTTGCAGAGAAGGGATTTACGACCTTCAAGAGATTGGGTTGATAACAAATGGATAGAAATAAAGCCAAAACCTGATATACTCTCTGTCATTTCTTCAACTGTTAGCCACAATCTGAAGCTCTCAATGTGCTCAACTTCAGCTGAGGGCTCTATGCATCAGAGCTCCAGAATGGAAGAAAGCCAAGTTCCTGTTTCATCCAAGCTGAAAGCATCTGAAGATGGTAATCAAAGATTACATAGTTCAGCTGACCTGGAAGATGCAGACTGCCTGAATTTGAAGAAACGACTCCAAATTCGTCATGCAGAGGATTTAGTTGACAAAGACAAGGGTGGTGAATGCATTGCTCCTGGTGGGGGGCAAGTCGGTTTCAGAAGATGTCTTTAACAACGGACACAAAATTGTAAAGGAATAGAAGTAGTGCAATGGATCGGTATGAATCAGCAGGTTGGCAACTGGAAAAATTTTGTTGTTTTTAGGTTACTCATTCTAGTGCCCCTGTTGATTATGTAAATACGGTATAGGCCTTTTGATATACAGGTCCATAGGACAATTTTCAGTTTTCAGGGGAGTCTAATTAACTTTGGTGCTGATGGTACTAATTGCCCTTGGCAGTGTCAACATAACTTTCTTTATATAAATTCAGTGGCCATAAATTATAAGGTTGTTTCTACACTTCTCAGATCACATTCACATGTGGCTGCCAATTTTCCAATTTTACATCTCTTGACATGCAGTCTTCGATTATACCAGGATTAATTGGGTGCACTAAATTTTCAAACCAGAAAAAAAAAAAAAGAAGGAAAAAGTTTTGTTACCAAATGACCTCTAAAAAACATATTGTTATTTGAGTTAATTATTTGTGTACTTTTAATGTTATATAGAAATTTTCCTTTGTTTCAGAACAATGAAGCGGCTGAGCAAGCAATCTTTCAGCTCACTAGCACGGTTTTGAAATAGTTTAGATAGAGCGAAAAGTGAGAAAAGAAAAAGGTGAAGAAACAATTGGCACAAGGTTCACTTGTCAAACAGGAAATAATTTTAAGTTGAATTACAATTTAATCTCACCTTGAAATGTGTTCTTCTTCAATTCTTTGGAAAGAGAAGTCTTGTTTATCATCATGTCACGATGATTTAGAAGCGTCGGACACCCTGAAAACTTTGAAGAAATTTCACCGGCATGAATAGACATTTACCTTGTTATTTATTTTTAGTGAAACCCCAATTGCAAATGCAGCACATATGTCCAGTCCAGTGTCCTCATGATTTTGATTGACGCATGAGTTCTAATCACATTGAAGTTTCTTGGTTCTTGCTTTGTTGCAAGCTTGCACCTGCATGTGAAGTGTTAACACAAAATTCTTTTTTTTTTTTTTTTTTTTGTTAAAAGGTACGTTAAGTGTTTAAAAATTAGATACGAGACATGTACAATTAAGCTAGCCTAGGTTTAGGAATATGCAAGCGTAATTTACTCTGAGCGTAAATTCTTTGATGACACAAGCATCAGCACTACTGATAAAAATTGTCATGCCAAACGTCAGTGTGGTTGGGACTGGTCCTGGTGAAGCCCCTTTTACAATCCATTTGACTCTGATCAATATGTCAAGTCATACGCGTTCCCATGATTTAAAGTCATTTTCAATTAATTTATGAACCCCTTCAGTTCCTTGAAACTTCCACAGCGGCTTCTTTTTAGTTCCCATCCTCACGCACTACATATAGGACTGCCCATCTCCGTGCGCAAGTGTCGGTTAACACCCAATCAAGCTAAACAACTGAAAACTACTAATTATCTATTATTACTATTTCTTTCCTCTTAATTTGCTGTATCAAGCTTTTTTCTAAGTTTGTTGTGATTCTGCAAACTTTTTTCCTTCAAAGAAAATGGCAGCATGTATCGATAATTTAAGAAATCATGGAGCTGAGGTTTCTGTTGATTCTTACAAGTTTCAAACCAACAGTAGTCCCTTGTGCAAGAAGCTCGTTAGATTCTGCAGACAAAGCAGCGATGCCACTCAGAATTCTGCCATTTCCAAATTCACTACCCTAAAAGGAGTCAAAGATCATATGTGGCTGAAAATTCGGGAGGACGCCTCATTTGATATCGAGCAAGAGCCTATATTGTCGGAATACCATTTCAAGACAATATTATCGCATCATTCACTGGAGAGTGCACTAGCATCTCAGTTGGCAGTAAAGCTCTGCAATTCAGATCTTTCAAGGGATACCCTCTATCAAGTTTTCATAAAAGCCCTGATGGAAGAAGATGCTGATGGAATCAAACTAGCTGTTAGGGATGATCTAAAGGCTTGGAAAGAGCGTGATCCTGCCTGTCTCAGCTATGTTCATTGCTTTCTAAATTTCAAAGGGTTCTTGGCGTGCCAAGCTCAAAGATTAGCACATAAATTTTGGGTGCAAGGCAGAAATGTCTTAGCAGTCATACTACAGAGTCGAGTTTCAGAAGTTCTTGGAGTGGATATCCATCCAGGAGCGAGAATTGGCCGGGGGATAATACTTGATCATGCCACCGGAGTAGTTGTAGGTGAGACTGCAGTGATTGGGGATAACGTCACAATCTTGCATAACGTGACTCTTGGAGGTACAGGGAAGGTTGTGGGAGATAGGCACCCTAAGATTGGAAATGGGGTACTAATAGGTGCAGGGGCTAAAGTTTTGGGAAATATTAGAATAGGAGATGGTGCTAAAATTGGCGCGGCTTCTGTTGTCTTAAAGGAAGTCCCTGCCAATGCCACTGTTGTTGGAAATCCTGCCAAATTGGTCCGAGTAACGACTCGACTGTAGCATCCGGGCGGTGAAATTTAATCTTAAATTACCATAGATGATACTAGTGTAAAGCTATATAATAGCATTCCAGCCTGGATATATTTAGCAACCCTGTGTTCTCTTGTTCACGTCTTCTGATTTCTCCTGGCGACTTTGAAGCTCTCAAGCTGTCATCTATAGGTAGCCTGATGACTTTCCTTTCAAATACTCAAATTCTTGTAGCGCTGCTCTTCTCAGCGGGAGAGAAAACTATGAAGCAAGAACTCTCACTGTATGTGATGATAAAAAAAAATAATTTTATTCATACATAAGCTAGCATCTCAGAAGAGATCAGACTAATATTTTTTTCCTCCTCATAGCTTCACTCTTGAATTGAAATTTAATTAGTTTTGAACTTCAATTAACAACAGCTCCAATTCATTGAATCAGCAACAACTGTAATTAGTTTTGTCCCTTTCACGGACCTTTATTCTATTTGTCAAATATATATTGAAATGATAAATATGTACGGAGAAATTTTTATGCAGTAGGTAAAACATTTACTATTTTATTTGCTACCAAAAAAAAAAAAAAATTCAACTTTGCAACTAGGAGAGTAGCTGTTCTTGAAGATGAGACCCATAATTTGAAAAAAAATTGTTCTTGTCCTAATTCTTCGAATGTAACAACTCCACAACATAAAACAAAACATGTATCTGTGTTATTATCCATGTGCTTTGTGAGAAATTTCCCTCTCAATTTAGTAGTGAATTCACTGTCCTCCAATTATGGAATCAGACTAGATTACTGAAATCCATGTGCCTTGTAAGAAATTTCCTTCTCAAATTAGTAGTGAATTCATTGTCCTCCTTCAATTTTGGAATCAGATTAATTAGATTACTGAAAGCATCTTTCCATGGAGGCCGGTCTAAAAGAAATCAGAGATACCTCATTTATCAAACCAAAATATCTCTAGTATAATCAGAAGAAGAATATCCAACTATGAACCACACAAGAAAGCTTCCAACTTTTTCTTCACTGCTTTCAGATAATGGTGTTTATTTTGCCAATATCTGTCACCACTTTCATCTTTCTACTGCTCCTGCTTTTTGAAATTAGTGCAAAAATTCAATAAATCCAAAGAAGTAGGAACCTCAAAATTGCCTCCAGGGCCATAGAAGTTGAAATACCCAGGACCTTGGGGGGCTAACTGCAATTTAGAAACTGTCTTTTTTCCTAAAAGGGTAAAGGCTTTCTTTCTCCCATTTTTTTCATTTCACTTCTCTTTCTCTCTACCGGTCTCTCTCTCTCTCTCTCTCTCTCTCTCTCTCTCTCTCTCTCTCTCTCTCTCTCTCTCTCTCTCTCTTCCCTTTCTTGCTCTCTCTCTCTCTCTCTCTCTAGAAGAAGAAGGGAAAACTTGGAGCTTCAACCCAACTCTCTATTCAAGGTACTTTTCTTCCAAAATTTATTCTACTCTTCATGAGTTTTCTTTATGTTAGTAATTAAGAGTAATTAATGCATGATTAGAGAAGATTTAGAGTTGATTATGCTATTATGACTATGCGTTATATTTATATATGGATATTATGCTTGAACATGGTTGTAGATAGAGCTTTTAACGAGCCGAATTGAGCCGAATACTCCTTGTTCAGATTCTGTTCGTTTAATAAATGAATCGACTCGGCTCGATTATTAAACGAGCTAATATTTGTGTTCGAGCTCAGCTTGTCAAATAAAACAATATGCTTGAGATCGAATTCAAATTCGGTTCGTCTAACACAAATGAACTGAGCTCGAATGAGCTCGAACAAGTTCGGATCGTTTAACACAAACAAACGGAACTCGATTGAGCTCAGTTCGTTTACACAACCAAACCGAGCTCGGTCGAACTCGATTTTTATACAATCAAACCAAGTTCGATTGAACTCGAATATTTTTATTTTAGAAATAATGTGAAAATATATTATTATCCATGTTCACGAACGCAAATGAGCGTTCGCGAACGGTATACGAGTTCGTTCATTTAATAAACAAGCTCAAATTCTTATTCGAATTCGGCTCGTTTAACTATTCAAACGAGGCGAATTCGAGCTTTCACGAGCCTAATCAACTTGTGTTCGTGAACAGTTCGGTTCATTAAAAGCTCTAGTTGTAGATCTCTTAATACATGTGAGTTTTCTTAGTTAAGATGCCATTAAGAACAAAATTTGGATGATTTGATAGGTTTAAGATTTATTAAGGTCATATTGTGTATGGGTTATGTTTGTATGAAATTTTATGCTTGGAATGATTATGAATTTTTTAATTTATATAAGAATTCATAGGTGATTAATGTTTAGTGGTTGAGTTATATTTAATTATGCTTGTTTGAGAATAAATAATGGTTTTCTAAGCTACTTTGACAAAGCGTTTTGAGTTTGGTTGGGTGTCGGGAAGGTGTTTGATGAAATGAACAAGTGAAATGTCAATTTGAAATTTCTATGGTTTATGGCCATGTGTTAATGGTAGTATTTATGCTTGAGTTTTTCTTCGATGAATGTTGGGTAATGGTTAGTGAAGGGTTGTAGGATTGGATGATGATCTGTAAGGCATATTTGAGTATAATTGTGGTTTCCAACCTATTTAGCTATGCTTGAGTTTTATTAAGTGTTTGATTTGTATTTGGAGAAGTTTGAATGTTGGATGTTGAGGATTTGTGTTGCAAGCTCGTGAGAACTAGCATTCTAGTCTAGCCGTGGCTGGTTGTGATCAGAATGCCAGTTCTCTGGTCCAAGCCGCAGCACCAGCCGTGCCACGGCTGACACCAGTTTGCCCCTTTCCAATTCTTTTCATTCCGTTTGGCGTATAGAGTTTAATTTTAAGCTTTTATTAATGATGTAGAACTATGATTGAGAGTTTAATTATGTGTTTTAAATGAAAATGGTGATCGGTTTTATTTAGAGTAATTGAGTTAGTTTGGACAGAGGTAAGTGGTATATGTATCCTTTATATTTTTAAAATGTATTGGTTACAATGATGTTTTGTAAAATATTTTGCATATGTTAAAATGGAATGAGTATGAATATGTTAGTAATTTGCCATGAATATATAAATGTGGTCAAATATGAATGAATGAATGTTTTGTGATTGAGCTCTTGTGTAAGATAATTATTGACGGGACTAGTTCTTTAAATTTGGTGGAGGTGATATGATCTTTGAACCGCACTGATCGGGTGGTAGTTAATTTTTCATCGGACCAACCGGGTGATAATTGGCTTTGAACCGTGTTAACTGAGTCGAAATTAACAACTGGATATCCATGGTCAATGTGCTTTATTACTTGAGCTCTCTTTAATATCTATATGAAATGTTATGTGGTTCACATTTATTTGTATATATTACAATTTGTTGGCCAAAAAATAATGCAACCAATGTAGCAATAATCAAACTTGCAATAACAATGATAAAGATAACAATTATAAATCTCAAAATAACAAATAACAATAAAGTAAAGTAAAAAAAGAGCACACCGAAATTTTTATAGTGGTTCGATACCAAATTCGATACCTACATCTACACCCAAGTTTTCAACTTCGAATTTCAATCCACTAGTAGCTTCTTTAATTGTTGATGAAACAAACCAACTTGTACAAATAAGAGGATCACTCTTCCTCTCTCTTCCTAGCTCTAGTTGAGCCAAAGTTACCACTTTACTCATACTAAACTCTATCGAAACTAGCCAAGAGTTTTATAGCACTCACAACCCCCACACTATAGTATAATTGAATACTTTCACTCACCTAATTAAGAACTACTCTATCCCAACCAATTACCTCACCTAAAACTACAAACACACACTCACACAAGAGTATTTTCCTTCAAAATCACTTTTAAAATACTTGTAAACTAAGTAGGCAAAGGTCTTTTATCAATTCTATACATTTGATATATATAGGAATGAGAAAATGAGTTAAAAAAAGCTCCAACAGTAAAAAACACTCTTCTAAAAAACTAGCCGTTACTACATCCGGATGCTTATCCGGATGCTCATCCGGATCATGCGGACGTTCGGATGGTCGTTCAAATGATCATCTGCATGGTCTCTGTTCAACTCATTTTGAGCCTTTGCAACTGTTCGGACGACTGCATCTCTTCTGGTGCGTCTGCATGGTCGTCCGGATAAGGTTTTCTTTACATTTTTCATCTTCTTTTGACTCTTAATGATTTTATTGCAAAGATAACTCAATAAAATATTAGTAAATATTATCATTAGTTTGTTAATCATCAAAATTAAGATGATATTAGATCATAAGGTCTTCAATCTCTGTCTTTTTTATGATGACAAACTAATGAAAAAAATAAGCAAAAAGATATAAAAATGATTTCCCTTAGTAGATGCATATTTAAAAAAAGTTCATTTTTAAACTAGATCATCATACTAATATTTTTCTTCCTTTTTAACATCCTCAAAACTAGAATTGAGAGGTGTGTTTAAAAATTTACGAACAATGCTCCTCCTCAACAAAATATAAGACTCATTTAAAAAAAAAAAAAGGTAAGGTAATAAAATGAATTTTTTTAAAAATATATATAATATTTAACACAACTTTCTAAATAAATCAACAAATATGCACTAAAAAATCACCATTGGTTTGTATATTATGAAAATTACCAAACATATACAATCCACATATTCATACACATAAAGCACATACTATTATGAAAAATAATCAGTACATTTACCCTTTAATCATTGTTGTCCATACACTATTTTGTTTTGTGGTGATCTTTAAACTTACAAAAGTCAATCAATATATTTTGGTACCCATGTCTTCTTGGGTCTTAGATTATTAGTAATGCCTTTCTCTACCTACATAGTTTTCATGCCTGATTTTATATTTTTCTTAACATAACATTCATTTTGCATATGACCATATTGACAATAAAAATGATAAATAGTATTTGGATCTTTAATAAATGTAGATTTTATAAAGCAAATGTCATTTTTATAGAAAGTAGTGTGATGTTTGCTCAAAACAATTGTTCCAACCCTTTTCTTTGAAAAATCCTTTTATTTTTTAATTTCAAGAAATTTTAAAAGTTCATCCAATCTTTTCCTCATCAAATCTTGTTCAATTCTAATTTTCTCAAAAAACTTTATTTTCTCATCAAACTTCCTTCCCAAAATCTCATTTTTGGAATAAAAATTAACACTGTTTTTCTTAAAATCATCATTTTCATTTTTCAACTTTTGATTTTCTTCATAAAGCTTTGAATTCTCTTTCAACAAAGCATTTATTTTAATTTTTAGCTCCTTGTTCTTAGCATGAAACCTTTAAGCTATCAAGCAATTTTATGACAAATGCTTCAATGTTATCATCATCACATTCACTATCACATTCATCATGAGAGGAATAACTAGTTATTACCCCATTATTTTCAAAGACCATAAATGCCATTTGAATTGTTTCACTATCATCTTCAACTTTACCATTTAAATAACAATCGTCCCATGTAATTTGGAAGTTGTTGAAGACTTGTCATCTATCTTCCTCCTTTTGTTCTTTTATCATTGCCTTTATACGATTCCTTTAATTTGTCCCATATATCCTTTGCCGACCTACATCTTTTTATTTTGAAAAATTTATACGTATCCAAAGCATTATATAATATATTCATGGCTTTGGAATTTAAAGAAAGTTTTATCTTATCTTGATCACTCAATTCACATCTAATTTTTTGTGTAATTTTGCCTAATTTTTCATGTAAAATGGTAGCGATATATGGATCTTCATAAATAATAAACCATAATTCAACATCTATAGATTGTAAGAAAACTTTCATTCTATCCCTCCAATTATCATAATTAATACTATTGAGCATAGGAGGTTTATTAATAGATTGCCCCTCTAAAAATATAGCATTATTGGTTGTCATTATTTGCTCCTTAGCGGTTAAGCTATATAAACGGAAAACTTGACTTTGATACCAATTGTTAGCCCCAAAAATAATACAACCAATGTAGTAATAATCAAACTTGCAATAACAATGATAAAGATAACAATTATAAAGCTCAAAATAACAAATAACAATAAAGTAAAGGAAAGAAAGATTACACCGAAATTTTTATAATGGTTTGGTATCAAATTCGATACCTACATCCACTCCCAAGTTATCAATTTCAAATTTCAATCCACTAGTGGTTTCTTCAATTGTTGGTGAAGCAAACCAACTTGTACATATGGAAAGATCACTTTTGCTCTATCTTCCTAACTCTGGTTGAGCCAAAGTCACCACTTTAATCACACTAAATTCTACCGAGACTAACCAAGAGTTTTACAACACTCACAATCCCCACACTATGTTACAATTGAATGTTTTCATTCACCCAATTAAGAACTACTCTATCCCAACCAATTATCTCACCTAGAACTACAAGCACACACTCACACAAGAGTATTTTCTCTCAAAATCACTCTTAAAACACTTGCAAATTAAGTAGGCAAAGGTCTTTTATCAATTCTATACATTTAATATATATATAAGGGTGAGAAAATGGACTAAAAAGAGCTCAAACAGTAAAAAACACTCTTTGAAAAACTAGCCGTTACTGCATCCGGATGCTCATCCGGATGCTCATCCGGATCATGCGGACGTTCGGATGGTTGTCCAGATGGTCATCCGCATGGTCTCTATCTAACTCATTTTGAGCCCTTCCAACTGTTCGAACATCCGCATCTCTTCTAGTGCGTCCGCATGGTCGTCCGGATGAATTTTTCTTTGTATTTTTTATCTTCTTTTAATTTCTAATGATTTTACTACAACGATAACTCAATAAAATATTAGTAAATATTATCATTAGTTTGTTAATTATCAAAACTAAAATGATGTGAGACTATAAGGTCTTCACAATTAAAGTGATGATTATTTAAATTATATCATGTATACGTAAATGTACCATGCTCAAGCCAATAAAGTGATACTTGTACTATTTACTTAGTGAATTTTGCCTCACCTCTTGTTTTTATACACAGTGAAGATGAGTTCTTAGAGAAGGATTGGAATAGCTCTTGGAGTCAATTGCCTTAAAGATGTGAAGTAAGGCTAGTAATAATAGTAAAGTTTTATTTTGTTAAGTTATAATATGTTAAGTTAGCATATGTTTTGCAACTCTAGAATGTTAGAAACTTGTTTTGTATTTAAAATTGAATATTATTATTTTGAGATTTGTAATATTTGGGATGATTTGTTTAGATGTTTTGACCAATTGAACTTTGTGATTCAATTTAACCTGATCACGATAGTATTATGTCTCAAGATACGAGGTGTGACAGAAGTTACCCATTATTGGAAGCTTACACCACTTGGCAGGTTCACTATCACATCGAGCTCTCAAAGACCTAGCCAAGAAACATGGACAGTTCATGCAATTACAACTTGGTGAAACATATACAGTTATCATATCAGGAGCTTGAATGGCCAGAGAGGTAGTGAAAACTCATGATCTTACTCTAGCAAATTGGCCAAAACTTCTAGTTGCAAAAATCATCATGTATAATTATCAAGATATTGCATGTGCTCCACATGGTAATCGCTGGAGACAAATGTGAAAATTTTCAGTTTCGGAACATTTCAATGTCAAAAGTATTCACGCATTTTGCTCTATTTGGGAGGATGAGGTCTGTACCATGATTGCTTCCATCCAGTCTTCTTCAATATCACCAATTAGCATTACTGAAAAGGCCTTTGCATTTGCTAATGCAGTAACATGTAGAGCATCATTTGGAAAGAGATGCAAATACCAAGATGAACGGATAACATTGATCAATATGATAATGGAGGTATCTAGTGGTTTGAGATAGCTGATATGTTTCTGTCACATCGTTAACAGGACAGTTTCCAAACTCATGAGGCTCCATTCCAAGCTCGACAAAATAATTGATAAGATAATCCAGGAAGAGAGAATCCAGCAAACACACAATCCGCCAATGCTCAATCAAGAGAAGATCTAATTGATATTCTATTGAAAATCAAGGAAAGAGGCAGCCTTGATATTCCCATTTCAACCAACAGCATAAAAGAAATTATAGACACTTATTTAATTTAATTTAAACTAAACAAAGTCAACCCTATATCAGTCGGAGTTCCTTCACAATCAGTTTAGCAGTTAATGAATTCTCATCATCACAAAAATTATTTGATACTTCAATCGTGCAAATTCCACATCAGCCAAAGGGTAATTTACAGAATCTTCAAATTGTGTCCCGGGCATGTTCATAGCTGGAACTGAAACATCAATAGTAATTGTATTATAGGAAATGTCAGAAATGATAAGAAACCCAAGAGTCATTGAAAGAGCACAAGGTGAATTGAGACGTATCCTCATTAGAAAATGCAGAATAGATGAAGAAGACTTGAAGGGATTAAATTACTTAAAACTAGTAATAAAAGAAACTCTGAGGGTAAGATATACCCATTAAAACCAAAGTCATGGTGAATGCTTGGGCAATTAACAGGGATTTAGAACTTTGGGAAGATGCTGAAACTTTTGAACCTGATAGATTTCTGGACAGTGGAACTGAATTCTTGGGAACCAACTTTGATTTTATTCTTTTTGGGTGAGAAAGAAGGATATGCCTGGGAATTTCTATGGCAACTATTGAACTTGTTCTCGCTACGCTAGTCTAATCACTTCAACTAGAAACTCCTTGATAGGGGCAAGACCTGAATCCCTGAACGTGCCCGACACATTTGGTACAAGTATAAAAAGAAAAAATAGTCTATGTTTAGAGTTAAGATTTAATTTGCCCCTACCGTAATTTTTGTGCAAAAGAATACAAATTGACCTTTAGAATACAATGAGTTCTAGGGATTGACTGCATTTTGCACTAATGAAATCAATTCCTTAAGCACTCAAATAATTGATAATTTTATTGCATTTTGTATAGGAGAAATAAGAAGGTAAAAGAATGATTTATTATATTTTGTAGAACTCACATGTCTATTACATTTATAGACCTTTTCATGTTTATACATAATCAGAATAATCAACTCAGTTATCCATGTCTTTTGTAAATACATATACACTTATTCATTTGTTCACAATTATTGTGAATAGTTATATCCATTAAATTGAATAAATACCACTCAAAAAAATTTTGTGAAAATTGTATCTTTTCTAATTTTAAAAATTCTCCAACTTTTAGTTGTTATGCCAAATTTTCCATTTTAGTAGTCAAGCTCACATTTGGCATAGAATGTACAATTTATCTAAATGAAAATTCAGGGTGTACCCTTATTGCTAATAAAATTCCTTGGTGTACGTTTTTGGGATTAAGGATTAAGAAAATAAATCTTTGTATCTTCGAACCATGAACCTGTGTGTTTTTGTTGTGATATTTCGTCCCACGTCAGAAATGTTAATTAATATGGACCAATATATAAATTGAGTTTAAATACTCAAGTCCAACTTGAAATATACATTTTGGGCTAACGAAAACGGAGCCCAAATAGTTAAACTTGGATGCCGTGACTTTTGTCTCACGTTGGGCCTGTGGGCTCAAGGTGTGACATTTGTCAATACAAAGTAAATGATGAGTTCCTGCATCTTTTCTTTTGGATTTGATTAATTTTGAAAACTGAAGTAATGGATAACCATCAAGGCTAGCATTACTTTGACAACTTGCAACTATAGCTTAAGTATTAGGAAACTAATATCAAACATTAGATGGATTGAGGCGATTATTCGATTGTGGATAATAATTGAGAAAGAGGAGAAAAGAAGGAGTTTTGGCATTGGATATAGGGAGGCGATGGCTGGATGCAAGACAAGAAGGCAGGAAAAGGGAAAGGCCTGTAGTTCTTGAACAACTTTGATTAAATTATCAAATAGATTTTGTTGATGCAAGCGAATTTGTCTGTTTGATTGTATGTGTCTTTCGAACTATGATTACTTGTGTCTTGCTTTATGAACTCTTGGCATATGGTTAAGTAATATGCTGAGAAAAACAAAAAGGAAAGACAAAATTCAGCTTTAAGAGGCTTCTATGCGCAAGAGAAGGTCTAGAAGTTGAGAAGCATAAGACAAATTTAAAAATAAAACTTGTCAATTATACAATCCTTTTGTATCTCCTCTTTTAGGTAATGGAGCTTAATTTTCCCTTTTATCTTGTAACATTTGTCTTCCTTCTTCTCTTTTTGAAGTTGACTAGGCAATCCATTAAAAGAACTGAAGGAACTATTAGTCCAAGACTTCCACTAGGGCCACGAAACTTTCCTCTCATTGGACATATGCACCATTTGGTCGTTTTTTTGCCACACCATGCTCTTAGAAACTTAGATCAGACATGTGGACCTGTCATTTATCTACAGCTTGGAAAGATACTCTGCAATTGTCATATCAGCATCTCAAGCGACAAAAGAAATGCTGAAAGTTTGTGATATTGCTTTTGTATCCAGATCAAAACTTCTAGCTTCTAAGATACTTGGTTACGATAACTTAGACTTTGGTTATGATAACTTAGACTTTGCCTTTTCTTTTTATGGTGATTATTGGCAACAGATGATAAAAATCTGTCTCCTGGAACTCCTTAGTCCCAAGAATGTATGCTCCTTTGGCACCATTCAGGAGGATGAGGCCTGGAAGCTCATTGAATCCATCAAGTCAATGACAAACTTACCAACCAATGTTACTAAAAAGGTCTTCTCATTTACAAACAGTGTGGTCTGCAAAGTAGCATTTGGAAAGAGCTGCAAAGACCAAGATCTATTGATATCACTGATAAATGACACAATACTAGCTAATGGAGGTTTTGATTTGGCTGATTTATTTCCTTCGTTGAAGCTCCTCCATTCCATGAGTGGTTTGAAGCCAAAGCTACTAAAGCTGCACAAAATAATTGACCAGGTCCTTGACAACATCATCAATGAGCACAAAGAGAAGCAGATAAATGAATCAATTCTAACAAATACTAAATCAGGTGAGGGAGATTTAGTCAATGTCCTATTAAGACTAAAATAAATGGATGACTTTGACATTCCTATTTCAATAAACAACATCAAGGTTGTTATTTGGGTCAGTATATGATGTTCACCACAGTAAAACAGTAAATGTCATTAGTTCATCTTTCACAATAATTTTACATTTTCTTCCCAACATAAATACAGGATGTATTTGCAGTTGGGATAGAAACTTCTGCAGCCACAGTAGACTGGGCAATGTCGAAGATGATAAGAAACCCAAGAGTGATGGAAAAGGCACAAGCTGAGTTGCGACATGTCCTTGAAGAAAAGCATAATACACGAAACTGATTTAGAGGGACTGAACTACCTAAGATCAGTGATCAAAGAGACTCTGAGACTACACCCGCCTCTTCTGCTGTTACTTCTAAGAGAATGCAGAGAGCCCTGTAACGTTACAGGATATGATATGCCCACCAAAACTAAAGTAAGTGTCAACGCCTGGGCTATTTATCGGGATCTTGAAGTTTGGCAAAATACAGAGAAGTTTAAACTAGAGAGATTTGTTGACAGTAGTATTGAATCTGTAGGAATGAATTTTGATTACATCCCATTTAGTGGAGGAAGAAGGATATGCCCGGGTATATCATTTGGCATGGTCGGCTTGAGCTCTTTCTTGCTAAACTATTCTACCATTTTGACTGGACAGTCCTTGTTGGAACCATAAGTCCTCAAATGCCAGACATGACAGAGGCCTTTGGTGCAAGCGCCAAAAAAAAGAACAACTTGTACTTAGTTGCAACTTTCCATGATCTACTTGAATAGTTCAAATGCTGGACTGTGCCTATTCATCGTCCACTTCTATGTGATTCTGCATAGAAAACAAATTCCATATATGGAATCTAGTAAATAAAGGATATTCGAATGGATAGAATCTTTTTATTACTCTAATTAAACTGCTAGTTTAGATGACATACATATTATTTTCTTTTGGTCATAAATATTGGAAATTTAATAGAACTCTCTTTGCCAGTATATATTTTACTAAACAATGTAATATGAAAACCACATTTTGTCAAGATCTATCGTAACTAAATAAAATTTCATTGGTGACAAACAAATGCTTTAGATAATTGCTAACTCCAACAATGAAGATGGCGATGATGTTGACTAGGGCATGAATCCAAGAAGTTGTATTGTGAATTTCTCAAATTTGTCCATTTCCTCAAAAGATCATTGCAACCATCAATACCCATATTGGTGATATTTGTGCCTCAAACTTATGAATTAGTCACTAACTTGTGATTTAATGCCCCTCCCTACCCAAAAAAAAAAAAAGACTTGTCTTCGTGTATTTTGCGCGAGTGTTGACAACAAAATCAAACACGCCTTTCCATCTCTGTACACTCAATTTTGACGAAGATGTTTGCAGTTTCTTTTCTTCCATATAGCTCTATATTCTTCTCACGTAAAATTTAGCTATCAAAAAAAGCTTCTACTGTACACGTCCATGCACTAGTTTCTATATAACTCACAAATCATTCAACTAATTTGCTAAATTGCTCATAGGACAACTCAAGGCTCAGGCAAAAGAGATCAATATTTGTGATTGCTAACAAGTTCGCACCATTTTTCAAGCTGTATATTTTGTCTTGACCAAGCATGAAATAGTATGAGATCAAGTGTTGTTTAAACTTAAGTAGGATCCAATTTTTTTGGTCATCTAGGACTTAGGGGCTCTTTTGTTTTGCTTCAATTCCTTGGACTTAAATTTGAGTTTGAAATAACCTTTGGATAGTATTATTTCACCTATTCAAAACTACTAAGAGTTGTTACACGTTCCATGAAAATAATTCATGAGAATCACGATATTTATTTATAGATTTCTTTCATTAAACTTTATTTAGATTAACTATTTCAATAGTTCCCAAATAATTCTACGAGTGCCAGCTTAGTCCCCAAAGTTGTAATTATATGTATTACCTCAAAATTTAAATTAGTATTTAATTGATAATTATAACGAATTCATAACAAATTGTCCTTCTACTTATGGCATTTTTATTTTTCTTGTTGTTTTTGTTCTTTCACTGGCATTTTTATTTTTCTTGCTCTTTTTGTTCTTTCACTGATATTTCATTTCAATTGTTCATGCTCTCTTTCCCAACCCTCTATCCCAACTCTAAGGACTTAGACCCTTCATCTTCTTCGCCTGATAAAGAAGACAAAGAAAATTGTATAGAGTACTAAACTTTTAGCACAAAATTATTAACTATATTAAAAATATTTTCAAAAAACTTGAAAACACTTGAGACTTCTCAAATAAAACAATAAATGTAGGCTTATATGTCACGCCCCGTATACTAGGATATAACACTGTCGTGCTTAGATTAAGCTAAGACACAAGGCTCTAAAGTCGATTAAAGCGTCTAAACATCCCAATATCACATAAGTAAATAAATAAACATTACCCACAAGTATCATATCATTCAACTCAATAACCTTTAAGTCATGGCAATACTACAAACACCATTCTCAATTCATATCATGACATAACATAACATACTCTAAACAATATAAGCAAGGTTCACTACTAAGCATAACATTAGCACCTCAATCATTTGGCTTCAAGAACTAGTCCAATCCTTTTCCAGGAATTCACCATTCACTGCATATCAAAACAAAGAGATGAGTGACAAGTGACCCAGTTAGTAGTACAGGTATCACTTTGTGGCTTGAGAACATTATGCATATATATTTGCATATCAAGCATATAACATTTTTTCATATAAGTCACAAAATACTTGGTCAAATCATATTCATTACAATTCACATATCATAAGCACAACTGACAAGATGAATTCAAGAATTAATCTGACTAATGACTCTGGATATTCAGTTATTAACTACGACATGGTTAATACAGTATAAAACCAACTATCACTCGATTGGTCCGGTTCAAAATAATATGCTAACTATCCCCAGTTAGCGCGGTCAAAGATCATATTACCTCTACCAAATTAAGGAACTAATCCTGTCATAAACCTTTTCACTCAAGAGCTTAATCAAATCATTATTGAAACAAGTAAATGATACCATGTACATTCATTTCATAGTCAAAACAACAACATATCTAAACTCAAGCCAATTAATATAACAAATGACTTTTATAACATTAAGTTGATCAAATATCATTTTCCAAATGCAAAGGACACAAGTATTACTTACTTCGATTCGAGCTAATTCAAATAATCCGAAAGGAACGGTCACCTTCTACACCTAACACACAATTAAACACTTAATTATAGGTTTATTCTATCAATAAATCCTAAATAAAGCTTAACTCTAGACTCTACACGCAAAACGAAACAAAAAGGCTAGAAAAAAGGGTGATATGCAAGTTGAGACCAGTGATCCGTGCCCGCAGATCCCAAATAGCTAACCCGAAGATCATAGACAGAAGATGACCCACGGTGATTACTTGTCAATTGCGGTTGTGCCGAGCCAGGCTTCACCCGGGGCTCACAAGCAGAGAGTTGTCGTGGGTGAGGACCTCCCGGCCCACAGCTCACCTGCGAAAAACTTCCTTTCTATGATATTTTACACCCAAACTTCATCAAACACAAACCAAACACTTAATCTAAACCAAACTTGGCAAAATAAGTTGGAAAATCCCAATTTATGCTCAACCATACATCATTGATTATCATCCCACCATAACCTCAATTACCCACATAGAGAAAATGAAAATCCATAACCATTCAAAGTATGAAAACATCATACAAGCATAACCCATACTTAATATAGCCGTAATAACCTTAAACCCACCAAGTCATCCCACTATTGCTCTTAATATCATCTTAATTGAGAAAAATCATATGTATTTGGGAGACCCACATCCATTCTTAAGTATAATGCCCACATACAAGCATAACCCATAAGCATTAAAACATAATCAACCCCATCCATTCACTAATCATACTATAATTACTACCATTAGCATAAACCCAAAATAAATTAGAGTAAAATGGAAGAAATTACCTCGGTAGAAAGTTGGGTTGAAGACTCAAAATTCCCCCTTCTTGCTTCCCCTTGAGAATGCACATGTTCATTTTCTTCCTCAAGAAAGAAAAGAGAGAATCAAGAGAATTTGTGGGGAAGGAAAGAGAAAAGAAATGAAAGTTAAAGAAGAAGAAGAAGAAGCCCTACTGTTTTAAGCCAAAACAAATTTACTCCAATTACAATCAAGTCCTTCAACAATTTGCAATTTGTTTTTTCACCCAATTTTGGTCAAATTAAGTTGCCCCCTAAGGTCCTTGGTATTACATTACATATAAAGAAGTTAATGTTTGGTAGTTTCTCATATGACGAATAGCGCTTGTTAATAATTTAATGTTTTATATGACTTATTTTATTTTATTTTATTTTTCAATGGGGAAATAAGAGGAGCAAATGGGGTCCTTGAAAATTGATATACAAGTTGGAAAAATAAAAAAAAAATTTACAAGATAAATGACAAAATGAAAATAGGAACAAAAGAAAAAAGTATATTAGAAGGAAAATTTGGCATTAATTTGTATTGGGAATCAATTAAACACTAATGTAAAAGTTTAAGAAGTTTAGAAACTAAACTGAAATTTAAAATAAAATTTGAGAAGTACTGAAGTAATTAAACCACTCTATTTTTGCATTAAAAACAATCTCTATCTAATAGAAGAAAATTTTCTAAACTTACCTACCATAGTGTGCACAACTGATACATCAGGCAATTAATAAGCAAATATACAATAATTAGAGATGGCAAATGGGCTAGATTTGGACGTAACTTAATTGGAACTGTGAAATATGGTAATACCGAAATAGTCCCATTTTGTCATGGGATCAATATGGGCAGGACTAAAATGGGTTAGTCCCATTTGATACTGCCCAAATACCTAATAAATCTCATTTTATAATTTTTTGAAACTATCTTTTCCTTATTAATCAATCGCTAATTTTTTAGATTACTTTTTTTTTATAGTTTAACCTAAATATTTCTTTTTTATATCATTTCTTTTTTAATTTATTAACCTCAATAAATTTCTAACTTTTTTGTTTTATATTATTATTTTTTAGATCTCATTTATTAATGCTCTTTAATTTTTCAATTATAAACTATAGTTTTCCAATGATTACATGTAAAGAGGATAGATTGATAATGTACAGAGATTTAATTTATCTATCCCTAAAAAAATGAATTTATATATTATTTTATTAAAACTCATGATACTAAAATCCATTACTAAATTAATGAAGCAAATTAAAAATTAAAATAAATCAATATCTCATTCGTTCATGGACATTACAAACTTCGATGAAACCCAGAATATGAAAACTAGTTTCCTTGAGAATAAGGTTGAACTGAAATTAAGTCACTCAACATATAAAATTCACATGAATTTTTTTTAGTACAAAGATCAGTTTAACCATAGAAAATTGATGTCAAAAGGTAAAATTTAACATAGTATTCACAGGAGAAATAGATGAATCAAAGAGGGCAAAATGAAGAAGCTAAGAATGAAAAAATAAAATTACAACTTGTCCATCATTGAAAAAATAGGCATTCTATTCTTACTGAAAAAATGTTAAAAACTAATAAAACAAATAAAGGATGAAAGATGTTTTGTTAATATAGCTTAAAATGAAAGATTCTTTCAAGAGAGAGAATGGAAGAGATGGATCTGATCAAATACAAATTATTTCAAGGTTTGCTTATATTTGGGCATGGGAGTTCTAATCATTTCCCAACCATACCTATATTTAAATGTGTATTAATACGTATAATCCCAAATAAATTCAATTTCATATTATTGATATTTATCTTGTCCAAATCGAATATTGGCATGGAATCCCAATGAATCTTAGAACTGATTGTCAGCATTGACAATAATCCACATGTAAGTCAAAATTTTCATCGCCAACCCCTATGAAGACTAACACCTGTGCCTTATGCCAGTTAAACAAATTCACTGGCAAATTTCATCGCCAATTTTCCTTTTCTTGATAATACGATTTAATTAATACCAATGCCAATAAAGAATCAAAAGTTGAAAGCGTTGGAAGTTGAAACGAAAAACAAGAAAGATAAAAAAAAAAAATTAAAAAAGAAGAAGAAGAAGTAGAAGGATCAAATGAAAACATATGACTAACAGGAGCGCCTGCATGATTGCCTTGCCCATACCCACCCCAAAAATTTGAATTTCAGACACACAGCGCCAAAAAGTCCAAGTTCTGAGGTTCTGCGCACTCCATATCTATCTTTGCCTGTCCTAAAAAGTAATGATTCAAAACTTAACTCACTTTCCAAATTCACAATCCAAACTCCCATACACATACACACACACACAAAAATGGCTTCAATCAAGCAGCCATCATCTCGCTACAACACCACTCCCTCCTCTTCCTTCCTCTCCTCCAGCCCTAGATCCTCCACTAAATCCGACCCCTCTACCTCTACGGACACCCTCTTCAATCCCATTATCAACACTAATCAAAATTCCTCACGCGCCCTCATCAAGACCAAGTCCGCCGCCAATGCCACCAATTTCAGCTCAATGGTTAAGAAATTTATGGAATCAAAATCAACCTACTCCTCCTCTTCATCTTCAAGAACCCGTTCCAAAAAGGGTTCTGCTAATCAGCCTCTCAAGTTGACAATTGCTGCCGATTTTTTAGCTGAGGATTTGAAAAAGACCCCTGCTGCTGCTGCTGCTGGTGCGGCCTCCAAAAGGGCTACCCCTTTGACTGCTCTGCATAAGAAGCTGTTCAAAGGAGGTAAAAGGGACGAGGAGAAAAGTGAGAGGAAGGCCTTGACTGAGGTCAAAGGGAACACCAGAACCCTTGCTATGGTTTTGAGGAGCGAGAGGGAGCTCTTGAGTTTGAACAAAGAGCAGGAAAATCAGATTGCTGAGCTTAAGTTGATGCTTGAAGACAAAAACAGAGAGGTAAAGCTATAACATACTGGAAAGTTTGTTTCTTTATTGCTTACTAGTTCTTTTGAATTTTCTTATAAGTAGTTTAGGGAACGGTTTTAAGATATTACTAACTGGATGCGGTTGAGGAAATCTTAACGAACAATGTTTGCTTTATCTTGTGTTGAAATACAATGAAAATAAGGGATAAAATGGGTTATTTTTTATATTTTCCGATTGCCGAGAGAATTTGTGTAAGGGTTAATTAAAACCTTGAAGCAGTTAAATAAGGGGTAATTCAAATTTTTGAAATAGATTTGAGCCTGAAACAAGGGCGTCTTTATTCGAGACTGAGTGCCTGAGCACCGAGGGAATTTGTTGAAAGATACAATCTTTTTGACAAATTATTGAAATGTTGTTTGTCTTAATCTTATTAGATTGGTTTTAGTGTTAGAATATCAGAAAATGCCTGATGTATTATTATCGTGGTTGTGCTTCAGAATGAATCGGGATCTTGTTTCTTGAAATTCAAGTAGACTGGTAACTGTTAAGAGTATCTACTTTCTTGTATCACTGAAAGCTCAGAAAGTCTGGTCAGAAAAGTGGGATGACTTTTGCTGAAAATTTTTGACTGTCACTTGCACGAAATAGTTGATGGTTGATTAAGAACCAAGCATAAGAGTAAAGATTTCCTTTCATCTTTTTTCATTGTTAGAATCAACCTACTAGTATTGTATATCAAATTCGATGCCCCTCTTCCTCTAATTTTTCTTTTGTTTTTCTTTTGTTATGTGTAACATAACACAAGGTTCATTTTTTTTTTCTTTTTTTGGTTTTCAAAATTTGTTTGGTGGTCTTGTACCCCCTTTTGACCGTGTTGAATTTGAAATCCCATGTTTGTGCATTAGTTACTAATGGTTTATTTTGTAGGTTGAAAAGTTGAAAGATTTGTGCTTGAAGCAAAGGGAAGAGATAAAGTCCCTGAAAAATGCCGTACTGTTTCCAGATGTGATGAACTCACAAATGCAGGAGCTTCTGGCAACACAGGATTTAGAACTAAAACAGGCGAAACAACTTATACCAAGTCTCCAGAGGCAGGTCACTTCTCTTACGGGGCAATTACAATGCCTTGCTGAGGATCTTGCAGAGGTAAAATTCAGATTCTATATGATTTTTCTTGACGGTTCTTTTGGGTTGATGCTGTAGTTTTGCTATGCAAGCATGTATTTCTGTGTCACTCACAAACTGTTAAAAAGAAGAAAAATAGCAATGGAAAAAATAGAAACCTTATGGAAAGGTCCTTTGCTTTGGTATGGAATCCCATATCAATCACTGGGAAAGCACACTTTATAGCAGAACTTGTCTCAATGGTGGCAATTATGTAGTACAAAACTGCTAGAATCTGATCTAAACTGCATATATCTGGTGATCTAAAAATATTTCACTCTTTGGTTCTTCATAATCAGTCATAAAAATGGTAATGTCAGTGTCTAAATCAATTAGACATGAGGTTCTAAGTATTTTCCTTTTCTTAGGAGGGAAAATATTAACTAGATATGATTTTTGATGTTTAAGTTGATAGGTTAAAATTTATCCACATCATTCAATGTATAACTCGATCGAGAAGATAAAGAACTGCAGAATAGGACGGCTAATGGAAGTAATACTTGGATAGAAGGAAGCTAATATAGTACTCTCCTTGCGGCATAAAGTTAAAGAGTGATGATTTACCACTAATTTTGTGATGTACACAGGTTAAGGCAGACAAATACTCAGTGAGGGGCTGCTTTGATAATCATAGCTCTCCAAGGACACCAACCTACGAACAAGAGGCAAGTAATTCTCTGGTAAGAATGCTTCGTTCAAACAGATATTTGTGCAAATCATAGTTTTTGATGGTTGCGGTCAATAATATTAGCTTGTCAGCAGACATTTATGGAAGTCATAGTTTTTGATGATTGTGATAGCAATATTAGCGTCTTACTTTGTTCGTACAATACCATTTGATTGAGTTATGATATTGAAGGATGTTTTGATGCATCTTAAGTAGACCGAAGGAGGAGAAACAAAGTAATTCTTTGGGACATAGTGAAATAAAGAGGAGTGCTGTTCATCAATTATGCAAGTATTTATATGCAGAATTGCACTATGGACATTCTTAGCCAGCCTTTGTAATTAGTTCCACTTTGTAGAGTAGTTGGTACCACCAAAGTCATTACATTTCTAAATTAACGAGTCTCCTTTGCTTTTCCTTTTTTTCTCTCAATTTTCTAAATTTTTCGTCATATTAATGAAGTATTTACGTTGTTAATTCTGCAATCAGGAGTTCAGTTCTGCTGATCATACAGCACCGGGCAGTCCAGATGACATGTTTCTCAAAGATCTAAATCCCTGCTTAACTCCTTACTATAAAACAAAGTCCATGGTAAATATATTAGCAGCCATCATGCTTTGTTGGCACTTGCTGCATCTAGGTTCAGAATATAGATCCTTTTATAGTTAAATCATGTTGTAGTGTCTGAATGAAAAGTATTATTTCCACAGGAGTTGGAGGATGATAATACTTTATTTAGAAGGAACCTAAAAATTAGCCATGAGTTTGGCTTCAATTCTTGCACAAGAAAGCTATCAAAAAGTTCAGATTGTTGCCAATGTTCCAAGACAGCAGCAAACAGTTCGGTTCCTGCAGCTCGCAGATCTGATGAAAGCAAGTGCAACTACGGAAAGCAGATGAATCATAAACTTTTTTGAAGCATGAAGAAACCCGCACATTTGAGCATTTTATCTTTTTGTCATTGTTCTTCTATTACTGCCAATCTGTTCTATCTGTTCAGAATTCAGATTGATGCCAATTTTCAACAACTTGGTTCCTGCAGTTCGCAGATCCTATAAAAGCAAGCGCAACTATGGAAAGCTGATGTATCATAAACTTCTTTTGAAACATGAATGATCCTTCACATTTGAGCATCTTACATTTGACCATTATCGTTCTATTACTGCAAATTAAGAGTTTTATTCGGTCAGAGTTCAGTTAACTTTTTGGTTGTAATATGTAATGGCCAGTGTCTTCAAATGTTTTATCCTATTTCAGCGAGAAGTTGACTTCTTCAACCTTACAAAGTCATGTATCCTCATCTAAAATCCGAATGGCCTGCTTTAAACCCATTAATAACACTAATAGTATACTACAATCGAATGTAGTTTGACGATATAATATGACAACTAGATTTTGGGGCAAGCAGGAAGAATCAGTTAATGTTTCATGAATCCAGTACCATGTACAATTCCTCCAGAGAAAATCTTGACAATTAGAAACACACTTCGGTGAGGACTATGGTGCTGAGATTGCCTGCGTCAGAAGGTGTAAGTACACTCCTATGCTAGTGATAAAGAGTGGAGAATATTACTATGATATTGAGTGTCAGTGCAATCTTCACTGGAAAATTCCATCCTGCATTATTCTGTTTCAGCTAAAGCTGAAGTTCTGCAGATGGAGACGACCATGATCACGAGGACAAAGAACGTTGAAATATACATAATACCCTAGCCATAACTAAGGGGTAGATTCGGTTTCTGTAGAGAGGGAGAGAGAGAGAGATGTTCATGGCTGCGTCGCAGCTTTGCACGTGGCTGAAGCTGATAATTGGCATTTTCATATTTCGTTATTGGACTAGGCTTTATATATGTAAGGCGGGTGCACCAGCGAGCCTATGGGAGAGGTGTTTAGTAAAACTAAATGGATCATTCTGACCATCAATCTTCAATTGGACTTGTAACAGTAGCAGACTGGAAAGAAAGATTCATTTAACACCCCCCCACGCCCCCTCCCCGGCCCCCCAACCCCACAAACACAGACACCTAAAAATTAAAAAAACAACAACAACATCAGGTACACCATTGCAATGGTCAGAACCAGCAATGCACAACTAACAAAATTTGACCTTGTCCGACCGTATGTAATTTAATTCCATCTTCCAACGTACATGGACCAAGAAAGCAAGGATTGGTTATCTCCTCCGAAAAAAAAAAAGATTACCATTCCACTGTGTTAAGCTAATTGGAAAATTACAATGTGCTCGAAAAATACACAGTACCTATTGGATAATGAACCCATTTATCCAAACGTCAGGAAGGAAAACACAATCACCCAGGGGGAAAAAGAAAAGATATTATGCTTGTAACCTAGAATAATACATCTTTCACCGACAGAGAAAGAATAATATACATATTATGTACAATATGGAACTAAGATTCCACCAATTATCTGTTCTCCCTATCAAAATTGAACTCCTCAAAAATGTTGCCCAGCGACCAAGAGGAGATGAAAATCAAGAAACAAACAGCAAGAAAATGAGACAGGAAAATGTGCCTGAACAGCTCATCGGTGGGGTATAGTAGATAATTTGACAATTGTTAAAGTTTATGGCTGAGGCAGAGCCAAGGTAAAGAACTGGTCACCAATTCTGCAACTGAGAAGTTATGCTCTTCACTAGAGGATGGTATTCTGTGTGCATGTGTTTCTTTGCTTTCTCTGAACCAGGTTGATCGAGCCATTCAGCATATATTGCTCTGATGACTGGATTTTTAAAAGGATCGGCCACCAAAACCTAAAAGATGAAGCAATAATTGTCAATTACCCAATCCATTATCAAGTAAATATAAATTGAACCCTCAAAGAAAGAGGACAAAAAGAGAATCGTATCCCATCTTTTTATCCACCATTGGAATAGAAAGCCTTCAGCACATGCACTTCCATAACAAATTCATCACCTACTAGGATCTCCAGGAATCCCTAGAGCACATGGCAAGATACCAGACATGCTAATATCAAATGCTCATTACAATGACAATGGTTAATATTAGGATAACCAACAGATAGAGTACTCCAAAGAAATCATTAGGCAGATGCCTAGCAGAAACAGGAAAATGAGGGAGCCTCTGTATATATATTACAAGGGTAAGTGGAAAATGCTCCACTAATTACTTGTGCTTTTGCAAAGGGTTGAATTTATGTTTTGCTCTGAGACTCCAAATTCAAAAAGAGACCACACGGTTCTCTAAGCATGTTATGAATGACAGTTAAACAAGAAATCAACTTTCAAGTCGAAACCTAAGCTTCAAAAATTAATGAGACACCAAATAATTAACAACGAAATCTGACTTTCCAGACCTTCAAGTAAGAACAATAACTTCAACTGAATCGGAAAGTACAAAATTGAAGCTTAGACTTACATTTTCCATATACTTCGATTCCAACAACTGGATTAAATCTTTTGCAGATTCACCTGGCTTTGGCTTAATTTGACCTCCACCATTTAAGCATCCTGTTAGTCAAAAAGTCACAATAGACACAAGCAATTTAAAGTTCCATAGCCATCATCTAAACATGATTATCACCGAGCAGCTTAAGAACACATCTACCTGATGGACATGCCATAATCTCCAAAAATTGATATTCGCACTTCCCAGCTTTGATTTTCCTAACAACATTTTGCAGGTTCCGGAAACCGTAACACAATGCAAACTTCAAGACAGTCTCACCTTCTACCTGCGTTGACATAAGCAATGATCATTACCTAGTGTAATTGTGTTTTGGAACTTACAAGGCAATTTAGTTACAAGATAAGGTATCATGACTAACTTTTTGACAGTTTAAATTAGAGCCTGAAGCAGATTTTCTGCAATTCTAGGCCAGCTATAAAGGCAACTGGTTAAACATATGCGAATATGGGTCATGATGGAAAACAATCTAAAATATCTACACAAAAATGTTAACTAACTCATCAAGTCCAAAGATGTGGTTTACGAACAATGCTCATTTGTCTAAGTAGTTAGTTGCCAAGAGGACAGTGAGCTTCCAGATGCCCATGCAAGGTTTATAATTCCGCTAGGTATTTCAACATCAGAAAAGCACCACGTCCTCCTACACCTACATGAATGAAGAATGCAAGTATCATAAGGGATGGACTTACTTCTAGAGCCACTTCTCTGAAGTCAGAATTCCTTATAGTCTTGAAGTCAAGAGGACCAACAAGATCCTTGCCAAAAAGAATTTTAGCAGCATAACGAAATATTGTGTCAGCATATCCTCCAGAGCTTCCACGGACGCCATAAAGATGGTCACTTTCATCAACATTCGTTAGCCTGCAGAGAACATACTATTGTTCATTATGACTAATTCTACAAACCAAGATCACTTGAAAAGATTAGCAAGTTTTCTTACAATTTGTCCAAAGGAGACTCTTCCAAACTTTCAAAATCAACTGATTTTGACTGCAAAGATCAATGTATCAAGCATATGAATTAATGAAACAAAATGAAACACCAACCACCACTTTCTGGGAGGGTGTAAAAAGCCACAAAAAACACATATTTCTATACATTTTTAAAAAGAAATGGAGGATGGACTAAGAGGGGAAGGAAGAATAGGTGAAGTGAGGATGGAACCAAGTTCCAAATCAATAAATACGGTCCTTAACATTGGAAAATTGTAGTAATTTTTTCCCCTCAGCAAATGTAGCTCACTTAACCATTGTAGAAAAATCAAAACTTACCTGTATCAAATCCAACAGTTCTCCTGTCGTCAAAACTGAATCTACCTCTGTTATCTTTTCACCTTGTGGTTCAACTTGAAATACAAAGTCATCCCTAACAGCCTCAAGTTTCTTGTCATAACATGGCATCACTGTTACATGGTATATATCCTCTGGCCTGTCAAGAAACAACTAATTGTCAACTCTCAAATTAACTCCTCTTTTGGTACTTGATATATTAAGGAACTAAATTGTCTTAAGAATACTCATTCCATGCTTCAAAGCAATATGCAAGTGATTAGTCCAAATTTAAAGGGCGAAAGGGAAAGTGATCAGGACTAAAAATGGACGGGAACTGTGGCATGCATGTGATACAAGACCTCAGGCATAGCATTTGACAGATGTGGTTCTTGACAACAGCTCCAATGGTTTGTTGAGGGCTCTTGACTGATGAAATATATGGAAGAATATAGGACCCAAGAGTTTTTTCAGCATAGCATATCCAACCTGCACTTAAAGAATGTACAAACATGATCAGAAAACACGCTAAGACTTGAACAGGTTCTTAAGATTAGTTCAAGCTCCCAATGAGAAAAATCCCACAATGACAGGAGGACTGAGAAGTTATTTCCTCTATAAAACCAAGTATACAACCAATATTTAGACGTCTAGGCGGGTAAAAATAATAAAAGCACAAGAAGGAGAAGAATGTAAAGCATACCTGGACAGGCAGAGGAAATCATGGGCAGCGGCAATTTAGGTTTCTCATCAGTAGTTGAATGCCATTGTTTATATCTTGTTATGAATTCATTACAAGATTCAATAAGTGTCATGTCCCGGCTGCAGCTGGTATCAAAAATAGCCTTCACTCCCAACGATTTAAACAAGGTTGTGAGCTTTCTGAAAACCTGGATTGAAACATATAGACCATCGGCGGTATTAAGAGTTACCATCAAAGACGTGCAAATTGTTGAGCTTATAGTGTACGTTCTGCCAGACACTATATACGACATTTAACTCACCTGAAGTGGAGAAAGACCAAAATGAGCTGCAAGAGAAGCTCTAGACTGGGGAGATACGGAGACAATAACAACCTTTCCTTTATTGATATTAGAAAGAAACTCATCTAAGCTCTGCCTCTCAAGCATAACTGTCTCAGCTGAGGTTATGCAACCACTGCAAGATCATAATATAGACTATTAGTTCCTGGCCTTCCTTTTCATTTTAAAATCCCCTTTTATGAGTCATGATAACTGTTAAAACTAATACAGAGACACGGTGATAAATAAATCGTTTTATGAATCCGGAACCAACACAGAAATAGCGATAAGTAATACAGAAACCAACCTTAGAATAAGAGGAGAAAACAAGTTTTAGGCAGTTGCGTGACTCTAGAAACTCAACATATACATGTACCAACCACCACCATATCATTCCTACTTGTCTTTGAACGTTGAATAAATTCTCACACGTGAGTATTAACAATCAGAAAATTGGCTCCTAAAAATTGTTCTAGTACCCACATTAAGGACCGTCTAGGTTCTCTTAAATGACTATAAGTATTTATCTTCCTTCAAAATATTGTAAGATGCATATCCAGAGTGTATATATGCATGCTACATTCACCTCCAAAATGTTGGAAATGGCAAGGATTAGTCCCAGATTTGTATCAGAATCAAAACTGACATGAGTACACAAGAGTTGCTAGATATAACGCAGTAATTTCTGAACGAAGCTCAAACAGTCAAAAGAGAAGATTAGGTTAGGATATAGGAAAGTGGACAAGAAAGAATACCTGCAAGCTAAACAGTCCTTAAGTGAAATCTTTACAGGTTCTGTTTCCACTGGTTTTACGGCAGTCGTCCCAACTTTCCCCAACTTCTGCTCAAATATAGCAACAACAAATGTTACAATTGAAAAACGTCAAACTTCAATCCCAGAGGGAAAAAAAAAAGTATAAAAGATACCTTCTTTACCAGCAGTTACTTCAAAATTTCACGAAATAAAATTCCATAAAGATTTTCCCAGCTCAGGTGTCAAAGATGAAAAAAGGTTTTCTCTTTCTAATTCCACACAAATAACCCACAAAAACCCAGATCGTCTTTAAATATCTAGACCAATAATTAGAAAATTCTTCGTCCATAATTTAAATATAATTAGAAAAAAGAGTACTTGGAAGCTGCTAATCGTATCAGACAAACGGACATAGTTGAAAGAGATATAGACTTTAACAATCCATATAATACACAGAAGCTATAATAATTAGAATAATCTTTACATAAACCCTAATCTATAATTATACATAAGATAATAAGTAAAAGCGCAAATGCAAAATTTCCAAAGAAACGAAAAAAGGAAGAATTAATCATACCTCAGCATAAAATTTATCAAGCCTGGAAGAGGAAGAAGCAGCATTTGAATTAGTAGACTTGAGAGAAACAACGCATCCCTGAGATGGAGCTATATAATCATTCAAGTCCCCAATTCGGAGCGTAGCCGAGAACTTCTCCGACATTTTTCTTTTTATTTATTTATTTCTTGAAGTTTCTATATATCTAAATTCAATTAAATTCGGTGGACTGAGGCGGTGGGTTTGAAAAGAAAAGAAAGAATAATTGCACAGTGATTTGGTAAAGAAAGCAAAGATACAGAACACACACAAACTATTATATAACCAGAGAGACAAGAAGTGCAATTAGAATGCAGGATTTTGTGCAAGGGGAAGAATCGGACCACCAGTCAACTGTTTGGTTTTTTTTTTTTTTTTTTATTTGGGTCCAATTTCATCCCAGTACTCATGATATACTAAGCTATAATAATTAGGTGTTTGATTTGTAGATAAGAATTGTAATCGAAATTGGAATCATTCCGAAAGAAGTGTTTCATTTCAATATCTATGAAATTTAATTAAATTTCATCTTTACCCTTGATATAAGATTTATTATAAAATAAAATAATTACACATAAATATTTAAATATTTGTATATATGTATGCATATAGCAACTCATTTTTTTAAAACCTACGACCCTTACTTTTGAAAACTTATGGTTCTAAATCATATAGTTTTGATGATTAATAAATAAATGATGATATTTACTAATAGTTTATCAAGTTACCTTCGCAACAAAATAATTGAAGAATAAAAAAGAAGTTAAAGTTGCAAAATTTTCAAAAATAATTATGATTTCCTCCAATTTGACTAGGAATTGAGGATTACAGAGTTTTCAAAAATGATTCCGATTTTCTGATTCCAATTTCCTCCAACTAAAGAGCCTCTAGGGGATTTATTCCAATTCTCGATTCCAATTCCTTCCAACCAAGCATCCTTTAGTTGCTAGAGCTTATTTAATATTGATTCGTCAATTAAATTAAATCAAGTTATAGTGAAGTACTTCCTTTTAATATTAACTTTTCTTAGTATTGATAATAATAAAATTTTGAAATTTATATAAAAATACATCAATTACATTAGCACAACTAAATAAAAATTTATTTGAATAAAAGTTTATTTGAATTCTGTTCGCGTAGTGTTTAAAAATCATAATTTTTAATTTAGTTGGACTCATTTTCCACTAAGAAAATTGTAGTTTTTGTACCAAATGTTTAGAATATCGATAGTTTTAGTCCTTAAAGTTTGAACGAAAGCAAATCTAGTACAAATGTTTTAGTTTTTCAGTACATTTAGTCCAATTAAGACTGTTTTAATCCCTAAAGTTTGAATGAAAACAAATCTAGTACAAGTATTTCAAATTTTCAGCACATTTAGTCCAATTAACCAGTTTTGCTAAAATCTTAGCAAAACTCGATCACGTGATACTGGCAATAATCAAATTTTAAAAAATAAAATAAAAGAAAAATTCTAATTGTTATATTTGTAATTAAAAGCGCTAATTTGAGTAATTAGTCTTTACTAAAAAAAATAAAAAAGAAAAAAATTAATAAACTTGGAAAAAATTCACATCTTCACATAAGCAATCAGCTATTTTATCTCACTTTCTCTCTCTGTCTCTTCACTACCACTCTTTCTCTTTTTCGCTTTAAAAAAAAAACTCTAAAATCGTACTATGAAAACAAAACTTTATTCTTCAATGTTTTTAGAAAATTTATTTAAAAATCGTTTGATTGTTTGTAATTTTTATTTGAGTAGATAAGATATGTAGCAAATCGAAAAGTATTTTAAAAAAAAAAAATTAGTTACCGACACATGAGCATTACGTGATCAGATTCCGATAAAATTTTGTAGATTTTGACAAAATCGATCAAATAGGATTGAATATGCTGAAAAATTGAAATACTTGATACTATATTTGTTTTCATCCAAACTTCACGGACTAAAACTATCTTAATAGAACTAGCTGTGCTAAAAAATTAAAACATTTGATATTAAGTTTGCTTTTATCCAAACTTTTAAGGATTAAAACTGTCAATGCCTGAAACATTCGGTACTAAAACTATAATTTTCTCTTTTCCGCGCATTAGGCCTATGTTACTTTCCATTTGAAATTAGGCCTATGTTACTTTCCATTTGAAATGGTAACTTATTGGTTGGGAGTCTTACCAGGCCGTGACAACAATACAGGAAGTGTTTTGAACAGTCTTTGGATTTCCGGTCAAGTGGATTATCTTTCACGGTCATCAATGGACTTCCTTGCTATATTTGCACTTGCCCTTTTGACTTTTCCTGCTTTTTTTGTTTTTTCCCCATTCCCTCTCCCTCGAGGATAGTTTTATGTTGTGGGCCAAACAGATATGAGTATTTTATTGTAGATTACGTGACAAAAAATTTAAATCTGAGTGAACGATGTAATAACCATCTGAGTTCGATAATAGTCTGTGTTGCATTTTCTTGACTTGCAACGTCTCTCTGTCCACTTCTCTGTCTCTCTAGCGTGTACCAATGTCTGCTATGGCTCTCTAGCGTGTACCAATGTTGAAGGTTGATTACTGAAATAAGTAGGATTTGCCTATAGCAATTTTTCCACGTGGATGCACATCTCAATTTTTGTCAACTAGGTATTGGAACAAGCAGCAACAAAAGCTTGTGTTTGTTTTATTTTACAAGAATAAAGACCACCACACCACTGGCACATACATGGTTACACCATGTATGTGCCACCAGGTTAACAGACGGTGAAAATGAGGATCATATACTGTTTCGATTGAAGTGGTAAGTAATTAGCTACTAGTCTACCATCTTGCACTGTTCTTTCCTTTATTTTCTCCATACAAACGGAAGAGACTAAAAGCTGAAATACCAGATAAAACCACCATACTGAGACTAACAATCAGTGCACTAGCTATACCCTCCCCTACTTGGTTGCAGAACCTCCCATACATATTACATATCTTCATCCATTGTAACTCTGTCTGCCCTAACTTTGCAAATACTGCTGACTGTGCAGCTGCCGCCACTGCCGCCAAACTCAGGTAGGTCATCAGCTACATAAAAATGATACAAACATATTCTGGTAAGATTATCAAACCAAATCCATCAAAGAACCAAACTGCTCACAGTATGTTGCACTCTTAAGCATGCATGCGTTATGCATAGACCTCCAACAAAATAACATTGCTTGATTCTTTTCTTATCTGTTACTGATAGAATAAGGCTTTCACATTGAGTGTACTCTGGTAGCTCCTATTGGTGTCGACTTCAAATTTACTGCTACAGCATTTACCAAGGGCCAGTCTGACTTCTTAAAGGACAGGTTATGAGTGAAAGAATCATAAATGATTTGATATATGTCTTCAGCTAAGAAACTCCACCTGTGCAAGGTCGGTAGTAGTACAACATCTTGGTATCCTACATTAAAAGCCCTTTCTATTTCTTTTTGAGATTTGGAATGGTTTGTGCAAGGGTCCATGAAAAGTTATGATGCCTACAGCGGTTGGTGTTGATATGATTGTACCTCAGAATCAAGTGCTAATAAGCCAAACAAACTTTGTTCTTTCTTTATGTAGTTTGACACCATTGTGACCTTAACAAGATCATAATGAAGGCTAAAATAGGTGTCAAAATCATTAAGTCAAGATGGTGCCAAGCTGAATCAGAAGGGTGCAGCAAAAGTTCTAAGAGAAGAAACTGAAATTATAGGTCCTGTTATTATGATCTAAGAGAATTTGGGGGTTGCTTAGAGATTCTGCTTCTTAACAATCAGTTTTTTCAGTAAGCGGTTAGGATAACGTACGAGGCACCAGCTACAGTACACAGGAACAAGCATAACCTTAACTTGTTAAATCCATGAGAAATGAAGCCCAGTACACAAGTGAAACTGAAAAAAGTAAGTGGAAAGCTGCATACTTGATCTCCAGAGAATATAGCCCAAGCCAAGGTCTTGTTGAAGAGAACATTCCCCCTGACCATACTTGCAATACACCTCAGAACTTGGACCAGTGAGTAGGCAGCAGCTATCCCATTTGCTATTACCAGAAAGCTGCAAAAAAAAAAAAAAAAAAAAAGTCAAACAAAATCAATTCTGTAAAAGAAAGGAAACCAGAGGTCTAGAACTAGTATCAAACGACAAACTCACAAGATAGAATGTAGAAAGGAAGATCTTACACAAGAGCTTTCATTTCTGTGAACTTGGCTTCCTTCTTAATGGTGAATATTTCCTTGACCTGAGTATCAGTCCCTATTAGAACAGCGGCAAGAAGTCCCAGACCACCTATTAAACACCTCAGTACCAACTCGGCAATCCTTACTCTCCTATCAACCACCTTCAAATTGCTTCCATGGTAAACAGGAACAGTCCCAGGACTCACTCCTACTCCCAAGTAACTCATCCTCACCTCTGATGTGCTAACTTTTAGTGCAAATCACCACTTACAATAATCGACAAGAATCAGCAGAGAAGCCTAGAGACTTGTGAGACAGTCCCCCCAAACAAACATACAAAAAATGTACAAAGATGCACGAACTCCACTTATCCCACCACTTATATAGACTACCTACCGGTCCTACAGAAAAACTACTACAAAATTTTACCTTTACTTTTCAGTGCCAGGATACTTAACTTGGAGATTTGCTGTAACGTAGTACGAATGCCAAGTGGCCTAAGGTGTGGCAAGAAATTAGAAAAGTGTTGAGAATTTAGCATGGCCAGGATTTGCCATGTGTAGAAATGATCAAAATGGTTGTCCTACTGCTCACCTCAATTGCTCAGGGATCATTAAATGGAAGCTAACTTAACATTGAATGTAAGGCAATTCTGACGTCCGGGGCAGCATTTAAGGAAGGAGTGGGAAATAAAGCTTAAGATTTAGGACTACTTTTCTGGGAAGGGGCACTGATTTTTGGTCCCAAGGAAGAGAGAGATAAGGCAGGATGAGCTGTGTCTTTAATAATCTCATTGTAGGAAGGTGTGGTGGAATTAATGATGACCCACTACATATTGCTCATGGTACAAGAGACATGAAAAAAGATATATTTATCATCAAGTTTGAATATAAATTTATCTTTTGAAGGAAGGGAGAGGCCTAGAAAAGTTGAGTTGCGATTTGCTAAGAGCCTAAGACAATCACAAGGTGACCATTATTGAGGTCAATTTTCTTTTTAAGTGGTAGGGCCTTCGATGTTTAGTTTTGCAATCTATTTCCCGTGGTCGTGCGTGATCGAAGGGGAAATACTAGTGTCTTCTTGTGAAAACTGAAAAGCACTCCTGCATCCAGCCAATTATTTTTGTAACATGACTAGTCCGATTATACATACATTCTACATTTCTTATAACTTGAAAATTATAAGGTGAACGAAATGAATTTAAGTCTAAGCTAAGAAGCTACAACTACCTCGTTCCATTTGCATTTGCAACATTCCACTAGAACTCTCAAGTCTCAACCGTATAGTTTTGGCCTCCGCGACACTTTTTGATGAAATTTACAAGGGTAGACTCGGTTTTTCAGGCTGATTGCGTATCTGGGCTCAGATTTTCCAAGTTCAGACTCCATCACAGGAGTTGTTTAACATCAAAATAATAAGATTGTTTTGACATCCAAATAACCAGATTGTTACAAGCAAGCTAGAACGAAAAACCAACTGAAACGTTTAGAACTTCCATCACTGTTTGCTTGCTGAGCTCAAGCATAGCATTCAATATAGACCAGATTTCTTGGTATCTAAATAGTTTACTGTCAGGCCGGTATGGTGGGGCTTATTTGAGTTCCAAATTTAAGCCTTGACTGATTATGATTTCTGATATTAACTATTCAGAGTGCGTTTTCAAATACCGTATAACATTTCTTAAACACACCAGGATGATTCAGTTTTAGACCAGTGTCGAAACTCTTGTGTCACATCTTCATTTACGCGTTAGATGTGGTTGTTATTAGGCCACTGCCTTGCACCGCGTTGCCGCAGCAGTAAGGTCCTTCGAATTTATAGCACGAATCTGGCAAGAAACGGAAGTTAATTACTAGAGCGTTCTATTCTTTATGTATCAATTAGTTGAGATTAGTTGAGATTTCTCTTCTTTTTTTTTTTTTTGTGAATAAATTACACCATCAACCCAGCCATCTTGCTGCTTTGTAAACTCTCCAAAGTCTGCTCATCATTAATACAACACCACAATTTTTTGCGCAAAAAAAAAAAAAAAAAAAAAAACCAACACAAAGAGCCAAAATTTTTTAATTGCTCTTTTACTTTTTCGGATTTTTGACAAAGTAAATATCTCATAAATTGCAAAAAGAATGTCCAATTCAAGAAAGGGTTCAGATTCCATCCCTTCCATTCCACTTTGAAATATTGAAAAATTAGTAGCAAGATGAGGTCTCGACCGCATGAAACGGAAAAGAACAGGAATTCAAGAAGTACCCCAACAAGACAAAAGAAGCATAATAAGCAGAATCTTGATTCAACTTGAAGCACAGAACATGAACAGTAGAGGCCACAATTAATCAAAAACAAGTTAGATAGGTGTATGCTTACCTTTGTCGCATCTTTTTGCAGCGATAAAATTAGAGACATCAACTAGGTTTGTTCCATTAAATGCAAATACGATCGTATTCGTAAGTCGGGCTCAAAGAAGAAATTGGGATGCGTGTCAAATTGATAAAGGATCGTGTTATGGAAGATCGTTTCGCACTTCAATTCCAATTAATTTGGGATGAATTTGATGTGTCACATTGAAAATTACTATAGGGATTGTGCCACGTGAAGATTAGAATCCCAACTTGGTGTTGCTACATGCTTTCTGATCTTCTGCATTTCTGCTTCTATCCCTACATCATCTTACAGGCAGTGTTCAAACGAGGGTCGGCCTTGGCAAGGTGGCCCTCAGCATGGAAAATTACAGGCAGCGGCTGACTTCTTATCTTTTCAATTTAATTTTAGATTGGTTTTCTTTTACATTTCGAATTCTATATCTTCTAGCTGAGTAAGCTCTCCCGAAAAACAAGGAAAAACCAAGATTCTTATTACAGTCTGAATCATGCAAAAACAGGCAATGCGATCGGGCATGAGCAGGTGAAAAATGAAGTGAAAATAACCCCTTTCCATTTATTTTTTCATGTTATTCATTTTCAGATGGAAAGTAAATATTGAAACAGAAAAGAGAGAGTAGGACAATGAGAATATTATACGAGAAATAAAAAATCTTTATACCTAGGTTATAATTACATTGCATCGACAATGAACTTAGTACAGAGCTTTAGATTACGTAGTTAATCAATGATCCCAAGAAGCTAATAAATCTGATCTGTTTCATGCATCCATCTCATATCATCATGCCAACAATATGCACATTGTGATTTTCTTGCCACAAACTAATTGTATTAAAGCAGTACCGAGAGAGGACTTATGTGATCCTCGAGCTAATCGTCCAATACCCCTTTTATAGCTCGGTTACGGTTTTTTCAAAAAATAAAAAATAAAAAAAAATCTGTTGAAGCATATAAATTTTAATTTTTTTTTTATTTCACAAACAAATTCACTTGGAAAGTGCTGTAAAAATAATTATTAAAAAGTTTTCCAAAAAAAAAAAAAAAAAAAATCCAAACAGGGCCAAAGTTCCTAAGGTCTGGGCGATTTGGACAATTGTTTAACAAGCCAAGGAAACAGACCCATGCTCTGGTTTGGAGGCCTCCATGTCTAAGGCCCATAAACATTTCAATAAAAAAAAAGAGGCCCACGTGATTAACTCGATACCAGAAAAGCTCAAATTCCCGAAATGAAGGTGGTGTGTGAATGAGTGTAGCAGCATTAAAAAATAAAATAAAATTTTGTACAGTATACGTTATGATTGTACGGGAAAAATGCAATTACCAAAGTGATATAATTCAATGATGATACGGGCTCACGAAAATTATAAAGGGGGAAAAAAAAAGTGGTTTGCCGATTTGGTTCTTGGATTTGTTTTGTTTCTGATTACTGCCCTAAGACTTTCCGTTTGTGGACATCACAAGGGATGGTTTGAGAACGAAATTCAAGAGAATCACAGAATATATTGTTAGTCTAACATCATTTCATATCATTGATGATTGATTGGGTGCAATGCAAAAAGCTTAGCGTACATCTTTTACAACAACATAACAATGATGATTGACGAATGTCTATGCTCAAACCTTTTAATTGAGTTAGCGACAAATAACATAGTAATGCAAAATGAAGCAAAAACTTGTAAACACCTTTAAACACATCGAAGTCTTGGTGTGGACAAGTATGTTAACATTGATTCAATTCTCCCGTAGAGTGCTTTTCCAACTCAAATCTTAATCCCCGGTGGAAGAAGTCCATCTCTTCAGCATTTAGTTCAGGGAAGTGACTCAAATTTGCATGAACCGTGGCCTGTAAATACATAATGCATCTTAGTTTCATTGATCTACATCAATCAATCTTAGAGACAGTATAGAAGAACTGTATTATTCTTTCTGATTCATTAACTTTGTCGTAATTGATTCTTCTTTCAATTAACAGCAACAAAAGTTCCTTGTTGTACGGCCCCTTTGATAACATATACTTTAAGCCCCACCGTGACATCGCTATTCTACAGAATTTATAATAGTATAGTTCGTCTTGCTTGTCGCGTTCCTTGGTGAGGATCCATCAGGTGGCCTACTACACACATGGCTTCTTCCACTAAAGTTCAACAAGAGCATGTATCAAATATGGATATGGATTGCACTCTAAGAGCCACATGATGATGGATGATGCCCGAGCTGCTGCTAAAAATATTTGGCTGTTTTTTTATCACACATGAGTTGCACACTAGGTAGAAACAAAGACCCTTTATCAATCTACTAGACTAGCTAATTTAAATATCTAATTCTAATTTAAATATTTACGCAAGAAATTTCTTCCAATTAATTAGTTAATTAAATTGGAGATTGTGCTCAATTAGTAGTTATAATCGACTGGAAGATTTAATAGTGTGAAAAACATCTTACTAGGATTAAGAGCTGTTAAAACTGCAGCACCAAGGAAGTAACAAGTTCCTCCTTTGTGTTTCATATTTTGATAGTAGCTATTGAATGCATAGGAGGCATGGTCCTTCACCGAATTTGGAAGGTAGCAAAGTTGGTTTGGTTGTATCTTACTGCAATCTGCTCCGTTGCGACAAGCCCAATCCACAGCCTTCTGCAACTCTTCATCTGGAAACTGCTCATCCGCTGTGCACCAATCCTCAATCTGTCCATCTACCATCAACGCCCCCAATCCAAACGAAAATTGAAAGATAAGAGATCTAACATCTAAAATGAATGTTTAAGATGCATGCTGTTGCACCAGTACTAAAGTACGGTAGCTATTAGATCAGAAAGTTAACTACGTTAACGCAATCTTCAATTACTTTGATGAACACGCATGCACATGTGACTGACAACTCTTTCCATCTTCGTATAACAATTAGAAATGATGGCAGAAAGTATAATGAGGTGTAGTACGAGAGGTATTATAAACTGCTAATATTACCAGATTCTCGCAGAATGGATGACAAGAAGATGATGGCAAAGAGGATCTTCACCAACAAGGCCAACGAGAATTTGCACTTGAATAAGTTGCGGAGGGCACTACCTGACATGGAAGCAGACATTGTTTGTACTAAGCTGTTATACTAAAAATGTTGCGTCTAATATGGAGGGAGTTGATCTGATAATGTTAAGCAAAATTCAATTCTTGGTTTTATATATAGAAAGTTGATTAGCCCATCACATGTAATTCTCTCGTGGTATCATTTTCATGAGTTGGAATGCCCAGGTTATCCTTTTTACATTTACACCTAATATTTTGTATTAGTTTCCTCTTTGGAACTGATAGAAAAACTTTAGCATAAAATCAGTAAATTTAAGTCATGATTAGGTTAGGAGCTGTTGTTTGAAAAAGTACGAAACACTATTACCATGATTCATGTCCTTGAGTAATTATGATTCAGAAGATATATGTGGGAAAATTTTTTGGTTTTGTGAGAAGATTGATATCCGTGAGATTCAGATGCTGTAAATTTGAGTAGATCACCGTATTAAGGCTTGACAAGCAAATAATTCTCTAAAAATACAATTCAGAAAATCAGATCTCCAATAATTTTTGTCATCTGGACATAAAGGGATCAGCGCCTATTTATGACAACAAAGCATAATGGTCATTGACGTGTCGGTCGGTGTACAAGAGAAAATGGTTACCCAAAAAGAGAAAAGAGAAAAAAAAAAAAAAAAAGGAAGAAGAATTAAAAATATTAGTCACGAAAGCATCAACCTCTCCCCACTGTTGAAGCAAACTCAAAGCAGTAAAAGAACAAAATTCTCTTAGCTTTTCCTCTTTTGGATTTTATTCTTCCATCATGCTGCTTGAACTTGTTTACACGAATATAAGTTATGTCCTGGAACATTGAGTGCGTAGCTCACCTTGGACCAAAGGGCATCCATTTTACATGTATTGTTGGAAAATTGGGGAATTTATTCCATAAAGTGTGATTGTAAAGCTGGCTATGCCCCTCTTCAAAATGTCACCAGCCTGTCTTTCATTGGCATCAATTTCTGACTAAGATCAACAATGCACAAAAATCATAAGGTGCAGAATTCCCTTCCCACTTTTGAAGACTGTTGAGAGATCAAATTTGGATCGCGACTATAGAACGTTCCCAACATTTTCATAATGACACTTGGGGCTTGCGGATAGTTAAGAGGTCAAATTTGGTTTTGTGACCATAAAACATTTCCACTTGCTCATAATGGAATATAAATTTGACGACATGTAAGTGTAGCCCTTAATGTTTGAAGCAAAAGTCACGTTCACCTACGCTTGAACCCTCGGTATTCTATCCACCAACATGCACCTATTTCCTTGCTAGAGGAAGCTAGCAGATTGTATAGGCATATCCTAAGGTACGAGGCTGACAACGCATTCATATGATAAGAAAGTAAATATACATTTACAACAAATCTCCTTTTGTTTTCCTCCAGGCAACTAAGAAAAAGAAAAATCCTGCTGAGACACAGTTATAATGCACAAAAGCAACAAAAGTGTCAAGACCAAGCTAAATATACAAGATTCTAGTACTACAGGCATAATTACGGAATAGCACAAAGAGAGTGGAGTCATTTCACTGCCCTCCATCTTTAATGGTACATTTACATGTTCTTAAGCAGGTCTTGTATTTTGGAATACATCCCAGAACTGCTCTGTGATGCCCTTGAACTCTCTTGAAGCTTAAACTTTTCGAACAAAAACTGCTTCTCTGCTTCGGCTTCGTTCAGCCGTTGTTTAAGATACCTGCTTGCATAATCCTCTTCTGACTTCTCGGCCTTGGCAAGTGCAATCCTTTGTAACCTTTCTGCTTCTCTTCTGGCCTCATTTGCCTTGAGCTCGAACATTTCAGCCTCAGCCTGTTTCAGCCTCACGATGCTTTCAAGCTCATCAATTTGTTGCTTCTTTCTTTGCCTCTCCATCTGCAGTGCTGCTACTTCTCTTGTTTTGTCCTTGAGCTCCTGATCACAGGCATCAACAGCTAAGCGGGCTTTCTTTACCATCCTCATCTTTTCTTCTGCAACGATTTCCATTTTTCTGATGGCCTCCTGCACCACATCAGCAATCTTATTGAATGCCTCCTGCGGGGCTATAAGGCGACCACCTTCCTCACTTTCTTGACCCTTAGAGGGTTCTCCATCAAGTTCTGCCGAAGTAATAGACCATTAGAAAAAGTCAGAACAAGAAAGGGAAAAATAAAAAGGAAAAAGAAATCCGTTTGTGTCGAAAACAATCTGCTGAAATGATGATGAGGAACTCCTGTCTAAAAACTAGTATATGCCTTCCCAGCAAAGCGCTCAATCACTAATATATTATAGTGCCAAAGTTGATAACTTCAATTGTTTGATTTTTCTCCACTTATTTGGATTTCACAATCAGGAAAAAAAAGAAAAAAGAAAAAGACAGCTCAATGAACATCATGTTGTATATATAAGAAGTAGTCCACAACTACCACTAAATAGAACCTGGTACCACCCAACTTCTGAACATCAACAAAAGCTCCTAAGCCTTGCAACATGAACAGAAAGTGCAAAAAAAAGCCCCAGCCAGTCAAGAAAGATAAAAATCACCGAGAAAATTAGATTTCTCATGTAATCTAAACAAAGAGACTGATCCAACAGATCCGTTTGTTCACATGTCAATGCAAAACAGAATGAACTTAATGCCTAAGGATATTAAACTCACTCCTGGACATGTCTGGAAGCATGGCAACACAGGCGTAAAACTTTGGACAAAACACTAATTTCCGAGTTAGGCAGATCAGTGTCAAATGTTAGTTTATTGTACAAAAAAAAAAAAAATGAATGTTTTGAAATCCCATGTCCCCGAAAAACTCCCCCCCCCCCCCCCAAAAAAAAATCCCAGGAGGCCGACCCCAACTTTTCATTCTGTGGAATTTCCAATTTATTTTCACTGTTTATTCCTTTTTATTTTTTTACATCAGTGCTTTTTGCTTTGTTGTTCTGAAGAGAATGCAAGAATAAGTATATTAGAACTTCACAAAGGAATGACATTAATGTTTCACACATATACAAACAAAATCATACGATCTTAACCCCAAAAGTCAAGCAAAAACAAACATATCATGCTCCAAAATGCAAAAATAAATGTCCCACCCTGTTCTCTGAATCATGTAGCAGCATGAATTCATGATTGAAAATGCAATTCCAGTATCCAGAAAAATGTAACAACACAAATATTACCTACGACATTAAATCAGTATAACATACATATAGATTGAAGCAAACAGTAAAGGATCTATGGCACAAGCAATTTTCCTGTCGTCGAATATAATTTGTGTCAAAATAAGAGCTATAAATAGGTTATCTAAAAAAGCAATCTTAACAATAAGCATAACAACTTACGAAAAACACATGAAAACTATATGGCATATTTGTCCCTGCCCTCGATAATGCCAGGTTGCATAATCTTTGAACTCCAATTTCTTGTCGAATTATTTTTCATTTTCTAAATGTAAGGTTTTCAATTACTAAGTCCATCAATTTGGTCAAAGAAAAAGAAATACCATCAAATAGCTAGAGCAATTTTATGCCTACTTTGTACCTTGAAAGAACATTCAAGATAGCTTTGCAAGCCATGGGTTCTGCCACCCCTCCATTCAGTTTCTCAATGAGTTCCTCACACTTCCAGAACAATTTTCTGCCCCTGTTATCCTCACTCCCACGAAAAATTTTTCGCACAAAGTCAAGCTCCCTTAACAAAGCATCCCTTTCCCAGCTTGGTGCACAATGCTGGAACACATCTTTAACCCACCCTAACAATTCAGATGTCCTACTGCAAGCTCGGCAGCGGAAAAGCATCTCCGCTGAGCTTGCTCCATTTTTAACACTAGAGCCCATACCTATAAGTCCATTGTGAATAGCACAATCAGTATGAGTCCAGTGAGAGCACAAGTCACAGCCAATCCATCGACATGTGTTCACCTCAAAGTCAAACTTGTTGCATATCACACACATGCAGAGGTTGCAGAAACCATTTCTCTTTGAGCAGATCTCACACGTACAGTCCTCTGCAGGAAGTGCACTTCCACATGCTATGTTTCGGCACCTCTTATACAAGAAAATATCAATAAGAGATGCCTGAGACAAACTGACACTTGGATGAAGAAACGCCTGAATTCCAGTCTTGATAGCAACTAAGATTTCTAGCTGGATTCTATGTGCCATAATCAGTGTTTTATCAGTCAAATCACCCCTGCTCTGAACCAGCTTCTGAAGAAACAGAAATTCCTCTCTATGCTGAGAACCACCTGATCCTTCAAGAAGTATACGAAGCTCGTTCTTGAATTTTTCTAAATACTCATCCGGAAGATTTTGCATTCTTTCTGCTATTACATCCACTCTTTCTCTGGCCAAATCACGAAGAGACATTTTATCAGAGCTTGAGATATGTCGAACAACAGAATGCTCAGCAAAGCCATTCTCCCTTTCCTTCTCCTTATCCAACTTTTTCCCAATCAAAGCATCAGCAGTTGGCCAGGTTTCTCGTGAACTAGCACTTTCTGATGGGGACTCACGGATCTGATCAGAATTTGATCCCCTCTCCTGAAGATTAGGAGATCCACAAGCATCTGGTGATACAAGGGATAAGGAAGTCTGCAGTCCACCTGATCGTGGCTGTTGACGAGGAGGCAGCATTCTTGGTGAAGGTTGGTGATTGAAGTGAGAACCTGATGATGTGCCCATCTGCAAGTGCCTTAATGAATCTGAAAATCACAAGCAACTCTTACTCCAATTCCCATTAATTAAGCTAAACACAATCATACACTCGCTCTTTCTTTCCCCTGAACCAAATAAAAAATCTTGCACGAGCATCAGAACCAAGAATGCAAACTATAAATTACGCCAAATCTTCAACAGGACATTTCAAACGACAAAAAGCACTAAGCCTAAGTAAGCAAAATCTCCAAACTATCAGCTTTTTACAACACATATACAAAACAAAAACACACACACGCACACAGAGAAAAACTAGCTTTCAGCTGGCAAATATCAGCTATTTCTTAATCATAAGCATGAAACCATATCTAAACCCACTACTCCAATGTGATTTTTTAACCTAAAACAATAAGGCACTGAAACAAGAAGCATTCAAACATATTCCCGAATTTGTGAAGAAAATTTAAATAAAGAATTAGAAACAAACCAATAAATTCTATCCTAGCAATCAAAAGAAGAATAAATTAGCCATCCTCTAAAAAAATAAAAACTTAATAGCTAAAGTCAATGAACAGCAAGCAGATCGACTGGAATACACGTACCCAGGCGCTAAAAAGCTCATAAAACACTAAAATTACCGGAGAATTAGCATTAATTGCATCATCTTCATCATCATAATATATACAAGGAAAATAAGATCTAGGGTTGGTCAAATGAGGTGAGATTACTTACCGCAAAACCCTCAATCCGATCAGAAAATTAAATTAATAAAGAGGTTTTTATTCAGAAACCAAAGGAAAAAGGTAAGAAAAAGATGGAAATTATATTAAAAAATTTCCCCTTTAAAAAAAAAAAAAAGATTTTGTTTGAACAAATTTAAAAAGTAGAAGCCCTAGACAGCCAACAAATGCTGTTGCTGGCTGTCGGAGAAAGAAAATGAATGAATGTGAAAGTCAGTCTTGGCTGGGGGATGTTTTGTTACCTTTTGAACCCGTTGAAGGGTGAGGGTGAAATGGGGCTCGAAAAAGAAAAGTTGACCGGTTTGGCAGGTTGTCGGTGGTAATTCAGACTGTGTTGAATGATTGGCCTGGCCCCCACATCCCGCAACGTCTCCATTTTTACTTTTTCCTTTCTTTTTATTTTTTTAATTTATTTTTCCCGCGTCTTTGACTTTAGTTGGATTAGAAAAAATGCAGATAAGACTATGAACATATCTAGTAATAAGAGTTGAGAACGGATAGAGAATTCAACGGTTAATATTCTATAACTTTACTTCAGAAGTTGGAAGTTTCGAATTTCATCAATTTTTATTTTATTCTCTCCTTTTGTAATAGTATAGGTTGACAAAAAAATAAAATAAAATCTAGCAGTAAGAGGAATAAAATTGCGTCCTGCACTGCTTGGACTTTCCTCGAAGCTTTAAGGAAATCTGATTGATCCAAAGTAGCCATCAGGAGTAACATATTTGATCAATTTCTCATATGATACAAGTGTCTACTTCACATCGTACCAAAAAATATGCACATTTTACTTAATTATATGGGATTAGAGCTATGTTTTTAAACTTGGACCGGACCGGCCAGTCGAACCAGTCGGATCGGGAACCGGTCAAGTGTCTGGTTCGAGTTACAGTAAAAAATCGATTTTTAAAAATCCGGTCAAACTTGGTCAAAAACCGAGTTTGACCGGGAAAAACTGAAAACCAGAAACAACCCAGCCACTTTTTTTTTTTTGTCAAAAGTCAAAAGTAAACCCAGCCACATTAATGCTCCATACTTAATCAGATATGGGCTCCTGTATATGTTTGTGGGCTTCTGTATTCATTGTCTGAAGAAAATAGATTCCAACAATTATTTGTCTTTGAGTTTTGACAATGAGATGGGCCCATGGACATAAATCCAACAAATGAACATCAATGCTAAATCAACACATGATTTTTATTTGCTTGGCCCAGTTATCAAATCAAAAGGCAACCAACTTCTTTGATCAATTACAAAATATTAGTAGTACCTCACTTCTACTTCTTTATACTAATTATATTAAAAAGTGAATAATTTGAGTCCATTATATTTATTCTTAATTTTTTCAATTCAATGTTTTTTTAACTGTTAATAGCAAGATATCAGAATAGTTATTGAGGGTATTTTGGCTATAATTTTTTTGGACTAACAACTAAAATTAAGAAAAAAATTATTAAGTGTATATATGTGTGTTTATATATATATACTAGAATGGGCTGGCTGTGTGATGCACAGCCATAGCCCATGTCAGATTTGCATGATAGATAGCAAAATAGCATTAAGGTGGGAGGAAAAAAGGTCAATAATGTCAAGATTTTTAACTAAGAATGCAAAGCAACAAGCCAAATATCAAAATAAATAATTGGCAGTGTAAAATTTGTAAAGCCATGAAATCTATCATCATTTAACCATTTAACGATACCAATGAATATTAACCTCATGAACATTTGTTCTATAAATTTACAAGCCATAGTAGCATACTTGTTTGTTGCATTTGATCACATATGGTTGCAAACAACTTTGGCTAGAAAGCATCTGTCTAATTTCATGCACTTCAAAGCACATGATGGACACCCAAGCTTGAAAACAAACCACCTGCACGAACACACTTTCATATTTGCTGTCACAGCATTTTGTTCACCATAGCATAAAAACAAACCACCATCCTCATGCTCTAATCACAAATCATAGTTAACCTGCAATTTGACTTCACCAATGAAGGCGCAACAAACTGTTACACCAACAAGCTCATTTACGTCCTCATCCAACACCAAGTTTAAATATCTACTCATGGACCATCTTTTGCTCTTCTCCATTCCTTATAAACATTTGTTTAACAAATTCACAGATACATATCACACAATCGTGCATATTCAGCACACTTGTAATACATTATTCCATCAGCACCAATTGCACCATTTGCTGGCCTATTTCATGGTTGGATTATACTCCACTCCGCTCACACTCCAGCTTCACCTGCATATTACTGTTTTGATACAAACTAAAGCTAATATTTTACTAAAATAATAAGTTCTAACTTTTAATTAAGTAATTTCTTTCTGAGTAATCAAAAGTCACATGTTCTATTAGTTTTCTACCGGACTCACAACCCATAGCATCAATACCTTGTGGAAAGTTAAGTTTGTGACAATGAATTTTCAGTTAGACTAAGCATATGATAGTGCAATTAGAAATATTTTAGATATCTTTCATAAAATGTCATTTGAAATGTTGTAATCTTACATTTATATATAGCAATTACTGGGCCATTTTGCATCTTAATTCATCCCCCAAAAAAAAAAAAAAACACACACACACACACAAGGCAAATGGTTTCCGTCCATGTTGTCTCAGCCAGAAAACCAGAACCCCAAAAAGTCTACGAAACATTTATTGAAAAATTAAGATCAGACAAATGATTTTGACGTATAAATTCCTACCTAATTATAGTCCCTTATAATTTTAATTTTTAGTTTCAATGATAACCAAACTCAAGAAATTTACTCCATTAAAAATTGATATGCTCTTCACCAAAATCCAATTTCTAATCAGACTGCTATGAACTTTCACCATGGCGTTCACATGTATGAAGAATATGCAAATAATGATAGATCCATGTACCACAAACTTGATAATTATACCCCATCATTCCTGTTTTTCTCTTTTTAAGAGAAGTGAGTTAGTGGTGAACTTGAAGGATCTTGGATTTCATACCACAAACTTGATAATTATACCACAAACTTGATAATAATACTACAAACTTGGTATGTTCCAGGAAGTACATAGGATTGTTGCAAAATAGCAACTGGTGAACTTGAAGGATCTTGGATTTCATTATTCTCTCGAAATAGGAATCCATATCTAAAATCAGCGTGTGCATATTTCAAAAAGTTTTCAAAAGCAATAAGCCGATCATAAAATAATCTCCCATGTCTACCGTCTGGCAAAATCTTGATGATCAATATCTAGATCTTGAGATTTTGACAACCTTTAAAACTTCACGACCCCAACTAATGATCCAACATGCAGAGAGTGGAGAGTAGAAGTACAAGGAGAAAATTTGGAAGAACAAATTCAAGAAATCGTTGAAAAACAAGAATAAAGATAAGTACATCTCATAATTTGAGGATCTATGTAAATCCATATCCAACAACTCACCAAGTAAAAAGGAGAAAAAAGGTAAAATTTCAGCCTTATTCACAAAACTTTAAAAACTGAGGAAATCAAGAATCCTTCCAACGAACACACTGATCAAAAGTTGCAAGACAGTAATCGAGACATAAACACTTAAAAAAAGGATGGTAAAGAGGGGAAGAGCAAACCAAGGGTAAAAAGAGGAAAATAAATAAAAGATGACTAACGAAAAAGAAAAGGGAAGAACAGCCAAGGTTATGGAAAGAGCAACAACCTCTGTGGTGGGGATTTTTTTTTTTGCACGGCTCAAGTTTTGCGTGAGAGAGAGAGACAACAACAAAAATAAAAAGTCCAGTCTCCTCTCCCCCCGGGCGGAGCAGGGCAGGAGCATGACTTCTGCACTCTCCTAGTTAGACGGCACACTTTTTTACTGGATTCATATTTAGCCACTTGATCCATAGCATCTATGGCCAAAACATTTCCATTCTACGCTAGCCATCAAATCTCACCAAACATTTATATTTTTGGCTGGCATTTTGTCTGATTCCGTACTCATATTGTGAGGAAAAAAGATTGAAAACTACCACCCCTACCCAATGTGTACATTTTTCCTATTTCCTGGGCCAAGAAAAATCTTGCTCAATCTCACCTTTGTCTCTCTGCTTCTAAGTTCTCTCTCAGAAGCAACGGCAACAACAAGAAGGAGAAAAAGACAGTTTAAGGTGCAGCACAGTAATAAACTGTTCATGGTAGTAGTTGAGTTTGAAAGGGCATTTTGGTAAAAACACAGTGAAAAGATGAATAAAAAAAGAAAATAATTTTACAATTACCAAAAAGAACAAAAAATAACAAAAAAAGAGTGTTTGGTTTCAGGTTTAGGAATGGGCAAAGACGTAGTTCTAGAACAAGGCAGAGGAGGAGTGTAAGGCAGCCTCTCAAAATTGTTGACACGTGGCTCTCTCCACGAGCCTCTCTACTACCTTTTTATATAATAGGTAGATATATATATATATATATATATATAATATTTATGACGTCATCCAGTTCGACCCCGAATCGACCCCCGGTCGAACTTTATTAACCCCTGACCCCTGAGCTCAGCCGGTTCGATACCCGGTCCCAGTCTGAAAACATAGGATTAGAGTAGTACCCTGAGTTTGAGGACTGGCAGGATTGATCCTCAAGCCAAGTGCCTGTTACCCTGTTTGGCATCATTTATTTAGACATTTCATGCTCATGTCAAAGTTTGTAATGTTATTTTTTTAGCAAATAGATGCTTCATTTTTTCGGTTTAAGGAAATATTAAAATTAAATTAAGAATTTCAAGATCATGTAATTAATGTCTCTACTAAACGAGTTGAGTTTTTGATACCTGTAGATGCAACATTGCTTTAGAAACCCGGAGGTTGCTATGATACCCTAACCTATTCTTTTCTCAAAGTATCAGTATTTGGCCCATATGTTTTTACAGAGAAAAAGCCCATTTCCTTCGCTTGCAAAAGCAGAGCCAATGGGCCAAAATTCTCACAATAACTGTTTTTTTTTATGCGTCATAATTACCATCATCAATTAATTACCACCTAAACTCAGTATTTCTTTCAAATTGGCATCCAAACTATAAAAAAAAAATATTCACATAAATTTATCAAGTACCTATATCCGACATATAGTTTAGGTGGTAATTAGTAAATGAAAATATTTTACACAATTCCTTACTTTCTTTTTTTGACAATTCGGAGAAAGGGGAAGGGGAACCGACCTTACTCAATCCAAATTGAAAGCAAGGAATGAGAATAAAGCCTAAACTTTACTTCACAAACCCACTCCAAAAGTCATGGTAACTTTTAGAGGGACGTAAGAGCTTAAGTACTAGACTCTAACAAGCAACTCTTCCGATGTGAAAATTTATATTTTTTTGACAATTCAGAGAAAGGGGAAGGGAAACTGAACCCAAATTGAAAGCAATTCCTTACTTTCTCAGCAGGGACTGCAAATTTTATGATAGTCAAAAGGCCAAAAAAAGGGGTTCCATGTTTTAGGGGAGCCACCTTTTCAGCTGGGTGGTAGGCCGAACTTGAATTATGCAATCACCAGGGTAAAAGCTCAATCCCAGACTTATAGTTTGAAAGAGATGAAAAGCAAAGAGAGAAATTGGATACATATCACTTGATTGATGATACGGAAATCATGGAACCGATATGGTGATTGAAAATTCAAGATCACAGTAGTTCCTTTTGAATACGGTCCATCCATCCATCAACTTTTCTGGAATATTTCTCCAACCTATATATCCAAGCGGCTTAACCCTTCAACTTTCCATTGTACCTTTCCTGCATCTTCTTCAAGACCAAAGCACCAGTCTGGATTTTAGAGCAGCACAACCTCTTAGCTTTATCTCCGTTTTCTCTTTTAGCATCTAGGGCTCTCTTTCTATTCACCCTTTCAGATTCCTGAGGTCAGTTCCATGGATTCTCTCAGTCGCATTATCTCCCCTTTTAATTGGCTTCCACCTTGGCACGCAAAAAATCCTGACTTCATCTACTGGATTCATGGCCAGTTGAGATAAAGCTAACTTCTCCATCCTCCTTTTTCAAGTGTGAAGAAACAACCATATATTTGCTCTTTCTTTTTCTTGAGTCAACAGTCAAAACAAGAAAATCATAATCAGGCATGAATAAACAGCTCAACTTTTGCTTGCAAAACAGGGGTATTCCCAAATTGCCAATATGCAACTAAAAATACCCGTCAAGCAACAAAAGCCACAACTACTTCCTTTTTTTTTTTTTTTTTTTTTTTTTGGAGAAGTACAAAAGGCACAACCTTAAGCAGTAAAATTCCTCCGATGCAAGTAATTGACTATCAAAGATGTCAACTTTTTACACAACAACTTCAGCACATGTATAAGAAAAAACTATAAACATATAATTACTTGCTTTCTGCTGGCAAAGATGACTTTGTTTAGCTGGCAAAGATCGTTCTTTTTTATGCAAAATTAAGCAAGAATAACCATTTTAAACCCATTGTTTTTTTATTATATTTTTAATGTTACAAAAAAATTTAAAATTAATCAAAGAGTAAAATCAATTTATTTTTAACAATAATATCAATAATTTCTAAAAAAAATCTAATTTTTTTGTAGGCACAGGAATAATGAATAGCTCAAAGAAACAAGATAAAAAATTGTTAATTTTTCTACAAGAAATTCAGGTTAATTAAGTCAAATTAGTATAGATTTTCCTTTATTCTAACATCTAAATATGAATATACTAAATATTGGGAAAGAAAATATACATTCCATTTTGACTTGGATCACCAAATATAGGACTGACAAAGTTTTCTTGTTCATTCCGAATGTAAAGATATTTTGCGTGAGAAAAACCTACTCAATCATTCCAATATAATAAAACTTTTGGCTCACAACAAGTGCTCTTGTAGGCGTGCGTGCAAATGGACAAAGCATATTTGGGCTGCACATATTTGTCAACGTTCACATATAAGCATGCCTGTAAAATATACATGCATCATTAACAAATAAGAGATTGTATTTAGTTGTTTAATATCAGAACTCGAAGGGAAGGATAAAAAAAAAAAAGAATAATAGGGCTTGTTAGGGAGAAAACTCAAGAAAGTCTACGAAAAAGTGCAAATATATAAGTTAGGAATTAATCTCTTGACTCAAAATCTTTAAGTTGGTAGATCTTGGACTTTTATTTTTCTTCCTCAAAACAATGTGGAAAAAATTAATCTACTCATGAACTTAACAGAGGTCGAGTGTCAGTGAAGTTTTAGTATAATTTTACGACTCAACTAAAAGAATTTTCAAATTAGTATCTAGTATTGTGTGCTTCTATGTTTAAGAGAGTTATTTTTCAATTATTTTGCTATTAATAAAATAATATAATAAATTATTTATTTGCATTTTAAATTGTGAAGTTAAACCAACAAAGATCACTAATACTAGGCTTACATTACTCTAGCGAGGTCGCAATATGAAAACTAGCTCCACGGATTCTAACCAAATCTTAGTTTGCGCAATTCATGTTCGCTCAATGGAAAGTCTCCACGAATGTAAAGCGGCAGTATAAAATATTAATTTCACTGTATTTGGATTTTGTTTTTTTTTGTCGTGTACGAGGATGGAGCATAGGCAACAAAGATTTTAGATGGGGAATTGATTGTTGGGTAAATATTGCAGAGAACGTCTTAAAGCGTCTCATTTTTACTCTTTCCGAGTTAAAATCCTTAGACAAGAATAGAAATCGGACCTTCAGCTGTTGGGGGGACAAAAGTTAGAAGTTATTGCACGGCTTGGCAATCGGCATATATGATTACTATGGACAAATTTGTAGTTGGGCTAAGCTAAATTTCACAAAAAATAATCATGTAAATAACTATGGAGCCTTACATCTTACAATACTCTTACGGTGATATCGAATAAATACATAAAGATGGTGACCAAAAAAAAACTTTGGAAGGTCTCTTCCTCATATCTTATAGCAAGATGGCATATATTGATTTTCTTTTTCTTTTTGTGGACCTTCTCGACAAAGATTGATTTATATTTGCCGATGGTTTTGCTTGTGTAACAAACACCTCCAACATCGTAGCATTACCAAAAGGTGAAGCATATACCATAATATATGTATGTGATTATGCTTTCATAGATGAAGAGATGTATCAACATCAGCACTATGATCATCGAATTTATTCATGTTGGACGAAGTATTCCCTAAAGGGGTGCCACATAGCCATGACTTGGTGCCTTGTGCGGTACCCTCTTGTCCGGCTAAATTGGCATCCTTCGTTTGTGAATCCGGCCAGAGTGAAAGATCCAGTTGGGAAGACGGCTTCTGATGAAAGACCACATCAGAGTTGCTATACAACAACGAGGACGATGGCTGATAATGCATGGCGGAAGAAGAAGAAGAACTGCGTCGTTCATGAGTCTCCGACAACAATCTTAAGAGCTCTTTTTCCTGCCTCATCTCCTTCATTTTTTGCAACCGTTTAAACCTCTCTTGCAACAAAGCGATGGAGGAGTGAAGGGCTGCTTGATCACTTTTTGTCGCCATTTTGATGGAGAGGGAGAAATTGAAGTTTCGATAATCTCTGGAGGGGGAAATGGTAGTATAGGGTTGATCCGATAAGTTTATTATGGTTGTTGCATGGCGGTGAGGTATTAGATATATATAGAGAGAGAGAAAGAGAGAGCACGTGTGAGGTTATTGGTTAATATAGTCTTTTTCTACACATATATAATTAATTAATTCATCCAAAAATATTAAGGGGGTCTAGATGTTCAAAGTAAAATCAAGGAGAATGAGTATCGGCCACAATGCAACAAAATCCAAAAGGAAAAGGGTGGGAGTCCAATCTAAGGAATACTTTTCTTGAGGGTAGAAATGAGAAATGAGAGGAGAGAGGCCGAAGTGGAGCTAAAGAAGAAAAGGATGAGCGGAAAAGGACAAGAGAATGTTAAAACTTAGCGGATGGAAGGTTGTGTTTGGAGGAATAACAGGTCAAGTGATGCAGTGTCAGATTGTCCCCAAGGCCCTCTTTAGCTTTGGAGAAGATGGTGCCTTATTTGGTGGGCTTCGCCATTCGGGTACGTATCATTCAACTTTTTCTTAATTTTCAATTGCCTCTTGAGTTCTCTCTCTTTTGAGACTTTTTAGTTGTTGTAGCCTTGGAATGTTGCATTTGGAGGAAAGATCAGAGCAAGATAGAGATGGGAAAACGACAAGCATTAGAAGTGGGAATAATCTTAGGAGCTCATGATTCTTTGTTTGAACCTAAATGTGTACGTAACCCAACACTTAATAATATATTGAATTACAAAATGCTACCAAACATTCCTTTCCTTATCCCTCTTCTTTTGAGGGAAACTTTTTTCCTTTTTCTTTGGGGTAGTAGAAATAATTGCCCTACTCATACACAGTACATAGACACGCGCTCGAAGAAAGAAACGCTCTCCCCTATTCATATTTTTGTCCCGAAGCAATTGGATGGGGATGGCATGCAGGGATGAAAGCTGCAAATGCTAACGTTGATGATAGGATTCGTGCTCAGAGAATCGACCCCCCTTAATTTACTCAAGAAATTCTTATATATGTATATACTCACCACACTGCAAAGTTATTCATTAAAAAATTTACAAAACCAATTAAGTACTTGCCCTCTTTGATATTGTACTTTTCTTTCTAGGTGACAGAAATTTTGTGCATAATTCGAAAGGGATTGAGTATATGTAAGAATTTCATATTTTATATCAAAAACACAATACAAAAAGTGGGGAAGAATTATGTTTAGAATGTCGTACATTGGTGCGGGCGAAGGTTGTTGCGAAATTTACTGAGCGTAGACAAGACGTGCGTTTTGACATTTGTTGTCGTATGCGTGCGTTTAGCCGAAGGCACATCCGAAGGCTAAGCGGGTTTGTCACTACCAGTCATTCACCAAGGGGTCAGCTGCCCACCAACTTATACTAAATCTTCCTATCTAAACACATGTATATCAGTATATGCATATGTTTGTGCGTTTGTGTTGCAGCAAAAGCCACCATTCTATTATTGAGCCTTCAAGCGGGATCATGTCGCACGACATATCTTCATAATTTGGCTATCTTTGCTTGGAAGATGATTGCTTGTAAGCGCATATTTAAACCATTTTCAAAAGGCTTGACAAGTTCCTTACCCCTTGATATAAATGTATCATCCATCAACTCAAAACTGATGAAAATAGTTTGCCTATTTAGGAAATGGGACCAATCTTTAATATGTTCTAGAGATATTTGATTTCAAACCATTTAACGTTTGTCGTGGGACAAATATAAGCAACATAAGCTTATGGATTATTACTTTGCCTTTTTCAGCACATGAGGGGCCAACAGTAACTGTTTCCTTGATTTTTTCGATCTAAAACATCTACCCTCTCACGCGACAAATACATGCAACAATACTCTGGTGCTACTAACCCTCTTAGCTCTTAGCTAGTTAGGAATATGTTTGCAGTTTGAAGCCAAATTCATATTAGAGCAGACTCCATTTTCTAATTAAACAATCTACTATGATTTCAAATATTTTCTTGGGTTCCTCTACAAGAACTTTCCTTTTCTATCTATCTATATTTCTGTTTGTTGGTGACACATTGAACGTTTCATTTATCCTTTCCTTTTGGTGCACGCTTTTGCCCCTCATTAAGAACTTAGAATCCCAACCAAGATAAGAGTAGGTATGTATTGATATTTAAAGAACTCGATGGTGAACTGGATGGAACTGATTTGATGTCAGTATAAATCTGCTAACAAGAAAATTTAAGGCTTTCAAGGAAATAAATTTTAAGATGGTGAATATTATGCTTGCCTGTTTATGAAGAAGATTAAAAAATAACACACAGGAAACTAATATGTGAGTATTTTTTCTTTTTTTGGGCCGGGAGGGGAGGGGAGGGGAGAGGGGGGAGAGAAATGGAGGCTTTTGAAATGAGATAATAAGGAACGAATAGTAGATTAAGTAGTTAGAGCTCTATGATTTCTCCCACTGTGGTTGGGAGCTCTTCTCTAAAACTGGAACTACAATTTTGTCCCAAGAGTTGCCACATCATTTTGATAACTAAAATTATAATTAAGTTAATATTCACATTGTCATTAGATAAATTAATTGTATTGCAAGAAATACGATTTTTTTTTATAATGAGTTCTTTATCATTAAGAAAATTACTAGTGGTAGGTTTAAATGGGCTCCAATTGGACACAAATTTTATTTCTATAAACTGGAGCAATGCTTAACTTTTTAGTATTTACTTATCATTCTAGAGGGAATTTCTCATTAGTATTTTTTTTCTCCCGATAAAACCTATAGATCAAGTGATAAAAGAATTTTTAAGAAGTTGTCACTCCTCAATTCGCTCTAGAAACTTGTACCCTTGGTTTGAACTAATATCTTTTTTGTCATTAACACGATTAGTTTCAGCAATAATTTGAAGCTCTAATGTCGTGGTGTTTTGATACTCTTGAATGACATTTTAAATCCACACCTTATACAATGTCTAGTACAAATTACACAAGTATTTAAAGTATAAAATGGATGTGGATCACCATATCATAAATATGGATTTGATTAATTTGGAACCTTCACAATATGGATCACCGGGGAGGGAGTGGGATGGGCTAAAAGAAAACATAGTAATTTCAGAGGAAAATACGAAGGCAGGCATCTAGTAGCCCAACGCAATTATTAAACGAAATAATAGCCGTTTTAAGGTTTAAATAATTCAAAACCCACCTTCAGAAAGAGCCCAAGTACATGTAGCATTACCCACTTTCGTACGTTCCGAAACCGAACACATGGCGGTCCTTATTGAGTTCGTCGGTAAATTAATCGAAGCACAATTTGTTAGTAGCAAAAGGAGCCTGCCAAGTACAAAGATGGGAAGAAAATGATGATTTTTCTTTTGGCCTTCATTATTTGCAAGGCTTCATTTGTCTTCAGGAATCCTTGCCAAATTCAAATGTATTCTGGGGTCTAAAAAAAAAAACTTATTAAAGATTAATCAAGTTGGGGAAAGAAAAAAAAAAAAAAAAAGGTGCTCTACCACCAAGCTGCCAAAGTTTTGTAATTAATTTTTTATTCTCTAAACTACCCCTAGTTTGCTGAAATCATGTCTCTTTTTTTCTGTCTTGATGGCTGAGGGGGATAATTTTTCATGGCTTCCTACTTTCTTGTTCTTTAAATGGCAGAATAATGTCCATTTCGTTGAAAAACGATGTTGCTACTTTATTTATTTATTTATTTTTTAAAGATTACAACTTGATGTTATCATTTACTAAAATAAGAAACACAAGCTTGTTGAGAAATTTTGACTGTTCCAAATTTTATTCAATTTAAATTTTGCTCTCAATTTCTGAAGAACAAAACTAGCCGTTGTCAGAGATGGGTTCTTTGGTACTCGACATTGTCCACTTCTCGTGTATCGTCAAACTTCAATTGTATTGACAATCTTGAAGTCAAATATATATATATATATATATATATATATATATATATCAATGTGTTTTTGATGAGCAGGATTAATTTTTAAGTGCGATTCTACAATAATTTCAAAGAAGATAATCTCATGCGAGTATGAGTTACAATATCCCAGAAAGGAATTCTTTGGAAACTAAAATGAGACAATATTAAATCTCCAAATAAGAGGAAAAGGTATAAGAATTCGTAATTGATAAGAAATGCTTGTTTTTTGCCTAGTGTTATTTACTTTTATTCAGGCCCAAGTATCAGCACGAAACCCCGAGTTCCATCAGCTCTAAATGAGACGGACTACCTTCGTGATTTTGAATGACATGGACGACCAATCCATCTTATATTACGTGCTACAATATACTCCCTCTCTCTCTCTCTCTCTCTCTCTCTCTCTCTCTCTCTCTATTTTTTCCTCTTTGGTAGGAGTAGTTTCTAGTGTAGGAATATGTGTTCAATTCACAAAAGTTTTTCTAGGTCTGGCACAACTTCTTCTTGGCAGAAATTTATCTGGCTGGAGAACCGTTTTTCATAGTACAATTCAGATTTTCGACTTGCAAAACAAAATATATGAAGTATGTGTTTCAAAAGTGCTTTTTTTTTTTTTCAAATTTCATTTATGACGCTTCTCTAACTTTGATTGATGTGGGATGACACCCCTGAATATTTACACTTGTTGCCAACAGTAGATACGTGACTTAGATTAAAACATGTTATTTCAATTTTTGTCATGAATGATTCATTAAAAAGAAAAAAGAAAAAGTAGAAATGTAGTTTTGTTTTTGGCATCAAAACCGGCTTAATTGGTGATGTACTTGAGTGTCTCATAAATAATTGATGGATTGATTGGTAAGGTGAAGACTGAGTTCGTACCATTACTATATGTTTAATTTCATTTTCTTTTTTATTTTTTTTCAATTCTTGATCTGTCTTTATTCTCTGTGGACAGAAGATTATTTAAAGGCCAAAATGAGCCCAATGTGGGACAGCAATAAAATTATATGCACATGGAACCCACAAAATTAATAATCATGCTTCTCCTCTAGAAGATAGAGATTAATAATGATATAATAAACCTGATTCAATTGGAGTTAAATTGAGTCAAAAAGTAAATTAATTTGATAGTAACTAGTACACAAGTTTTTTAATTGACGTGACGGAGAGGATGATGCATCCTGGTCCCACGAAGATGACGCTATGATTTTATTATTTTTTCCTTTATTTTCCTCAACACAAAACGATACCGGTAAGTTCCATGAGTTTCGATGCATTAATTCTAAAGGTCATGTAGACTTCGTTGCATATTCACACGTGAAAACTTAGCTTTTTTTTTAGGATAAAATTAACGTGAAAACTTAGCTTTGATTTCAAGAACAGAAGGGTGAAAGATTATGAACCTAAAGTTGGATAGGGACTTTGGGTAATATCGAGGGGCACATTTTTTAAGATTTTATTTAAGATCTTCTTTTCTTGATTCTATTCCTTGTTCCTTTTTGTTTTGTTCCCGTTTTGCTTCTCTTTACGATTGGAGAGCAGAGGATGGTGGATGACGTGAGGACAGTGGGGGCTGGGGGAGGAAGTACCATAGAGTTTGCTAGGGGTAGGCCTGAGTCTTCTTTAGTTACTTTACATGAAGCTTCATGTTTCCGTGGGCTGGTGAGCGATGGCATTAGAGAAAAGCAACACAGAATTTTGATTGAGCACGTAGCTGTCCCAGGAAAAGAACCCATCAATATTCCTACATGATGATGCTTCTGATGTGATGTGCTTTTTCACAAAGCAATTTCGTGTCTGGTTCTGAGTTTTCGTTACAGCATTAACGTATGTTCTTACTACAGCTTTTAGAACTTCAAACCCCAGAGAATTGAAGAGCCAGTCTTATACGATGGTTTATTAATCATCAAGATCATAATATGACGAACAGATTAACCTATTCCTTCTTTTATTTATTTTCAAGAACGATAAAAATTTAAGCTACTCCTTCTACCTCCAATTCAAGCTAGCAAAATTGTACAAACTTGCATCTTTGCCCCTTAGAAACAATTCGTATACAACCTCAAGAAAACCGACTGGATTTAATTTCTTATGTACGCACGAACATACATGTAAGAAATGAGATGTCACATACTACTATAGTTAACAAATTAGTAGTGTTGACGTTTTTTGGTCCTGGGGTAGTATAGAGCTAAGATATGGTTGTCCAACATTACTCCTTCGGGATAACTCTTGAGAAGTCCAACAATAATCCACTAATGAATAATAATTATGACGAAGAATTTTGTGCATGTAGTTGAATTCTAGAGCATGAAAATATGTCCAAGTTGACTATAGATGAATCTAAAGAGGACCATGATGACATTTCACATATGTAGCTTTAGGCATTTCACCAATTCATCCCTCTTTTTTTATTTGGCAGCACTAATTCGCAAGCGTTTGACAATATTGATTGAGCTAATATTGTCGCACGAAGCTGTATTAACAAGTTCTCTTATTAATTACAGCAGAACAAATTACCTTAACTTGCTGGAGATACTAGCTAGGTGTGCATTCTCTTGAATACAAATTTTATTTAATTTTCAGGCGGACATGTTGCAAAATGAGGAGGATTTTTCTGGGAGAAAAATGCTAATTGCAGCATCAACGTTATGGTTTTTTTTTTTTTAAAAAAAAAACATGTACACTAATTGGTCTAGATGCTACAATGTTGTAAATAACAACCCTTATATATCTCACATTTGATCATATGTTACGATTCTAGATGGACCTGTGTGCATTATGTAAATACACAACTAGTAAGAATAAAAATTAATTTACTTCCCTTTCGTCAATGTTGCTGTTGGTTTTTCACTTCGACATCATGCATGGACTAATAAAAGTTAGGATATGGGGCACTGATACCCTCCTTTAACCTTCCAAGATTACAAGAGGAAAAAGAGCCATGAAGATTTCTTTTTCTCTTGATTCCTTACCTTTATGTCCATCATCATCATCCCCATGTTATCATCTCCGAATCTTTCGATAAAACACTAATCATGAAACCGGGCTTCCTTTTAATCTTTCCTGTTAAATATTAATTACAAATACCATTAGCTGATAGAGATGATGGATGATAATAACTTTTATTTCTCAATCTAGTGTAATTCTTTAAAGAATTTTAAGGAATTATAGATTTTAATTGTTTTTTACTCAATTTCTTGTTCATTAATCGACCGCATCAGTGGTATACATAGGATGTTATTGAAAAAAAGAAATTTTTATCTTGAAATTATTTTTAATTTCAAAATAAAAAATCATCTTAAAAAGGAAAAAAAATAAAAAAGAAGAAGAAAGAAGAAGATGATCATCAAGGTAAGACTAATCCAAATGTACCTACTATGGCAAAAAGAATCAATTTATGCATTACATGTTACAATTACAGTTCATATATGTATGCCATGGGCTTCCTCAGATTCCCGATTTTGACATGAAATTTATCTCAATGCAATTCTTGTAAATATCTGTAGGTACTAGAAAGGCTTGATGGTGTATATATGTACGTATGCATTACATAACAATGACTCCATGGCGGCGTTGCTTTCATTAATTTGTCTCTTTATGGTGAAACATCATCGCAACTTTCCATTTTCTTCCAAGAAAGTACAAAAAATCAAGTATAATACGTCAAACGATTGTATCCTGTTTAACTAGCAAATAGTATGCCAATAATACTCAAAATACGTTATCACTACGGCAATATATACCAACAGATAAAGATCTTGAGCTCGATAGCTTTATTAATTATTCTCCTGCATGTAAGTGATCGGATGTCCAGCATAATATAGAAGGCATAAGAAAATGGGGGGTGGGTCCTTTTTTTCTTTCCGGTTGAATTTAGTTTGCTGTCTTGCAGAATAGATTTGAGGTTGCTTATGGTTCTGGACAACCCCCAAGAACCCACCCTCGACGGATCAAACAGATGATAATGACCGGGAAAGATCTAACGTCTGCAATGATGTGGCAGTGGCAGCCCACCATTTGTAACGTCATTGCCAATCTATTTCTTAGGCAATAAATCGATTAATTGGTAGCAATTTTCCCTTCATTTGCGCAGAAAAGACAAGCCCCTCGGCAATGGGCATAGCTAATTATCTCTTTTTTTTTTTAGAGGCAAGCTAATTATCTCTGACGAGTGGACAAATGCTTGTGACAATTTAGTTTACCTTATGTATGGACCAAGACTCTTTTTTCCTATGAAGATATTTACATGTTATTTAATGTTTAATTTAAATCGTAACTTTTTTACATGAAAATCATAAACTTATAGTGGAACTTAATTACTAAAATTTGCCACCATTGCATTTGATTTGTGTAATTATTAGCGCAAGAAGATTCAAACATCTAACAACCTTGTGTGAGAAGAAACTCTAATGGAACAAAATTAGTAGCAAATGCTAAATGATGAAAAGAAGAATTCGTAGTATTTCAATCAATATATTATGACAAGGTTATGTTATATTCGTAATTTTTATTAAAAATAAAAACTTTTAAGAAATTACTAATTTCATTAAAAATTTTTATCTTTTTCTTTTTATGTGTTACCTAATTTCACCATTGATGTATGCCCTTGACAATAGAAAACAGAATGTTACGGAGAAAGGCATGTTACTCCGTGAATAAATAGGACCACGAACGACCTGTTAACATCTGCTCATGTTTTCAGGGCGTATCTACATATATGCCATTTGACTCACTTTGCTGCACCTGCACTGCAACAATGTGCGGAGACCGCCGCCCACGGTTTTCGGATAAATCCAGGAAGCTACAACTTTTTTTTTTTTTTGACGTGACCAAAAGCTTGATGGTTTCTAATTTAACATATTATTGTTCTATACGATTTCTGATAAAATGAGAGATTGGAAAAAGAAAATAACAAAAAGAGAATGTACTAATTAATACAATTGCTCTTCGTTTAGCTGAAAAATATTGAACAACTTAATCCAAATTACTATATTAAAGTTTTAACATTTAAGGTAAAAAAATAGTAGAAACTTATATAAGCTATCAAGTTTCATAAACTTTTTAAGTTGTGATGACATTTGTAAGATGTAGCAAGCAATTATTATAGCAAGTATTGGATTTTCTTCACAATTTAACTATTAAGAATTTGTTTGTAAATGTCTTAAAAAATATATATGTATATGTATACGCGCACCCACACATATACATACACACACCATAATGCAAAAAAGAGACTCCGTCAGAAGATGCTAATGACTTAGGAGTACCACTTTTCCGCACAAAAAGACAGATTAGATTAATTTTTCAAAAAACAAAGATAGATTAGATTAGATAAGATGATGCACACTCACTCTCTCATCATCATGTTCATGTTTGAGAGGAATATTCCACGCATACAGGTCAGGACGGTTGAAGGCCGGTCTTAAAGTTCTTGTAGAATTGTTTACTTTGAGGTAAGAATCGGTGTCAATTGGTTAACCTGTCGCTATTCTAAACGAAATTCACCGCACCCATTTATTTAATTTGCTAATCGTAATTAACTTTATTACATCTCATGATTATTTTTCGAGAAAGAGTATGAATTACCACCTAATGATATGTCTGAGTAATAGCTATTCTTGTACGATTTTAAATGTTTTGTAATATAAATTGAAGAAAATTACAAATAACAAAAAATTCTTGCATCCACTATTTTTCATTACTTTTTTTTTTTTTTTTGGAAGCATTTAACATTTAACATTGACTGTAGAGTGTTCCACCGGCAAATATTTAAAAATTAAGTTCGATTACTTTCATTTCTAGGTCCAAAATTGACCAATATCTGAGAGTTTCTAGATTTTCTTTTTTACCCCCCACCGACTTGGGGAAGTTGGGAGTTGGGGGCATTGCCAGTGTCCAATTTGGCCACGGACAAGAGGCATCGTCACAGCGATCGTTGGCTAATTATAATAAAACAGAATTTAGCTCTGGTCTACACGTTTCCGCAATAGGGGCATTTAAAACGACCTTTTTATCTGTGGAGCTCTGAAAGTAAGTAAGAAACTTCATCATTCCTTCTTCTACTGCGACTTTGCATATGTACTGCATCAACAAAAAGTTCCAGATTCTTTGTTTTTAGCTTGCATAAAGACACAAGGGTCACTCTTTATTTATCTTCAACAATTTTTCCATTACTTCTCCCCACACACAACCCACCCAAAAAAAAAACTTAGATAAATTTCAGCCTTTCTCCTCTAATACATATCAAAAGATTCAAACTTGAAGCTTCTCAAAGGTATGTACTGGTTTCTTTTATGGTTTTTCCTCTTCATTCTTGTTTGATGTTATTGAGAGTTAGCCTAAATTATGATCTGGGTTTGATAACTTGATCCCAAGCTTTTCCATCTAAAGATGTGAATTCTTTTTTTTTTTTTCTTTAATCTCTGTTTCTGGATTTTTGGTTTTGTTTGGTTCTTTTAAGTTATTTGATGTGGTGTCTATTTGTATTGGTTAAATAGTTTGCTTTGTATCTGTAACTGAAATTCCTACCTCTGTGAAATCTTGGTTCTTCATTTTGTTCCTTTTAAGACTAAAAAAGTTCTTTTGTCTTCTTGTTATTACCAAGCCTGCCCTCTGCTTTTTACGAGTGGACACAGTTTTTGTGTTTGACTTTTGGATCCATTTCTCTCCCTCTTTCCCTTTCTCCGTATGTTTTTAACCATGAATCTATTATTCCTTTTGTGCGTCTCAAAATTTGATTCTTCCAAGTTGTGAATTGTGATTGAATTTGTGGGATTTCTTGAAGATTTGAACTCGATTCCTATTATATATTGTTATCAGTTGTAAAGAAGTGGAGGAATTGTAGGTTCTTTGGTTAATTGCCTTTCCTGAAAGTACTTTTCTATTATTAATAGATATTTTGTTACTTGTTTTCTTTTCCTTTTATTTTTTTTTATTTTATTTACCAGTTTATTATTTATCTGGCCACCTGAGTTGTGCAAATCTGAGGTTGCTAATCTGATTGTTTGGCATGATAACTGATTCGTCAGTTCTGAAAAATTAGCTCATTTATGATTACATGACATAATCCAGTGAAGGGAAGGCGAACTTTATGGAATATTTTCAGTCGTTTTGGTTGGCATCTGAACTAAGTTAGGAGTTCATTGTGAGCTAGATCTTTCACTTTCGTGTGAATGAAAAATTAGACATCTAGAAGGATTGAATTGCTAGCTATTAGAGGATTTATTGAGCTTATTGCTATCGAATTCAATAATGTGTAGTATATTGAGCATATTGAATACTTTTGAAATACTAGCCTTTAGCTTCTGGTGTAACCTATTAGATAATGTAAGCTTTCAGTCTTGGATGAGCTGTTAGGGAAGATTTTTGCATCTCTCTCTCTCTCCCTCCCTCCCTCCCTCCCCCCTCTCTCCCCTTCCCCCCCCCCCCCCCTCCTGTCTCTCTCTCTCTTTGTCAGAGTATAATTTTGGTTTATCTCAATATCTGTATTTTAAGGGTTCATATCTGTATTCTAAAGTAGAAGTCTAGTTGATTCGGTTGTTATGATATATTAGGATTCTATAATTCTTTCTTCAGTATATAATCAATTATATGTTTCGCTGTCATTTCTATGCATCTTTATTCCTTAAAATGTAATATTTTCACATGGAAATTATTGACTTTCGTACAAGGTCAGCAATGCATAAAGTAAGGCCCTGCAGAAATTACAGCTCAGTTAGAAGTTTTTTCATGATCAAATTCAATATCTCTTCTATTAAAATTGTTTTCTGATGGTATGCCTTTGTAAAACCAATCATAACTTAACTCCTATAATAGTAGGTAATAATCTGGCATCTGCAATCTACGGGGCTAAATAAAGGGTTGTCTTTTGTTTCTTCATGACATTTGTTATGCAGTCTTCATTTATCAAATAGTAGGAAAGTTAATTCTGATAAAGGGGCACAATTACTTGCTTAGAAATTGAAACATAGGTTGGTTAACCTGGTTTATTGATGGCTGCATTCTTAGAGGCTTATACTAGGACCTTATGTTATCTTTGAGTTTGTCGTGGTACTTCCCTATATAAGAGTTTTGAGCCTTATAAAGCTGAAGACCATGAAGTTCATAATGTTGCATTTGGCAAGCTAAAGGCGAATTCTTCAGGAGGAGATTATATCCTAATGAGAGAGACAAATGCATTTTTTACTTAACCTTCTTCCTTATGTAGATGCAAGTTATGAAAAATATAACCTTGTGTTTCCATTTAGGGGAAGTGAAGGGAGAATTTCTTTTGTTAAATTTTCCTTCCCCATCTGTAGATTCAAACCCATAATGGCAACAATCCTCGTTTGAACAGTAGTGAATAGTACATCCTTCGGATGTGAAGGTTATATTATTCTCATCTGATTCTACAGGGTGTCAAATACATATTTCTCTCTGTCGACTATATACTTTCTGCTCTTTTGATATCAATTTTAAGATATTTGGCTTGTATTTATTGTGAGAACTGGCTTGCAGATAAGCAACATGACAAGTTCTGTTATCAACCACTTTGCTGCCTGTCCCTGTTGATTGAATTGAGATTGCATATAGTCATTCACTAGTTTTTTCTCCTCATGATGATTTCATTGTGATCAGTAGTTGCTATGAAGTTCAGACAAATTCAAGTGCATCTTGTCTCAGTCCCTCAGAAGTTAAGTTTGATGTCATGGTCACTTGTAGGAATCCTTATGGTGCCATTTTCATAATTGAACCTGGGACATATTTAATGCTGAGTGTTTCCCATCTTTATTACGAGTCTATCGACGCTTTCCTTGGAGAATTTCTCCTGATGGGCTCATCTTTGCCTGGGGAAGTTTTTAGCACTCTAAAACAGTTCTAAAGATTGATTTCTGCACTCCTAATTAGAGGCTTTAAAGGCTTACTTGATTACTGTATCTCGTGTGTTGTTGTTATAGCTTTTCTATTCTTACAGGCTTTGGTATGTCCTCTCATACCATGACTCAGTTATTTAAGAAGTGATTGAGAAGCTGTCTATGTATTCCAAGATGACATTGTGTTCATGAACTGCATTGTCTATATTTCTGGTGTTATTTTCTGTTTACTTTTTTCTCTCTCCACAAAATTATGCAAGCATTTTCAGCATGTTCTTTTTTTCTATTGCAGATATTTGTGGTTTAGTATATTCCATCAAATCCCCAGGAGAAGTAGCACTTGTCTTGAGCACTTTCCAATCAAACAAGCCCTTTCTCTGCTTACTGGGATGTAAGGCTTACTGTCTACTTGCATTGGCCGAGAGTTAATTGTGACCTTTGTTATTGACTTCTTTGGTTAATCCATTTTATTCTTCTTCAACAGGTTGCCAGAAATTACTACACCTTGATTCCATCCTACGGCCAATTTATTCTGTTATTCTCAAATGCAAGCATCACAGGCTTCTCAGACATCAGAAGCTATCCACATGTTATACCATCAGCCATTTCAGCAGATTGAATCGTATAACTTATCCCCTTTTCAGGTATTGAACAGCAATGTTTGTGCTGATAATAGCAGCCAAGGGACCCAGGTTTCATTTCAAGCTCGCAATGAACAGTTCTTCACCTTGGAATCCTTACCTGCAAATGATTACGTAAACACTGATTCCCCTTCTGCTGTGAGCATCTCATCTAACAGGAGTCCTTTATCGCCACTGGGTTCCCAGTCATATATGTCAGACGTTCACCACTCTTCAGATAATACCTACGGTTCACCGTTAAGTGGGTCTTCTGGTGTTGATGATGGCAGTGAATTGAGGCATGTGCTGCGAGAATTGGAGATCAAATTGATGGATGAATCTGAAATTGATGACAGCTGCAGTTGTTCTTTCAACAATATTGTCCCACAACCTCATTTCTCAACAAGGGGTAACCAAGTAGTGCAAATGGCCCATAACTTGGACTTGAAAAAATTGCTTCTTGCCTGTGCTGATGCAGTATCAAATGCTGATATGTTCGTTGCAGAAGGTTTAATGAATGCGTTGGAACAGAGGGTTTCAGTCTCAGGGGAGCCTATTCAGCGATTGGGTGCATACATGTTGGAAGGGCTTAGAGCAAGGTTGTTGTCCTCAGGAAGCATAATATACAAAAAACTGAAATGCAAAGAACCAACAGGTCCAGAACTAATGTCTTATATGCATATTCTTTATCAAATCTGCCCATATTACAAGTTTGCATACATGTCTGCCAATGTTGTGATTGGCGAAGCCATGGAAAATGAAAACAGAATCCACGTCATTGATTTTTGTATTGCTCAGGGAAGCCAGTGGGTTTCTTTTATTCAGGCCCTTGCGCATAGGCCTGGTGGACCTCCATATATTCGTGTTACAGGTGTTGATGATTCCCAGTCTGTTCATGCTCGGGGAGGAGGACTTGATATTGTGGGTCAGAGGTTAGCCAAAGTAGCAGCGTCTTGTGGAGTACCATTTGAATTCAATGGTGCGGCTATATCAGGATGTGAGGTACAGCTAGAGAATCTTCGTGTTCAACAGGGAGAAGCTCTGGCTGTCAATTTTCCTTACATGCTGCATCACATGCCTGATGAGAGTGTAAACACTATGAATCATCGTGATCGCCTGTTAAGACTAATTAAGAGCTTGTCGCCTAAGGTAGTTACTCTTGTTGAGCAGGAGTCAAACACCAATACTGCCTCATTCTTTCCCAGGTTCTGTGAAACACTGGATTACTATACAGCTATGTTTGAGTCAATAGATGTTGCCAGACCTAGGGATGATAAGCAGCGGGTGAGTGCAGAGGAGCATTGTATCGCGAGGGACATTGTCAACATTGTAGCATGTGAAGGGGCTGACCGGGTGGAAAGGCACGAACTTTTTGGTAAATGGAGGTTGAGACTAACAATGGCTGGATTTGCTCAATGTCCATTGAGTTTCTCAGTTGGCCATGCCATTAGGGACATGTTGAAGGAGTACAATCCAAATTACTGGCTTGGGGAAAGGGATGGTGCTCTTTTTCTTGGATGGAAGAACCGACCCCTGGCAACTTGTTCCGCTTGGAGGTGAGACAGCACCAGTAGTTGCTGCACGAAATATGTAAAATTTTTCTGACCAGTTGATGCCACTTTCTAATGCAATTGTTGCTCTCGTTTGTATGTATTCTAGCTAAGATTAGCAATATTTCTTTAGAACCCTCCTTTTGAGAGCTTAAGACTTACTTTGTACATGTAACTAGAGTTGAAATTGTGAGCTCTGAACTCTCTCTTCTCGGTAAAGCAAGGGACTTTAATTTTTCTTTTACCAGGTTTTAGTCGGCTAACAATGATAACCCTGATTTCCCATCCGCAGTTAGGAGTGTGTACAGGTCGGATATCCAATCTGCATAGGGTATTTTCTGATCCGACTCGCTATATGCGAGTTAGGCAAAATTATAACCTGTATCCATATCTGTATATGGAGATATCTGATGAGTCGAATATCTGCATTTTTTCAGGTCGTACTCGCATACTGTTAAATTTGCTTCAAATCCTAGATAATCTAATAATAATTAGAGCGTCATTTATAACAAATATCAACTTAAATAACATATATTAAATCAAGTGTTACAAATCATGAATTTATCGCAAGCACTAAAGAAAATATTAATTTTTTGAGACAGAGAAATACCTTATACACAAATCTTATAATATAAACACCAATTGTGTTTTTGAGGTAAAGAATGAAAAAAACACACAAAACAATTATCATAATTAGAGTTTATATTACCGCATTTTCAATTTTTCACATTTCAATGTTGATAATGCAGTACTTATTACTGCCTAAGATAACAAAATAAGAATAAAAGATATTGATATTAATATTAATAAAAATAACAAATACTATATAGTAATTTCACATAATAATATATAATAACATATTACATAATAATAATAATATCACATAGTAATATTACATAATAATATCACATATTAATATTAGGAAACCTTATAAGAATAAAAGATATTGATATTAATATTAATAAAAAATAACAAATACTACATAGTAATTTCACATAATAATATCTAATAGCATATTACATAATAATAATAATATCATATAGTAATATTACATAATAATATCACATGTTAATATTAGAAAATTTTATAAAATTACATCATTACCCCCATATGCGGGTCGAGTCGGATAACCGTTGGGTTTTAAAAATCATGATTTGTATCCAACACGCTTAATAGAGTAACCCGCATATGACACGTATCTGCTAAAATCTGGCGGGTCGGATACTCGCATTTTTCAGATCGAGTCCAAATTGGATCGGCCAGGTTTTCGGGTCACCGAGTCAACTTGCACACCTCTATCCGCGGTGCCTGTCATTAGTGCTAATAAATAGGATGTATACCTAGACAAAATCTCTGTGCATTATATACAGTAAAGAATTTTTTGCGTGGTTGTAGTTTGTCAATTATTGTCAAATTGAGTTAAAAACTATCTTGCTCTGTGCAATCTGCAATGCGGTTCTTCTATACGGGTCAATGAATGACTACCAATTTTTGCCTCAACAAAATTCAAATCCACTTCAGAAGGATTGAGTCCGAAAAATACTCATTATTTGAGATTGGAGATGTCATGCCCCGTGCTCCAGGACGTGGCACTGCTATGCCTAGACTACGCTAAAGCACAAGGTTCAAATGGTCAAAGCATTTAAACAAATTATCCCAAGTATCACGTATATAAACAAACATCAATCTAATTTTTTTTTTATAAATACCCAATATGTCAATTGGAACTTCAATTACACAACTAGAGTTTCAAAACATACACTAATATTTTCTAACAATACTAACAAGTTTATCAGTAACCACGCTGCCATCATCAATCCTAACTTCGAGAGCTAATCCAAACCTTGGTTCCAAAATCATCATTCTCTGTGTATAAAAACAAAGGGGTGAATGAAAACTCACCCAATAAATAGTACAAGTATCACTCTATTGGCTTGAGTATGCTACATATACATATACATGATATAATTCAAATAATCATTATTTCAATCATAATACATGTAAATAAATATGGTTCACATAACATTTCATATAGATACTAAAGAGAGAGCCCAAGTAATAAAGTACATTGACCCTGGATATCCAGTTGTTAACTACGACCTGGTTAACACGGTTCAAATCCAACTTTCACCCGATTAGTCCGGTTCAAAACAATGTACTAACTATCACCCGGTTAGTGCGGTTTAAAGGTCATATCACCTCCATCAATGTAAGGAACTAGTCCTGTCAATAATTACCTTACACAAGAGCTTAATCACAAAACTTTCATTTATTTATATTTGATCACATTTACATATCTATGACAAATTATTAACATAATCATACTCATGTCACTTTAATATATACAAAATAGTTTATAAATCATCTTTGTAACAAATACATTTTAAAAGTATAAAGGATACATGTACCACTTATCTCGGTCCAAACTAAACCAATTAATTCGAATAGAAACGATCCCCGTCTTCACCTAAATCACATAATTAAACTCTTAATCATAAGTTTACACCATTAATAAATCTTAACAAAACTTAATACTAGACTCTAGACACAAAACAGAACCAAAAGAATCAAAAAAGGACAAACTGGTGCCATCACGGTGCTAGCCGCGGGGCGGCTGGTGCCGCGGCTCACACCAGAGAATAGCCACACTGGCTGCAACCAGCCGCGGCACTAGCCGTACCAGAAAGCTGGTTTCCATGAGCCTGCACAACATATCTTGGCATCCAACCTTCCAAACCTCACCAACCACAGACTAAGCATTTAATCCAACTTAAACGTGACAAAATAAGTTAGGAAATCGAAATTCTTACTCAACATAATCATTAATCACAACCAACCATAAATCTCCCAATTACTTACTAACCAATATTTTTTATAACACCCACAATCAACCAAAGCATAAACCTATCACTCTTATGGTCTTTAAAGTATAGCAATTTTCAATGAATATTTCACTTGTTCATTTCCTCAAACACTTAGTAGACAATCCACCCAACTTATTATTTGGAAAGAAAACTTAAGAAACTACCATCAAATACCATCAACCACTTAACATTACTCACCATTAATATCATGACCCATAGTCACAAAAGCATAAACAACTCCAAAATGGCATAATAAATCAAGAAACATTATCTAATACTCAAAGCATTTCATGGATCATAAACCCAAGTCATATTTGTTCCTTACCCTCAAATGCTTTTCATCCATAACCCATTATAGCAAAGCAACCATTCAAACCCACACACACACTATAAACTCTAAGCACAAATCCATTAAAGCATAGCAATTCCAATTTGACATTTCACTCATCCATTCTATCAAACACTTCATATGCATAATAACCAATCTCCACTTTTGACAAATAGCCTATGAAACCACCATTAACTCTCAAATACCACCAATAATCACAATCCAACAATCAAAATTCCAATTACTTATGCTTACACACACAAAATAGAAAAACCTACAACCAATCTTAAGCATAACCCCCATTAATGACACAAAAACAAAACCATCAAAGCATAACTCATAGTCATAATTGCATTAGCAACTCCAAAACTACCTTAATCATACACTAATTACTCTAGTTACTGACATAAAGAAAAACCCATAAAGAGCATAGTTTGGAAGAAAAATACCTTGAAAAAAAAGTTGAGTTGAAGCTCCAAGTTCCTTTCTTCTTTGAGAGAGAGAGAGAGAGAGTAAGGAAGAGAAGATGGAAGAAGAGAGGAAACCGTGAGGGAGAAAAAGAAATAGAAAGAAGAGGAAATTGAGATGAAATGAGGGAAAAAAATGTTTTGACATTTTCCACCCAAAAGCCAAATCACAAAATAACCCCCCCCCCCCCCCGGCCCCCAATGTTCTAGGTATTACAGGAGATGTTCAAAGATGTTTCATAATTATCATGCTAGCTACAAATTTTCTACGCATGCAATTTGTCTGTGAGACTAATTTCTTTTTAGACGAGTAACGTCATTTCCATTACTTTTGTGTTTTCGTTATCTCCATTTTAAAAATTTAAACTTTCACGTTAAGAGTTTTCATCTTAAGTCCTCCTATCACTTTTCTTTATTCTTTTTGACATTTTCCTTGCTTATATCAGAAGGCTAAATTGATTTGCATCGGTATTATCCTTCCTTGGAGTCCCAACTCCCAAGATGCAACCAATAAAGGATGGAAATGACGTCATGAATCAAGAATTACCATATGTGGTCAATTCCAATTCCCATTAACTTTGCTTAAAGACAGATCATTCGATCCAGTACGAGGTGGAGGCAATCAATGGTTTGTAAACTGAAACCTAGAAAACTAACAGCGTGGCTTTTTAGAAATTTGTAAATGGGCACGGGCAGTTACGTCACTGGATCAACGTCACTCAGGAGTGAGTATTGCGTGCACCACGCGCGCCACATGGCATGCCACATGGTGTACTAGAACCAATCACACATCGCCAAATAATACAAGATATGACCCACCATTGCCACATGGCGATAAATTATTGGTTCTAGTACACCACGTGGCAATGCACGTGGTGTATTGTATACTTTTCCCTGGATCAACGTCACATTCTGCTACCAGCATCAAGGATCCAAACTCCATACACATCCAAGAAAAGGCATCAGCATCATTCCATTTGAGTCTGACACCACCGCAGTAGGCTATTTTGTCTCCCTGGAAACCTCGTACCACCCGTTTATTATCAGGCATGTCGAAGTACAATTTGAGTGTCCACTTCTATCGTTCTCTTTTTAATTTTTCTTCTTTGATTTCTATCTTCCAAATATGAGAAGTTGGTTACTGAGGCTATAAACAATTAACCAATGCCTCGAACTATGACCTCCCTCTATATGTAGATGGTCATGTATGTGTCTGTTGAATATATCTGTTTGTTTAATAGATCTATGTATATGAGGGCTGCGCAGCAAAACGCTGATAGCTTTATCCCCGATGTATGATTGATTTTGTTACCTCAAAATGCAGCAGATTTTTGTTGATTCTATTGTATTCTATCTATGTGACTGATCTTAACGAATCCATTTGAATTTATGCGCCTAAAAAACCTTAGGAAAAGGACTAAAAATTAATTAGTGCAACTTTAATTTGTGCCATCAAATTCATGTAAATACAGGATTAATTGTATGCCGTTTACCCTTGAATTTACTTGAAAGAAGGGTTTGTTAACGCAGAAGAGTGTGTGGCTGTGTGTGTTTGTTGCATCCATTGTGTCTGTTGATCAATTATGAATACATGTCAACGGGGGGGATAACAAGGCCTAGGACTATGATTATTGTGTGATCGTGTGTGCTTATACACGAGCATTTAGACAAAAAAAATGCCGAGCTTTTTATCTCCTTTACTCGATATATCACAATTATAATGCCCACCCTTGTAAGGCCCACATTCAGATAAAAACAAGGTGCATTCTCTGCTCAGGCAAATTTAATCGTTTGTCTATGATTTCGTTGACTGGTACTCGAAAATAGTGATCAGTTTCATTTTTTATTATTATAAGTGATAATGTGATGGGCGATAATTGCAGGATATACAATAATTTTTTGTTCAATTGAGAATGTGTTGAATTTCAAGAATCAGTCAGTTCAAATGGCAACTGAACGGTCACAGGAAGAATATGCAGATTGGCGTGCTAAACAGAGAGAGCGTGAAAGAGAACGTCGTCGAATGCGGGACAGGCAGAGGAGGCAATCTATGACTTTTGAGGAGAGAGAGAAGCACTTGGCTAGGCGACGTAGAAATTATCAGTTGAGGAGACAGAGAGCAGCCAATGCTCAATTGGGCTTTCTGCAAACAAATATGAATATCAGCAATGCCAGTACTGAAGTTGAATCAGATATGCAAAATGACAATCAAGCCCTTGTTTATGAATCCGGTGTCCAATCCGATTGTGTAATTCAAGATGGTTTCGGTGAAGCATATGAAAAGCAAAATGCTTCAGTCATGAAGTTTGATGGTATGGTATGCCTGATTTCGGATAAATATACAAACGAGCATAGGAAAAAAATGTGTCTACTCGGCTGACAAAAGTTTAATGCTTTGAACCATTCTGTTAGACCAATCTGCACATAGTTATGCTGTTCGCCTGTGATTCTAATAGGTGAGACAACATTTCATAATGCATACACATATCCAAGAATCCCGCGCTTAAATCAGATCAAACAACTTGCACGAAGATTGAATTCTTTTGTAGACAAGTCCAGCGCAAACAGTCGAGGAATTGGAGCAAATTTGATAAACGAGGAAACGGTTAATCGTCTCAGTAAGTGCAGAATCAACTTTTTTGGTATTTTTGAAACTGCTTTTTAATAGTTTTGAGTTATGTTACGTGGACTCTTCACTTTGTTCTGATGTATCCGTGTCCGGATAACATAGATTTTGAGCAAATTATAATCTGATGGAGGGATATGGAAACATAAACGTGTTTGATATGGTTTAACAACTGGTATAAGTCTCTGGTTCAGTTGTTCGTGGAAGAACAATGCGGCTTATTCATATCAAACATCTTGCAAGGGCTCTGCATTCCAATCCGCAAAAAAAGGTCTGAGCAAAATCAGTTTATGTAAAATGCAAGGTATAACTACAGTGGGTTAAACAGTTTCTTCTACACTCAGGGTTTTGTTGTTATAGGAATTTTTGTATTAATAATTATTCTATTGAAATCATTACTTAGGACAAGACAATGTTAATCAAAGGGAGATTGATCAGATGACAAGTGGTGGTGCATTTTGGAATGTGCAGTCAAATGATGCTGCTTAGGATTGCTGAATTTGGGCAACCACTGATGCTGTGACATCTGCATCGTATTGAATTCTTTTTCTTTTCTTTTTCTTTTTAAGGGTTCATGGTAGGATGCTGCAATCAGACAAATTATGTTAGCATTAAGATGTCCTGTCATATTTACAAATTTCATTGTGAACTTTTAGATGTGCATCCATTTTGCTCATATTTATTTACTGCAATCAATCGTCAAAATTAAAGGTTTGGTTTTGGTGGATTTGATGATTTAGAATTTCAATTTACTGTTCTCCTTTTTTATGCTTGCCAATTGTCCCCGAGTTTACTTGGTTTTCCACCGCGTTTGCGTGGTAGATTGAGCTGAGTTGTGGCCAATTGACATGGTACGTACTTCTCTGACCAAGATTGTGAAATTATCCTTTTAGATTTATAAACATTTTCATCACCAGCTTTTGAAATTTAATGCTTTGGCTTAATACAAGTAGCCGGGCTTTTAAGTCGTCTCTTCTTTTTCTTCTCCTTTTGGAGAAGGTACAGATGGACTTTCCATAGATATAGCAGAGAAAGCTCAAGAACCTCGATAATTGCAACTATAGAGCTTGTAGAGCTGAGAGTTACTGGAGGGGAAGAGAATTTATTCATTCCTTCGTCCTCGCTCAACCAGGGGGGGCCCAAAAAAAAAAAAAACTTTTCCAGAGGAGTCTGTATTTCTAGTCATCACCCCTCAAGGGCGACCTATCGAATTGATTGCCATTTCGATGCCTCGATTTTCCACTTTTCTTGTACCTGTTAGCTTTCTGCAGTTCAACCTCTGTGACCTTTCCAATCCAGACTAGATCACCTCTTATAAAGGGGGGTTCCATGGCAAAAGTGAAGCTCTCACCTGACCTGAGCCATTCATTCGAAACCTCTAATCTTCCAAAGATGGGGAAGTCTGTCCCTGCCAATCACTCATGCTTGCGCGAGCCTCCCTCCCACTGATTCCAAATCCGCAACAAGAAAGACAAAAGCGTGTCATTGCCCTTCCAATCAGTCCATGCCATGTTAAGCTATGTTTTCATACTCGGATCGAGCATCGACCCGGCTGAGTTTAGGGGTCAGGGGTCAGGGGTCAATGGGTTCGACCGGAGGTCGATTCTGGGTCGAATCGGATGACGTCATAAATATTTTATATATATATATATATAACACATATATACATGTAATATCCAGCATAAGTGAGGGGCAAAACAGTAAATTAGCAAAAAAAAAAAAAACCCAGTCGGTGGGATTTTTTTTCCCATAAAAGTCAGCAGCAACTTCTGCAGAGAGAAGAGAAGAAGAAGTCCGGCCAGCAGGAGAGAGAGAGAGAGAGAGAGAGAGAGAGAGAGAGAGAGAGAGAGAGAGAGAGAAAAGGGAAAAAGGGAGAAATTTTAGATTTAGCTAAATAAGGTAAATTTTTATGCTTAAATCTTGTTTATTAAATAGATTATGATAAAGTATATAATATTTTTAGTAGAATTGATAGCATGCATGGAGTAGAAATTGAGTAGATGGAATTTTAGAGTTTAGAAAATTTTAAGAAATTTGGAGAAAATGATTTCTTGGTATAATTTAGAGTTAATAGTTTTGTTAGGGTGTTAATTATCAATTAGAAGATGAAAGAGTTGGTTTGGGAAGTTAAAGTTGAGATTTGATTATAATTAGGCCATGTAAGATGGGTATGTAATTGAGTTAAGCCTTGGGGTTAGATTAAAGTTAGAGTATTATTTTTTAAAGTATTTTAGTTGTTAATTTTGATCGTTATGTTATATAATAGATTCAAGAGAGCATTTGGCGGAGGAAGCCGCCTAAGGGGGTGATCAAGTTGAGATTTTTGGTACATAGCCTATTTTGAGGTAAGTGTAATGCATATTATGAATCACTAGTACGATATCTTGCTTGCAAAGAATTTTGTAGATATTTTAAAGTATGCCATATGTTAACAAATGGATGTACTTTGAGAGAAATGCATACAAAGTGGTTTATTTTGTATACAAAGTGGTTTATTTAGAATATGAAAGTTTAAATGAGTTTGTAAAGTATTTAATGGTGAATGATTTACGTTGAATGTATAAGATAATACATTTGACTTTTTTAAAATATGTTTTATATATTGTTAAAATTTTAACATTAAAGAATGAGAAGGTGAATGGTTGTTTGTGACAATGATTTTTTGCCCAATAAAGTTGAAAGAATTTAGTTGTGAAAATGATTTGAAAGTAACTCTATGCAGAGCTAACTAAAACTAACAGGGTTATTGTTAGTCTGGGTGCACTTAGTATATGCCGGCTAGGGAATGTCCGCAGTGATTCCCTCCCTTCGTGGGATAGTATACCCTTCGGGGGATAGCCCTTCGGGGACAGAGTTACCCTTCGGGGGATAGTAGGTTCTGCATAGTTGTGACTTTGAGAAATAATCAAAATTGTTTATGAAACCAAAAATGTGATTTTATTGATTGTTTTATATCATATGTGACGACTATATAGATTTTATACCAAAAGTGATGATTTTAAATAAATTGTTTACAATTGTTTATAATATGTATTATGCTTGATGAGTGTGAAACTCACCCTTCAATATTTTTCAGTATTTTGTAGAAAGTGCAGGAGTTAGAACAAAAAGGAGAATCTCATAGCCACTCAATTCAGAGGTATTACCCAGTTATTTTTGTTGTTCCGGGTGTAGGATAGTATAAGTATTATTCTGCGCTTATGGCCATGTGATGCAATATTTGGTATTGTAAATATTATTTTTGGCATAGTTGCTCCGTTGATTGTAAATTATGAACCTTGGGATGTTTATATACAAATATATGAAGTTCTTATGGCATATTTTTCTGGTGGAAATGGATGATTGATGACTTGCGAATGAGATAATATAATGTATTGTGAATGTATTGGAAATGTTTGGGTTGGCTGAAATCTTGTGCAGGTATTTTTAAATTTTTGGAAAAGGTCCAAATGTAGAGGAGATGCTGCCGAAATTTCGGTAGAATTTAGAGGAAAGTTTAAGACTTACGTGGTTTGGGGCGATTTATTCCAGCTCAGGCTGCGTGCCGGTCATGGCCTTTAGGTTCGGGTCGTGACAATATACTTACTAATTTTTTTCTTAATTTTAGTTGTTAGTCCGAAAAATTATAGCCAAAATACCCTCAATAACCATTCTAATATTTTGCTATTAACAGTTAAAAAAGCATTGAATTGAAAAAATTAGCAATAAATATAATGGACTCAAATTATTCACTTTTTAATATAATTAGTATAAAGAAGTAGAAATGAGGCACCACTAATATTTTGTAATTGGTCAAAGAAGTTGGTTGCCTTTTGACCGATAACTGGGCCAAGCAAATAAAAATCATGTATTGATTTAGCATTGATGTTCATTTGTTGGATGTATGTCAATGGGCTCATGTCATTGTCAAAATTCAAAGACAAATAATTGTTGAAATCCATTTTCTTCAAACAATGAATATGAAAGCTCACAAACATGTATAAGGCTCATATCTGATGAAGTGTGGAGCATAAATGTGGCTGGATGCAAAAAAAAAACTAGGCGATTTTCTAATTCCGATTTCCAGTTTTGCCCGGTCAAATCCGATTTTTGACCGAGTTTGACCGAATTTTAACAAATTGATTTTTTAGTGTAATTCGGACCGAACACTTGATCGGTTCTCGATTCGACCGGTTCGACCGGCCGAACCGGTCCGAGTTTAAAAACACAGATGTTAAGGGGGCGTGAGATGCCCAATAAAATACAACTACACTTGCAATAATTTATTGAAGGCTAAATTGTTCTCACTTCTTTCTTTCTTTCTTTTCACATAAACAGACGATTTATAATTATTTCTTCTCTAAAACAACAACTTGAAGCTTTCTTTTTCAAACCCAGTTGTAAAAGCTAGTATAACAAAAAAGATAGCTTAATGTTGAGTTAGACAGTTCTTCTAAAATATATATATATATATATATATGCATATTATTTTTCATTTTTCTCGTTCATAAGTTCAAGACGTAATAATTCTTCTAACCAAGAGTTTAACTGGAGAAATCACAAGAAAGCTGCTTAGAATTACTGCATGGATATAGCATAGACCCACAAACCATACAAGTCTTAACAGGTGCCAATCAAACTTCACTGTCCATCACTATTCACCAGTTTCCCCCACCATGACATGAGTGGAAACTTTGCAAGACAGATTGCTTCTATTTAATATTTACGACCCATTTGGCCATTTCTTGCCAGCAATGCTGCTACTTCGGACTAATTTTACGGATCGATTTTGAAATAAACTTGGTATTTAAAATTGATAAATTAGTAATTCGGTATAGAATCAATGTATGCCATATAATTAATTTGAGATAGTTACGGAAATGGTTTCTGAATTTTTTTTATTCAGTTTATCGAATTACCAAAGTTGTACCATCTTCGTGAATAATATGAAAAATATATATCTGCGTATATATATTATTATGTTACTTTTTTTGCCAAAAAAATTAATGTTTAGATAAATGGAGAACAATATTAAAGTAAGTCTAAGGATCAAAAAATAAAAAGAATGTGTAAATTTTAAAAGCAATATTTGAATTAGACAATACTAATTTTGGTACCGATATCGAATCAATTCGATACAAAATTGAAATTGGTATACACAAATTCGATTTCAAATTTGGCACATGATTCAAAATTAAGAACAGACTTATCGAATTCAGTATACCGAATTGACATAATAGCGACCAATTTTCAACCTAATGATTCCCATTTTAATTTGGCCTGAAATGTTGGAAAAAAATTGTAAAACATAATAGTAGAATTTTAGTTGTGACTTTGATATATATATATATATATATATATATATTTAAAGAAATGAAGAATTCAACATTAGAGCTATTCATTGAGCGAAAATCAAAGATAATTTTAGCATAACAAAAAATAAAACTACGCATAAAGGTTAAGAAACAATTGAATTTTACTCATATAAGAACTTGTTGAGAGTGATCAATAAAAAGAAGTAACTAAAAGAAAAAAAAAGAATGAAGGAAAAACCATACTTGACCTATTCATAGCTTCTTTCCTTTTCTCCGGTCGTGGGTGCATACAATTTAAAATAATCCCATATGCTTAATCAGAAAAGAAATTGGTAAGGTTTAAGTATTGCCGCATCTAACAAACTATCTTCCAAATTAAAATAGTTGACTTGAGAACAAAGAATCGTTCTACCCTAAGGACGGTTGGAAAATGTATAATTTTAATTATCGTTTTAATATTCAAATTAATCACAAAATTAGGTGTGGTCATCAAGATTTGCAATCTATTACGTCATTCATGTGCATATTTTTGTATACATATTATGGTTGATGAGTGTCTTACCTGTTCTATTCTTTAGATGAGTGGGCAAACAAGCAATCCATCTGTCCTTCATGCATATCCCACTTTTTATTTCACTTTTATATTACAAAAAATTGGATAAAAAGCCATTTTGTGATATATGGGATTTGATGTTGATTAAACTAATTAATTCAAACAAATAAAAAAAAAAACACATACACATACCAATCCCTCTTTTTTTTTTTTTTGTTGGGGGGGGGGGGGGGGGGGGCGGTGGTTGGTTATATGTATATGAGTGAACATGTCATATACAAGATGTCATCATGTGATGACAGATTGCCATGCCGTCCTTTACATCTATGGTTCATCCCTTGCCTCCACATGAAGCAAGCATGCACACCTAGTTTTGTTTTTTGGCAAAATAACGTGTGGAACCATAAAGCCAAAATATTTTTTAATTGCTTCCTAAATTAAATTCATATCTTGTTTGAAAATGGGGCGATTAGATTCTTAACAACAAAAGAAAAGGAATATAGAACTATTTTAGCGAGAAATAGGTGTCTTGCCGTTTATGCTGATTACGCCGTTCTGAGTTAATTTGTATTATTGTCAAAATAAAATTCTAAAATAAGCACCACAATGCTAGAATTTTCATATTTGATTTTGTCACAATAGAAAAAAAGGTAAACTAGAAGAAATAATATAAGTCACTAATTATGAGGTAGCGAAGATACTTTGAGTAAGTCTTTACTTCCAAGTTAACTTTCATTTTAACACTTACAATTTACTAATTTCATGTTTACATATAAGTTTCCCTTAATTAGGAAGGGCTGTTAGTCAAATGGGGGTGGAAAACAAGTGACACAAGTTGAAGGATCCCTAGTCAATTGTCATGCTGTTATAGAAATGGCAAGATTTCTTTTTCTTTTTTTCACCAGAGATAATCATTTTTCTCAAAATATGATTATCAGAAACTCAAAGAAACTAGCAAGCAGGTCCAGAATTTTATGAGCTAAAAACACTTGCCATGCATTTTAAATATAAAAAAAATGGCTAAATATAACCTTTTCAAAATATAAAACATGATGAATTATGATTTTGCAATTTTTAAGAGGACAAAATTACCTAATGTGCTTTAAGGTCCCAAATGAATGCTACCATTCACCTAATTTTTGTCACAAATATTCTAGCAAGTATCTAAGAACAATAACATTAACATCTTCATAATCTTTTTTTGTTTTCTTTTTTCGGCTGCTATGATGTACCAATTAAAGCTATCATGCATTCTTTACGCTACGATAATAAAAAATTTAAAGGGCATATTGGGCTTTTGCATGTTTTACTGCTTACGGGAACCTAATTCTTTCATTAAAATTTCAACACAAACGTCAAATAATTATTAATAATCCCCAAAAAAATTTAGCATAATTAGTACTGGTTTAGCATAGCTTACCCAAAAAGAATATTGGTTTAGCATAAGTAATATTGGTGGTTATTAAAGTAGCAGTTCATTTGATTAAAGCTTTTTTTTCTCTTTTATATATATTTTTAAAAAAACCTATATTATTTTGTTTATTCTCAAATTTTTTTTTCAGTATAAAAGAATGTGGCAAGAGTGGCACCCAAAATATACACATATTTTTTGTACCATTTCCACGAGTGTATTTGCCCATTTTCAGATTAAAAATAAATAAATTTCTTCTCAGACCATACTCTCTCTCTCTGTGTCTCTCGCTCTGTGTAAATATATATATTCACAAACACATCTTCTGTCTAAAAGAACCAAACAGTGAATTGTGAAAAAAAAAATAAACAAAACAAAGAAAGAAAGAAAGAAAGGAAAGGGTAGAGGAAAAGAGAGACAGAAGTTGCTTTTCTATCTATATGCTTCCTCTCGGATCTTGATTTCTTTGCAAATCTCATCTAGGTCTTTTTCATTTGGTAAATTTGAGCTCATAATTTTCATCTATTAAGATGGTCCCTTTATTTTTATTTTTGTCATATATTTTTTAGTGGCAAAGTTCGAATCTTTATTGGTATTAAGGAAATTTTGGATTGTGGGTCAGTTTGATCTGCTAATTATCAGATGATCTGATGTTCAATGTTTATATTAATTTTTTTTTAGTTGACTGATACATCTATAAGTTTCTAGTGATTCCTTTGTTAAAGAGTACTTCTTTTTACTCAATCTGCATTCTGATGCTTTGTACTGGATGCTTTTGATTGATTGAGTAATGGATAGTATTGTGGTGACTATATCGATGGTGTATGCCTAAATATCTGTGTATTGGTGAATTTGAAAAATTATATATCGGTTTACAGATCTGTATAAAGTTTTTATTTTTAAGTGATTGATTGGAATTTGAACTGATGATGTACTGTTCTTTTGTTGGGTGTAAAATATATAGATTCTTTGAAAAAATTGAGTAATCGGATAATTGCTAATGGCATGTTTCAGAATGGAAATGGAATCTGGAAAGTTATTTATTGGTGGGATATCCTGGGACACTAATGAAGATCGCCTGAGAGAGTATTTCCAAGCCTTTGGTGACGTAGTGGAAGCTGTGATCATGAAAGATCGGAACACAGGCCGTGCCCGTGGCTTTGGGTTTGTTGTTTTTGCTGACCCTTATGTTGCTGAAAGAGTTGTGAAGGAAAAGCACGTTATAGATGGTAGAACTGTAAGTAATTAGTTGCATATAGTTTTCTGATGGAATGCCATTCAAATTTTATGGTTCAGGTTGAAACACTTCGAATATCTAATTGCTCATATGAATAACATAGTCCTCTCGTCTAAATTCTGAAGTGTACGGAACTGTTCTAAACACAGTGACACAATCCTGTGTTCCCAGAACTTAGATCGTCAAATTATGCCATCCTTTGGCATTGAGTCTTTGAGTCTGATTAATTTTGGAAGCCTAGATTGTATATATTTTACTGTTTTGCTTACGTTTTGTGTCAGATTGACACAAAATAAGAATGTTTTAGAATGAATAAGCAGGAATGGATGTAATGAAGTAATGATAGCAACACTAGAGTCCCCTCTGATAGCTCAGAATATCACTACGGTAAAAATGGTAGTGCCATATATTAACTTAAATGGTGAAAATGTTCTTGGTAATGTATCGATAGGAAATGACGTACTTTTAGGTTATAATAGCTACACTTGTGCCAATCTCCTCTTCCTGATGCTTTACAAATTACAAGACCATGGAAACAGACTGGCTAGAGAATGTTCATTTTGCATCTCTTCTTCAGTACTGCTATGTAGTATTACATGTTTTGATTAATGAACAAGAGCAGAATGCCAAGAGAATTAGGCAGGGGTAATTTGAACATTTTTCATAAACTTCTTGTCGCATCTAAACTAGTCCCACACCACCAATATGCCCCAGAGTCTTATTTTAGAAGCCCTTAGATATTTTTACATCTTCATTTTTCTTTTTCTTTTTTTTTTGTTAGCATCATTTTAAAATTACTTGTAGCAGAGGCTGTTTTCATATGTTAATGAGACACTGGATAATGTCCTTTTAAGATTAATATTTTATTCTTCAGGTGGAGGCAAAGAAAGCTGTTCCTAGAGATGATCAGCAGAATCTAAGCAGAAGCAATGGCAGTATTCAGGGTTCACCCGGTCCTGCTCGCACAAAGAAGATTTTTGTTGGGGGTTTAGCCTCCACAGTCAATGAGAGTGACTTCAAGAAATACTTTGAGCAGTTCGGTACAATCACAGATGTTGTGGTGATGTATGATCACAATACAAAAAGGCCTAGAGGTTTTGGTTTTATCACTTATAATTCAGAGGAAGCAGTAGATAGGGTTTTGCTCAAAACGTTCCATGAGCTTAATGGCAAAATGGTCGAGGTCAAACGGGCTGTTCCCAAGGAATTATCTCCAGGGCCAATCCGAAGCCCCTTGAGTGGATATAATCATGGTTTGAGCAGAGTCAACAGCTTTCTTAATGCTTACCCGCAAGGATATAGTCCAAGTTCAATGGCAGGTTATGGAGTAAGAATGGATGGAAGATTTAGTCCAGTTACTGTTGGTAGGAGTGGATATCTTCCATTTAATTCTTCTAGTTTCGCTATGGGACCAAATTTGGATTCAGGATTGAGTTCCGACTACGGGGGAAGTGGGAGTTATAGTCCTAATATAGGCTATGGACGTGGTTTGAACCCTACTCAGAGCATGTATTCAAACAGGTATAATACTCCAGTTGGATATGGTGTAGGCATTGGTGGAAGTGGTTCTCTGGTGAACTCAACGACTCGAAACATGTGGGATAATGGGAGTTTAAATTATGAGAAGTCTGCAACTTCCACTGATTTTGTTGGATCTGGAAGTGGGAATACTGAATTGCTTGGTGCTTTTGGAGGTATTGGAGCAATCTGGGGTTCCTCTCCTGGCTCAGGTCAAGGTGGAGGAACTGGTTCTTATGGCAGTGGTAACATCGGTTATGGCGCTGGAGAGGACAACTTTATGGCTGGGGGAGGGTATGGCAAAGTCAGTGGAAGCAATCTGGGGGCAAACTCATCATATGCTGCAAGAAGCGACACCCACGATATGGCTTTTGGGAACTTACATGATAGTGCTTCAATTTATGATGAGCCCCCTTGGCAGTCATTATCTTCAGATTTGGCGAGTTCTGGCAACTTTAATTATAGGCTTGGGGATGCCACTTCTAATGTTACGCCTAACAACTCAGTTGGTTATGTTGGTGGTTATAGTGTTGCCAGTAGATCTAATAGAGGTAACATTTCTTTCTTTGTCTTCTTACTTTCCCATCAAGCTTTTGGAGTCTTAAGAGGAAGGGTTTAATAGTTCATTTTTCTGAATATGAGCAATTATCAAGCTAGATAATAAAAAAGGACAAATTAGTGCAAAGTAATTGTGGTATCTTTGTTCTGTGATGCAGTTCACCCACATTATCACCTTAGTATGAGTTCACCAGACTTTTCTTTCAAGGGTAAAAAATTATGCAAGTCATGCAATAGTCCTACTTTGTTGTTTGTAAAACGCTTGACCATTGGCAAGAAGTCAACTAAGATGGTAGTTATAGTTGATTGGTGATTCTAGTTAATGATTTAAAACATGAATGGGTGCAAATTAAGTTCAAAACGTTTTTTCATGAAATAATTTGTTTGATGATAGTAATGCTAGTCATTAAGTTCATTTGGTATAATCTGCTTTTTATTGGATTTGTGAAGCATTACCTGCATGCCATTAGTTTCAATCTTGTATTTATCAAAAAATTGTTATGGGTTCCGGCTTCAGAACCACACCAAACGGGGAAATAAACTGGGGTTTGAATGGTGGCAGATACATGACTTGTAAAATAAAACCTGTTGTATATTTTTGTCTCATACTATGTTGATAGCATGGTATACACACGTAAGATACTTGCAACTATTGAACAATTAAATTTAATGTTGGTTTTTCTATTGTATATCAGAATAATAAGAATTTAGAAATTTTGTTAGAGGTAGAATAAGAAATTATCAGTGTGCACATGTTAAAAAAAATTAAAAAAAAAAAAAAAAGAGAGGGAGAGACAGGACCTCTGGCTATGAGTGATCATTAAGTTAATAAAACTCTTGTTAAGGAACCAAAACAATAATTATGAAGCAATGACATGAAAATTGGTGAACAGAATATTTTCAGCAAGTTAAATTGTTATGCCAAACTAAACAAGCAGAGCAAAGTAGTACTAAAATGAGGAACCAAGACAGATAACCTACCTACTTATTTACTTACAAGTCTTGCTATGCACTTTTGAGGAATGGGCAGTGGGGACAATTTACAACTTAAATTTCAAGCATCTCACATCTCCTAGGCGATATAAAAGGCTCCAGCTGGTCAAATTTTGATGTTGAATACTGTGGATGAACTGGGAAGATGTCTACAGACATTTTTATTCAATACCAACCAATATTGTAAATTTTTGTGTATGTTCTTCGTTAGATAATGCTTCTCCTTAGCCATGCAAGTTATACATTCCCTATGGATATGTCATGTAGTAAATACCGCATGAGAGTCCATCAACAGGTGTTATGTTGTTGTGTTAAATGCATTCCATTGGGTAGTGGAATTTTGTTTACTTGTAATCTATTCTTTGGATACCCAATGATGCTTCTTGTTCATACAGGAGCATAATTATTGAGTGTTTTTCTTAGAGAGCCTTCTACAAATCAACGTCTAATAAACAAGATGCAATAAATCGACTGTGTCTGATAATTTAGGTTCCAAATCCTAAAGTTCATCTCTAAATATTCAGAACTTAAAGGTGCACTACCTCGATATACCATTGCATATACTGCTCAAACCTGCATAGCTTCAAGAATAAAAGAAGTAGTTTATCACTCAAAATATACTGGAAGCTTCAATGGTCACATCAAGCTTAGGTTCACCATTTTGTGCGAGAAATAAAATACTACTTATATGTTGATCTTGATATTACTTCTTTCTTTTCTATGGATCACAGGAGTGGTTATAAACATTACATATCAAAGTTATTAGGGTACGTTTGGTTTATGGGATGACATGGGATTGATAACTAATCCCATGTCATCCCATGTTTGGATGGTTTTTTTTATATGGTATTACTTATTCCACTTAACTAATTTAATCCCATAAACATGGGATAAAATAATCTCATGGAGGGGTTGGTATTAGTTATCCTGGGATGAAGGTGTATGTGGGATAACAATAGTTTAGACTAATTTAATTATAGACATATCTTATAATAATCAAGATTAATATGCTATCTTCCTAAATCCTCTCTGGAACTTTCTTCTGTAAAAGATACAATATAATATTTTTCGTTCAACAATTGTTTTGTAAATTGTATCACATTTTTAATTTTGTTCATATTATTATTTTGTGTTTCCAATGATTTTTTTTGTGTGGATTTTTATTTAGTTTTCAATTCCAGTTTGAATTCGTCATGATTTTATTTTCTCATATAAAACTAAGAATATTTATTTTTTTGAAGTATTTCAAGTATCTACATGTTAATAATTAAATTCATGACATGACATGACCGGAGGGGTGGGCAAAAATAATCTAAAAATCGAAAAAATGTAATAATCACTCCATTTCGAACCAATTGAACTGAAATTTGAAAGCGGTTAGGTTAATTGAACCTTATTTACAAAAGTGGTTTCAGTTTCGGTTTCGGTTTGGGGTATCAATTTTTGAAAACTGCGGTTAACTGAACCGACTCACATATATGTCTTAAAAGCTAATATTTATGAATATTATAGGAGAATTGAGGAGTACTAATTCATTTCATTTTCAAGTTTAAAATAAATAAAAAAATTTAAATATCATATTTGATCTTAGTCAATGTAGTAATGTATCTAATTATTATGTTTGTTTTATTGATATGATGATTCATGTAATATTGTTTGAACATTATTTTTTTCAATTATCAAATAAAAATAGTAATTCATCTAATTTCTATTTTTATATTTTATCATATTATAATTCTTATAATATTATTTGAATGTGTTGAATTGCCAAGTAAAAATAATTATATAAATATATGGTACTTTAGCCAATAAAATAATAATTCAATTTCCAACTAAACATAAAATGAGACCATTGCCTAAGAAATCCTATCAAATCCAATATCAACCAAACACTGGATTGAAAAGATTGTCAATCCGAGGATGACTCATCCGAGGATGACTCATCCTGGGATGAGTCATTCTGTCTCATCCTGTCCGTGAACCAAACGAAGAGTATTTTAAGTTCTCGACATACTAAATATTCATAAGCTTAATGTGTTAATTTCAATTTATTTTAACAATCGGTGATTTATTTTTTTGCGTGAGATTGGAAATTATCAGGGAGTTGACTGTCTATTGCATGTCTAATTTGCATGCTTTATTGTTTTACCGTGAAAATTAGTCATAATAATTCCGTTGAAGTAAATATCACGTTGGCTCTGTAATGGTGACTGGTTATTGAACTAGATTGTAACGCATGCATTACTGATTGTTCTGTATTTCTATATATGTTCTTGTTACCTTAGTGTCATACTGTTGCATGTTGATTTTTCTATTGTATTGTATTGTATATATTTACGTATTCTTGCTATGTGCTTCAGGAATTGCTGCCTAGGAACATACTGTTAAGGATTTCCTAAATCGTAGGTGGAAGTACAAGGTGAACCGCAATGGCAGATGGTGAATTGCTCGTTTCTGCTTTGAAGGAATATATCTGGGTAGCAGTGCATTTGTTTAGTTAGGTTCAATTGAAGTATAACTATACGGGGTCTATAGGATGTGTTAAGATGAGCATCTGCAAGGTATATCGTGTAAGATTTGAACTTGAGTTTCTCAATACAGGTTTTGTTTCTAGGCATTTTGGTTGAGTTGTAAAATTGGATTGCGGGATATACAGAAGAACTGTTGTGTCATGCATCTGTAGTGGCAGAGTGAGGCATAAAAAAGCAGATTTTCTTTTTACTTGGATTCTTTTCCCTTTTCTGCTGTAATATTCAACAAAATATCTGGTTTTTGTCAAGTTTGTTGTTATACCCCGCTTCCCTTCATGGGTTTTACTATTTGCAGACTGTAAGAAACGTTTGGTTCATTATTAGTGGAAATTGCACAGGATGATTGGTTACTCCTGAAAGAATAATTACTAAATTATGCTGTTCTGTTTTGAGTGAGAAGTTTTCTTCTTGCTAGTTTGTTGCTCTTTCGTTTTTGTGGGGATGTGGTATTTACTATTTAGTGTCTGTTTTCTTTTGGGGGCTATGGACTCACCTCTCGGTGAATTCACAATGAGGGTAAACCCATAAAGTGTGCATTAATCTTCTTATCTAAAGATGCTGGAAATTCTGATTCACCATCGGATTCTTGTTTCTTGTGTAAAAGGATCACGGATAAGATTGCATCAGTTTTTCTTATATTCATGGCATGAAATTAGTAAAATTTTGCACCAACAGTTTTTTGAAAGATAAATTCAGCTGAAATGATTGTTGTAGTTAGGATGTATGGATGATCCTCTGTGATTAAAGGATACTTTTGATAATTGAGAAATCAGAATAGTTCACAAACACACACGTACAAAGGAACAAAAGCTGATTATGAGTGATCTGCAACATTGACGTTATATCGAGATCATAAAACTTGCTTCGATAATGATTTTATGCTGAGTACAAAATTTCTTTGCGCAAAATGGGCTTTACACGTGATATATACAATTATGATTAATCTTTGTTTTATTGGAGTGAATTAGAACTACAATGAACAGTTTATATTAGCTTTGATGTGAAAATTTTTAAATTTTTGTGCAAGTGCTTAAACACAAGATGAGTATACAGACCAATATATTTAATAGTCGGTCCTACTCGGACATGATATCAATTTGTTCATATTCATATGTGGATAGAAAAAGTGGCCCACTGAATCCCGGCCATATAGGGACTCCAGTCAGCCAGTCATTGCCATTTTGACTGCCAACACTTGTGGAGCAAAAATAGCAAATTGCTAGAAAACCTAGAACCAATCACTTGTGGTTGTGATTGTGTAGGCAGGGACTGATTTTGAAATTCTTCGGTCTTTTTAGTGTGTGGCCAATTTTTGTTCGACACTTATCCGTACTCCATTCTTCACACTTGCACTAAAGATGGCAATAAGATAAGAGCTTTCAAATCATTACTATTATTGTTGTCAAAATCAGGAATAATGTTGGGTGGTCCTATATTTTCTTTTCTTTGTTAAGAAATGTAAAAACAAGTTCTCCTTTGAATTGATGGGTCCATATTTAGCGCACTCGTTTCCAATTGGCATTTTTGTGGTTGTGGTTTTCACTCGATTTATTATTAGGAAAAACCACATTAAATGCAAAAGTTGTGGAGAAATTAACAACAAATATACACATGCAACAAAGTGGATTTTTGCTATCCCCTTCTGCCCGAGAGAGAGAGAGAGAGAGAGAGAGAGAGAGAGAGAGAGAGAGAGAGAGAGAGAGAAGTACTCTCCATCTTTCAAAACACAGCTTTTTAATACTAGTTATTATATTACATCAAGCAACAGCGAAGAAGGAAGCATAGCTGTAGTCTTAGAGGATATTGATAGTTTGAAAACCAGTTTCTCAGAATGTAAATTTAGCTTCATTAGGAGAACTGGAAACTTTGTTAGTCACAAGTTAGCAGGATTTGCTATAAACTTGAGAGATGAATTTAGCTGGAAGAATTCCTTCCCTCAGTGGCTGCATGTAGCAGCTCAGAAAGACAACAGGGCAGTTGCCCAACTTTTGTAATTGCAAAATGCTTTATACTATAATATAATATGTTATCGTTTTTAAAAAAAAATTATATTACATCAAGCTTTTGGCATAATACCAATTTATCCTTAAGTTTTTCTTTGCTAAGTCTAAAATTTTGTCTACCATTACTTAACTGACTTCCAAATAATTGTTAGTTGAGGACACGTTTGACTTTCTTAGATATTATGTCAAAGAAGAATGCAGATTAGAAGTTAATAAACCATTTATTAAATGTTTATAAGAGTACATACACACCAACACGCTTGCCAATGTGCATCATACATTTGCAGGTTTATAATTTATTACACCTTATTCAGTAGGTATGATAAAAAGCAAAGATGAGAGTATATATTTGGCAATTAAAAGTAACATACTCTACAAAACTAGAAAAACTGAAACATACTGAACAATGGCCAAAATGTTGGGAAACAAAATACAAAACCGTATCCCCTCTCAAGTCATTTACACTTTCTAATACACTTGCACCTATAGCCCCCACAACAGGATCAAAATACTGTTTCCTTGTTTTTTCAGCATTAAGAAGCAAATTGGTTTACGATCAGGAAAAGAAACAATGGAATTGTCAAAAGGGCTTGAGAAAATCAGTAAGGTCTTTACAATACCCAACTTCACGATGAACAGCATCCGCCTTTTTTACTTTGCTCATCAACTTCTTGGTTCCCTTCTGCCTGTAAAACCACAGTTTTTCCGTTCCCAATCCAGCTAGGATCCTTTTGCTTGAGCTCTTGAGATTGAATAACCTTTCGGCTCAAAATGCTGTAGATCTCTTTAACCACCGTCCGAAAAGCAACAGCCACGTTAGACGAATCCAGAGCTGAAGTTTCAATGAAAAATAAGCCCTGCGCTTCAGCCAAGGCTTTGCCTTCAGCAGTGCTGACCTCCCTAGCGTCTTTGAGGTCGGATTTATTCCCAACAAGTATTGTAACCACATTCATATCAGAGTGTGCTGTTCAAAAAGTTAAAGACTCAACTTAAACTCCAGGACTAGCTAGGAGACAATTTACAAAGAGGATTATATATATGTGCTTCCATAACACCATGGAGAAGCAGTTCTTCAAGAATATAGCAAGACTGACGTATTGGAGTTACAGTACAAAACATTTAGACATTTATAGAACAAGAAAATTAACATATTTCATCTGGAAAAATAACCAAGTAACGCAATCAGTCAACTACAAAAAATTCTTAAATTGAATAACAAATGAGAAGTCATAGAAAAACTACAGGCAGCAATCTACGGTCAATGTGAAAAACCAGTTCTTTTGTCAAGGCAACATATATCTGAAACTTTGCGATTCTTTGGTATTCATGTCTAAAGGGATCATATCAGATGGCTTCCCAATGCATCCAACAAGCAATTCCTGCAATTGAAATCACTATAAACTAAAACAATCTGAATACTAACTCTGTTATTGCTTACCATGAAGTTCATTAAGCCATCTGCCAACACTATCAAATGTCTGACGTCTACTGATGTCATACACCAGAAGAGCTCCCACTGCACCTCTATAATATGCAGATGTAACAGCCCTAAATCGCTCCTGACCAGCTGTATCCCATATCTGGGCCTTAACTTCCTTCCCATTAACTTCCACTTTCTGCGTCTGGAATTCTACTCCTATAGTTGATTTTGAGTTGGGATAAAACTCATCTCTTGCAAATCTAGCAAGCAAGTTTGATTTACCAACAGCAGAGTCACCAATCAAGACAATCTTGAAAAGGTAATCCTCAGTCTGTTCCTCCTCTGAATAGAAAGCCATCTTAAGCCCCTTGTGCTGCACACTAGAAAGCCATTGTCACTAATTTATAGACTCAAAACACCCAGGTTCTTTTCAGATCAATTGCCAAATAAGTACCAAACCTAACTTATTTTTGGATGAGGAAACAGAACCCGGTAGGAAACTTTGAAGGGAGGGCAGGCATTTCAAGGACAAAAAGGTGTAGTCTAGCAGTCAGCTGCAGGCAGCAAGGAAGGAATCTAAGATGGATTCATAACCAAGCATAATACTAGACCTTAAATTGCAACACTACTACTTCAGCCAACTCTGCAACTCAACTTTTAATAAATCTCAATCCTGTAACACAAACAGCTGGCAGTACCTGCAACATAAAGAAAGCATCAGAAACTAAAAGCTTCCACAAAAAATCCAATTCTACTCCTACTTTTGCAATGTGATTAAGCTGAAGTTTCCAAATACTAAAAAAACTTACAGAAGGCAAAAAGGGGGTTGTCCAGAATTGAAAAAATGAGAAACTTTTGTAGTGCCAGCATTTTCTCAACATGCTTCGCAATTTCAAACCACACAAGCCAACCCTTGAGGGCTTAAAAGGTTGAACTAAAGCTTACCTTAATATCCCCTCCTGACTGCCTACGTTGAAACCCACCTGAAAGAATTGGACAAGGCATTACATCATAATTCTCCTATAAAACGAACCATCCATGTATCCACACACACATCCATTATTAGAGTAGTAAACCCCACTGGTAAGAGATCTAAAACACTGTTCCTGGAACACCTGCAATTTCTTCGTTGCTGTATTTATTTAATCATTTTTTGTTCTTTTCCAGGGAGGGGTTGGAAGCAGAATAGTGCACTAACATGAATGACTAGAACATTTTTTGACAAGTATGAATTACCAAATCATTCAGAATAAGTACAAAGAGTGAGGTGTAATCCAATCTAAAACTTTTCATGACAGGATTTTACCTAATTGTGCCTGTTGAGAATTAAAAATTTTCTTTCTGACTGAAAAATAACAGTGTTCAGTCAAAAATTATCATTGCAGTCCTATACTTTTAATCAAAGAGCAACAGGAAGCAGCAAGGATAATCTGTACATGAAAACGTGATGCATTTCCAGCCACGGCCTGGGAAAATAGACTAGATTTTTGATGACCAGAACAGGCCATAATCATCATATGTGCTTAAAACCTTCATAGGAAAACTCCTTGCGAAGAATAGCAACCAACAATTAACTCTTTTAAAAGCATATTTTTCCAAAGAGGTCAGATCCAGAAAACTCTCTAACATGAGATATAAGAAACACGTACAGAAACTTTGTGTCCGCTTATTACGCCATGTGTCTAAAACACCAATAAAACAGAATGCTATAACATGCAAGAGCAAGAAAATTTGAACCGCCAACCCCAGGATTATAGAATTGCGTAACCTTTGCAATTTAATTCTTTATCCCACTCTTATTTCCATTCTCCCAGCAATATCACAGTTGCACAATGAACATACTAATCATACACTTCCATCTATGCACTTTCCAGACAAATAAGGGCTTTGGGAAACATCCAATGATTTGATAAACAGAAAAGTAGATCAGATTATTGATTGCTTGTTGGTCACTAAGCAACCAAAGTATCTCAGTCTCTACAGGAGCATAACATGTCTTCTTCCAATCCCCCACACCAAAACAACAAAAGAAAAGAAAAGGGCTAAAAAAAAAACCAAAAGGGGGCCCCAGGGAGGTGTTGTGAGGACATATCCTATTTTACTCCAAAATTTTCAAAAAATATCGTTCTCTAATTCAATGAATCAATTCACACTAAATGTCATCCTTGAAGAGCAGAACGCTAATATGCAAACTATCCAAGAAATAAAAAAAGTGAAAATATTTCTTCAAATGCTGCCAAGATCTAAAACCAGAACAAGAATATCAAGAAAGCTACATTCATGAACTTGATCATTACATACTGATTTAATCCATCTCATTAATTAGTTAAATAAGGCATGCACTTTAAAAGGAGAAAAGACGCAAAATTTGCATTGCAACATCTTGCTAAATGATACTGTAAAATATAATTCATCAAAACTCCTAAAGAATGCTCAACTCAAAAGGTGTTGAGAAGTACATCTATCGAAATCTATAGCGTACTACTTTCATGCACCTATTATTCAAACCAAATAAGCTAATTACATACAATGACCACTAAGATTCATTTTGCATCCCAAAGTACAGTTTTTCTAATAGCTGCTAATTAGGATGCTTTCAAGAAAGCACATTATAGTCATGTTTAAAAACTGATTTAAAATATTCTCATGTTCTTTTAACATATAAAAAACACATATCTGAGCCTCTACTCATAAGTATATAACTACAAAAAAAGACATCGGTTTCAGTATGATAATTAAAATGTTATTACAGTAAGCCGATTTGAAGCCTTTTTAGCATGTAAATTTTTGAAAGTGGAAAAAACTTTACTAAGGATAATTTAAACAGTGCGTTATGATTTTTTTTTTTTTTTGTCTATTAGTAAGATATAAACATTCAGATTAACATAAATCATAAAAAGCTCAATTGGTCAATATTTTTAGCTATTATTAACTAATAGGAAGCCAATAACAGTCAGGACAACTGCATCTTCAACCCGAGTGAGTATTGCGTGCACCACACGCGCTACGTGGCGTGCTACGTGGTGCACTAGAACCAATCACACATCGCCAAATAATACAAGGTATGACCCACCATTGCCACATGGAGATAAATTATTGATTCTAGTACACCACGTGCTGTATACTTTTCCTCTTCAACCCATAAATCATATAAAAAGTACGATCTTACATATGGGACCCACAAAATGAACACAAACATCTATTCGCTATAGTACTTTTCCAGAGAATTATTACGCATTTCACGAGAAATGAAGCAAAAAGGAGCCACTAGGGACAGTGGAAGAAGGCTGATGCAAGAATAAAATCCACAATATCCATCGAGAATCCAGAATAATAATTAGGTTGATACAAGAATATTACACATCCCAATTGGGTACAACTCATACAATACACAAGAGAATAAAAAATTAATACTAACAGTTAACTGACCAAGTCTACACTATTTCAACTTTCTAGTACATGATGATATTGTCCTACAACTAATTAACTGTAAAAACTGTTGCCAGAACATTAAAAAAGGTAACCTTAGATTGGGAGTGGACAAGAATGATCACAAAACATCACAGAAACAAAAAAAAAAAATTGAGATTCCACTGCCATCACTTATATTTCCACAAATGGCAATAACTCATTAGCAAGAAACCAAAAAAGAAAAAACCCGCAAAGATTCAACCTTTGCATAAAAAACTAACTATCCAAGTTGGATTAGGAAAGTCTAAGCAAAATCATCCAACCAAAAATAAAAGTAAAGAGATTTCATAAAAGTAAATGAATAAGCATTAAAGAAATGGTTTTGGAGACATACACACTTCTTTAAAGATTGGATGGAAGCCTTTCCCCTATGTTTCTCCCTCTTTTTTTGGTCTTTGCATGTGATCAAATCAGAACCGTCTCTCTCCAATGCAGATCAAAGAAAACAAAATTTCTACCTTTCTGGGAATGGAATAATGTTCTCCTGAAAATGGGCTGTGATAAAAAGCTTCAAATCACGAAGGGAAATTATTTAGTATTGATTTTTTACGGTTCTGGGAGAGAAGAGGGCTAGGTTTCAAGGTTTCAAGATTGGAGGGGGACGAAGAACAAGAGAGAAAGCAAGAGAGTAGAAATAGACGACGACAATAGCCAGACTTGACTCCTGTTAATTGCCTGCCTCATATTGGGCCCTCATATTGGGCCTATCTGATATTTTTTTTGTATCACATTTTCATGATGATAGTAATCTGGGGGACCAATAAATAAAAAATAACTTAGACAAAATTCCAGTAAATTTAATGGTGTCTTTTAACAATTCGCAAATAGATGTGAAAATAGATTTAATAACCTGAATTTTTTTTTTAATAAAACATATACTATTACAATTAGGGAAAGGGAATCGTAGAGCTCTAACTGCTCCACCTTGCTCGACCTCTGTTCGTTCCAATAAGCTGGATCTATTTATAAATGTGCATTTCATAGCTTTCTTAAGTGCATTGAAGGAGAAAGGATTAGGTATCGAAAATAATAAAGATGAGAGTCAAACCATGACGATGGATTAGAAAAGAGTGGTTTAGCTACTTGGGACATCTCCATTCTCATGCACTGATCTATTGCTTTAGTCTTTTCTTCACGATAAAGTAGAAATTTGTTGCTGAAGTTCAGAATATCAAAATAAAAATTCTTTGAATCCATTTCCAAGAAAATTCGTATTCGTATTGGTTACTGCTTACAAAAAACATACATAGTCAATGCATTTGCAGATGTTATGTAAAATTTCCAAAATTCATACTTTTAGAAAGTGAAAAGTAGGCCAAAAAAAAAATTTATAGAAGTGTTAAAACTAAATTTCATCATATTGATGCCAAATTATTCACATAAATTACAAAATACACATGTAAAAGATTAATTTAAAAATTTTTTTAGTCAGGTAATCTGTCAAATTGAACGCATAGAATGGCTATTCCTGTTATCCTTCTGTTAAAAAAGAAAAAAAAAGGAAAAAAAATACTATACTTGCAAAATGCTTTGTTTTATTCTTGCAAGTTCAAAATAAGTAATTAACAACATCACGTAAGAAATACAAAAGTCTTAGCAATACAAACACGGCAAAATTGAGTTACAATCTTAAATTTCGTTTAGGCAATCTATATAAAAGCACATGCACACACATGTATAAAGGTAGTAAAATTAAAATGGCGGTAAGTTAATATTGTTTGTAAAGGGAGTTAGGGTGTGTACATATGTTGAAGTTTTGAGTATCTCGTACCAAAACCATCCTTGAAACTACAAGGGCTGCTGTCGACATCCTAAGCAGTGCACAGGAATTGTTGGGTACAGAGCATGTGTATGACGATTGAAGCTTGAGATCACACTTCACAATTAGATTCATGCTTCAACAATGAATCACATGACGATGAATATCATTCTTAATTTTTATATGTACATCATGTACTTTTCTGCCTTTTTACATTAATCACATATATGACAAGTCTTTGGACTGTCCCAGATTGGATTTGTTGTTTCAACCCCCCGTGCAATTGATTAGTCCGCAAGAATCCACATTGGATCGAAGCATCAAGTTCTGCAGTTTATGCAACACTAGTTTCTTCTGCAAATTTTCCTTAGGAGGTTGTGACAAGTCATGCAATAAGCCTCCCGAGACTGCCATCCTCTTTCATGGAATAGTGGCTGTAGCAAGGAGGAGACTGGTGAACATTTACCAGTTGCAGATGGGAGGGGATTGCTCTGCTGAGAACTGACAATACCAATTGACTCAAATCCCGGCTTTGCAATTATATCTGCAATTGGTCCCCCTGGGCCAGCAGGTAATAGCAACCACTCAGCTACTAGTTAAGAAGAGCAGATGCATGCATGCATGATGATTGATGCGCAATTATGCCTAACGTGGTGGGCAATGGTTCCCTTTTGAATAGTACCTACGTTGTCGCTTAGAACTTTAGGCACAACTCAATTCACCTTAAAAGAGTACGAGTTCAACCTTGGTTCACGGAACCAATTTATTGTGCATGAGCGCACAAAAATTACTACAAATTGAGTATACATTTGTCGGGTTCAGATCCTTGGCTCTATTTATTGAGTCCTTATCAAACTCTATGCATCTAGTGTTACCACATGTATCAATATTTATTCACAACTATTACAAATAAAAATAATTTAATAAGTAAATAAATATTTAATACATATATCAGCACCAGATGCATAGATTTGACAGGTACTCGGGCTGAGGATTTGAACCCACCTTCATGTAGTATGACAACTGATAAAATACTAAACGAATAATTGATTATGCTCGCTCTCTGTCATGATATAATTACGTGTTGACGTGTGTATCTATAACATATGTAACGTCGTGTCACTTTTCTTTCGGTAGCAGTAATATGCTTCAATTCAAACAAGTACATAAGTAAATCTGCAAGCACCAGGTGGTGTGCAGATGTTGCAAGTCTTCTGCTCTGTCTCGAACTTCTTAAGTGTAAAAGCCCATCCCTTGTATTGTCTGTATCAGTATGAAAACGAGGATTGAAACGACGCCAGGATCCATCAAGACTTTTGTAGACATTATTTTATTTTATTTTTCTTTTTTCGTTTGCGTCTGGACATCCAAATTAAGGCTCATAATAACTGATAGATGTGAGGTCAATTCTATCCCTTGCTTTACCCAAGTCTACAAGGAGCACTTGAACGTTCAAGAATTTCCAAGTCCATTTTGAACATTCAAGAATTTCCGAGTCCATTGACATTTGCATATCAATAATATTATTAGAATCAACTTCAGATAGTAATACAAACTGTAAGCTCTATTTTTATACTTTAGGCATCTATCAGCAAAGGTTGGCTGGATAGATCAAGGGAATATGAGAACCTACGGACACCCAAACAAATGTTCATTTGGTGCTGCCAAATCTTAAAAGACAAAATCAGCAAGTTAATTTCAAGTACGCTAATGAAATTACAAAACCAAAACCGAAAGAGAACAATTTTTATCCTAATTGATGCAGCTAATCTTGTATACAGATGATTAAGATAGTTATCCAACAAACTAATGCTTGTTGATTATCAGATGAAAAAGAAGTCGGGGATAACAGGGAAAGCCATGGACGAGGGGGAGGGAGTGATACAGATTGAACTCAGAGCTTTTATATAGTTAATGTCGCTAATTCACACTCGTCTGTCAAGATGGCCGAGTTGGTCTAAGGCGCCAGTTTCAGGTACTGGTCCGAAAGGGCATGGGTTCGAATCCCATTCTTGACAAATCAATTTTACCCTGGGTTCTATTTTGGTCTCCAGCACTCGCTATCATCTTCATGGGCTCCTCCGAAAGTCCAATAAGCCCAAGAGGCCACAATGCAGCCTGATTTGGTTTGGTAATGGTTGGGCTCCCAGGACAGGACACCAGACCAGCTTCGGTAATTTTTTCATTGGTTAAAGTATTACATATTGATATTCTCCTCACCAAAGCTTTCATTCAATCAATCAGCTAAACAATTTGCAAACGTCCGCCGATGACTATACTACTTTAAAAACATTCATTCTCCTTTTTAAAGGAGATTGGGATTTATCATTTATCCTTATCTCTTATCCGTTTCTTTTAGTTAAAAGTTGTACAAATCTCTTATCCTTTTAGTTCAAGTTGTACACATCTCCCATCCATTTTCTTCTTTTTTTTTATGGTAAAAATCTCTTATTCATTTTCCAAGAAGGTGATAATCTTCGTCGGATAAATCAGTTTTGATATCCTATCAATGTTTTTGGCGTCCTGATGGGGAGCATCATGGACTCTAAATGACACTTATCAGATGTGAAAACAAATACCACTATCATTTGAAGGTTGGAATCTTCACAATTAGTTAGAAGTGAACAGGCATCAATAGTCTAATATCATTTTAGCCCACGTCAATATAGGATTTCACTCGTGATGTATGCATTATTAGCTGCATAATACGAAGTTGTGGTCTGCCTTGGAGTGATTAACTAACCAAATTGTTATACATATGCCAAGTTCAAAAGTTTCTAATTAATGTGTTATTGTTGAAAACTCGGCCCGAATTTCCCAAAAATTTAAAAAAAAAAAAAAGGTTCATTTTTATTCCTAGCCCTGAAATAGTTCAAAGCTTGGCAGTGACTTTTCTACAACAAAAGAAAGATTCTATAGAAGATGGAAGGTATAACAGTAATCACGTTTATTAATATTTTTAGTTCCATACGGTGTTTTATTATAATCAAGTTTTAGTATCATATGGAAGGTATAACAGTAATTATATTTATTAATATTTTTTAGTTCCATACGGCGTTTTATTATAATCAGGTTATCATTCAAGATTTTGTTATATATGGCCACGTGATAAGGTTCTCCAATATCTTATTTACTATAAATTAAAGCAAAAAAGAAAAAATGTTTCTTGAAAGCTGTGCGGATTTGACTTGTGGTATCTGTTGTTGAATAATATAAGTCAGAAAAAATGACTAACTTCGTTAATTGACTACAATTTTTTACCAAAAAAAAAAAAAAAGACTACAATTTCAAATTAGTTATGCAATTATCCTTACTAATATTATTTATTCAAAATTCTTGTTTTCTGATAATGCGTTGGATAATTGAAAATACCTTTTTAAAAATTAATTAGTTACTTTTTATTAGGTGATGTAGTTAGTTGTAGACACTTAAAAGGCTAACTAGAACAAAAGAATTAATTCATAGGTCAATGCCATTTTGATCCTCCAAAGTAAGCTCAAGTTTTAACTAAGGCTTAAAAAGGAGATAGTCTTAATTAAGCCAAACCAAGAAGTTTTTTCTAATTAAGTCCTTCTATCAAACTTTGCTAGGATAATAACAACAATTTATCAAATTTAATCATTTAAGATGGGGATTGAGCAAAATTTACCCAAACTTTAATATAGATTTATCAAATTTAATCACTTAAAGTTCCTTTATTTTCTTTCAGCAATCATACGAAGATACATCATTTGTAATTAGGTAAAATTACCCTAATAGCAAATTCTATTCCTTTATTATATGCAATTAATGGTTAGTTAATTACCCTCCCCCCTTTATGGGTGTGTGTGTATTATATGCAATTAATGGGTAGTTAATTACCCTCCCCCCCCCCCTCTATGGGTGTGTGTGTGTAATCAATCACACTGTATAACTCCTGTAGTGCTTTAAGTTTAATTTTTATCATTTTATTCTCCAAAATTTTGAGTTTATTTGCTTTTTCCTTGATTGTCGGGATAGATATTTCATTGTCTTTCGTAATGCTTAAATGTTTCTTACTTAAAGGAATTGAATACACATTATGTCATGATTCTTTGTATGATTTTCTTTTATTTCGTTTATTTCAATCATATAAATATGTATCTCTCTCTATCACAAAATCAATGATTTCCATGCTTTCATTGCGAACCAATATGCCAAAATTGGTATTTTCTTTTGTTGGTCAACATTTTTATTTTACATTTACTTTTTAATTATTTGTCATTATTATATTAAATGTATTTTGTTTTGCTCACTGTTTCTATACATCGAACATATCTTTTTAGGATATATAAGTTCTATGAATGTGTCCAAAAATCTTCAGAATATAAGTGTAAAATTTTGACATCATGAGTAAAAAAAAAAAGTTACGTACGAGTCTAACATTCTAATAAGGTTGATATATTTTTGTCTTTTGTGATTATGATTTAGGTATAAAAATCTTTTCATCCTATAACTCGTTAATACTTTATTACTAAGGCCCAATGAAAATTTTTATATACCAACCACTAGTTTGGTACGTTCGAATGGCTTGAAAATGGAAATTTCTTTTCTATTTTTTCATTATATTCTCATGGTATGGATATTTTAAGATAAAAAACACTTTCCCTCACAAATGCTCACTCCAATCTTTCTAAGAAACCCCATTCCTTGAAAGGCCTAGGGCCTTTTCCATCATCAACCTGTAAAGTCGAAAATTATAGGAGTCAATTTGATCTTCAGACGTATATTCACTCCATTATCAATCATTCTTTTTAACTTAGAACACGTTTACTAATTTTTATTTTAAAATTGATGAAAATTTCTTATTATTTGTAACTTTAATTAACAATTATCTATGATTTTTAATCCCAAATATTTTAGCATATGTTTAGAATAGTTTTTTATTTTTGCTATAAAAATATTTAAGATATTATTTTTAACTTTTATTTAAATATGTAAAAACTTATTTGAGTTTCCTATAAACTAAATGTAAATACAATAAACAGAGAATATAAATGTTTAATTTCATTACTAATTTTTTCTATATTATTAATATATTGTTGGTGACCATAAAAAATTTTTAAATTTAATTAAAGAGTACAATTAATTTAATTTTAACAAGAATATTAATAATTTTTTTTGAAAATGATAAAGTTTCTTGTATGCACACAAATAATGCATGGCATAAACAAATAAAATTTAAAAAAAATGTTAGGCTTTGATACAAAGAATTTAGAGTATTTAAGTCAAATTAATATAAATTTTATTTTATTCTGACATAATATGATTATATCAAATATTTGAAGAAGAATAGACATTCAATTCTTAGTTGGATTACTAAACAGTGGAGTGATAAATTTTTTCCTATCCACTCTGTCTAAAAAAATTTTATGGGTGAAAAGACCTTTCCATCTTGGGTTATTTCAACATATCAAGCATGGGGAAAGAGTGCATTTGATTCATAGGACATAGGATTGAAGTACTAAGCCTACATCATCTCATGTTTGGTTGCCTTTTATGTATAGGACTATATACTTCATTTAATCGAATTAATTCTTTATACACGAGATAAAATTATTCCATAAACAAGTATGTTTGGTTCACGAATAGGACGAAATGGAATGACTTATCCTCGAATTATGAATCCAAAGATTAGTTATCCACTAATTAATAGTCCCAGTTATCCAATGTTTGGTCAATACTGGATTTGATGGGATATCTTAGGAAATAATATCATATTGTATTTTGTTGGGCATTGAACTTTGTTTTTATTGACCAAAATATCCAAAATTTAAATATTATTTTTATTTGATAATAGTGGTAGTGCTCAATGGTAAATGGTGGTAGTGATGTTACTTGATAGTGGTATCAGTGGTGCCCATTGGTGGTAGTGTATGTATGGTAATAGATGGTGGTAGTAGTAGTATTACCTAACATTGATGGTAGTGGTACTTCAATAGTAGTAGTGATATATGGTGGTTGTAGTTGATGGTCGTAGTGATGATGGTAGTATAATTTGATAGTGGTGACAGTGGGGGTGGAAGTAATGGTACACGATGGTGGTGGTGGTGGCACACATGGTGGTGGTAAATTAGTCAACAATTTTATTACTCTACCTAAGAGTCATCCCAGATGACTAATATCACCACCTCCATAGGGTTAGTTTTTCCATGTACAAGAGATTAATTCGGTTAAGTAGAATGTTTAATCCCATACTTAAAATGAAACTAAATATTGGATGACAGGGAATTAGTAATTCAATCTCATATTATCCCATGAACCAAATGCACCTGAGAGAAATGATATTAGTTACATCTGGACGACTCTTAAATAGGATAATAAAATTTTTGATTAATTTGTTGCTTCCACAATCATGTGCACCACCACTAAACACAATCACTGCTATTACTTTGGACCATCGCTACCCCACTTACCGCCGTGGACCACCACAATTACCAAATTGCACTACGACCACTTATCACCACCACTACCACAAGTACCATCCTTACCACTAAGCAACACCACCACTACTAGGTGATACCACAGCCGTGTAACACCACTATCTACTACCCTCCACTACCACCACCATCTATCACTTTTTATCACTAACACCAAGCATTACCATCATTACTACCAATCTACCACACAACACCACTACCCATCACCCATGCAACACTACCATCTACTACAACTATAAAAACTTTGTATTGCCAGTATTGCCAAACAAAAATAATATTGTAAATCCAAGGGTATTTCTATCACTAAAACCGAAATGTAATCCTCAACTATACACATATAAGATTCTTTTTAAGTTATTCTGTTAAACCTAGCACCAACAAAATACTAGACAATTATGGGGGTATTAATCTGAGAAGTCATCCCAAAAATTAATAATCCAATTAATGACGAGTCATCTTATTTCATCATGTGTATGAACCAGATAGGCCCTAATGATTTTCACTGTAATATTGGTAATATTTAGTTAACTACATCTATAAATTTTTTAATATTGTTTAAACATGTTTTAACCATTCTAAATTATTCTTAAAATTGGGCAAACTTTTAAGCAAAAGAGCCAAATATGATTTAGGAACTTCAATTAAGATAAATTAGCTAATTATGAAATTTTGTACCTACAAATACTATGCCAAAGTCAGGCAAGCAGATTAATAACCAAGTTTAAATTTGCATTAACAAAGAATAGTACATTAAGGATAATATAATCAGGCAACTCACAAAACTAGAAAACTCATCTTACAATTCTTTAAAAAGATTTTTAAAAGAAATCATTACTTCAAAAAAGAATATTTAGATTGAAATCTTTTGAATCAAAGTCAAGGTTAATAAAGAAATCTTTCATAATTAGATAAATTTTGATAAAATAAGTACATGTTTGTCTATAGCGTTTGTGTTTTATTTGTTAAATTTGAAAATATGTTAAAATTACAACAGAATAAATGATAACAAGTACTTCACTCTTGAAAATTCAAAATTTTTTTGTTGATTTTACATTGGTTATTTTGTTTAGCTTTTTAGTTGGTCTTATCCCATCGCAAAGTTGCAATAGATTGAGCATGAGTAAAATATCACCTCCCAAATTTAAGAAAAACATTATGCTAGTTAAGAGGCACTAAGTAATTTTAATTCTTTCAGCAATAGTATTTATGAAATTGTAAAATATTTCAAAAGGTAATAAAAATTAATTGCTTCAATAGAAAGTAAATAAAATATATTATATTGAAAATAAAAAATCTCAAAAGATTTTTTTGAAGGCATTAAATCTATAAACAAAGAACAAAAATATATTGATTAGATTAAAATATTTTAAATTTTTGTAATTATTTATGTCTCTATCTATAAATTCTTTATCCCATCCTACTTATTCAAATATGTACACATCCTCTATTGTCTATATTATATATAAGAGAACGTTAAAAAAAGATATTTTTATTTAGCTCATATTGTGTAATATTACTGCAATGTTTATTCATATGCTCGTAATACATTCGTATATTCATTTTCTAAATTTAAGTGTCTCATATATAATGCATTTTCTTATCAGAAATGCACGCGAAAATTTTAAAATTTTTCATTATTTTTAAATAATATTTCTTTAATTTTAAATATAGATATAATGGTATTGATTATGTAAGATTGTAAATCATGGAATCCCATCTAGGATGCATACAAATCTTACTGTTTCATTTGAAGTAAACTAATTATCGATATGGATATTATAATTGGATTTTTTAAACGGGTTGCCCCGGTCACATTGGTTAAGATATGAGAATTACCGTCTAAATGCATGCAACTTATCATCTAATATACTGTCATATTTATTGTCCCGATTTCCAATTATAATTTTTCTTATCCTTATCATATATCTAATGACTATGTTATTAGATAATGATCCTAGTTTAATTTTAATTTAGCCTTGTCATACAAGTAACGAAAATATTAATAGATAATGATCCTTACTAATGTTACAATTTTATTTTCTATCCGAGTCCTAATAAACTTCATTCTCTATCATACAATTAAGGTCAAGAATTAATGCGCTTGCGTTAACACGTCAAGAAAACAGAGATGTAACTGCTAAAATTTCATACATAAGAACCTGATGGTGTAAGAGTGTCAACAACCTCCATAATTCAATGACGTAAAACTTTGTGAGATGGCAAGTGCTGAAGTATGCACAGGTTAAATATGGAAAGAGGGGACGTACAATATCTTAAGTGGTTGAGGGATGAGACAATGGAGCATCGTTATATGATAAAAAAAAAAAATATCCATTTAAATTAGATTTTAAAGATGATAGCCTATATTTGAAAAATCAAATAAGATAACTATAGCACAAGATAAAAGCAAAATTAATTGGATAATATGAATGTGTATCTTTAACGAAATGGAGGGAAATCAATTACTTAACATTACTTATAAAGCTCTCATACTCCACAGAAAACAAAGTTAATGCACGAGCTCATTTTTTCGCAGTGAGAGAAGAGGTAAAAGAAGATCTTATCGTTGTTTCTTCCCCATTTTAAAATCTCCACTTCGGGATCCCATTCTGAAATTCAAAGTAACTGTTGTTAAACCCGTATCCTTGAAGGCAAGTATTTCTACCACTCAAATTTTTAATTTTTGTTGTTCTATTTTGTATCTTGTTCTTATTCTTCCTTTTATGCAGTGTTGGAATTTGGGTGGCTATTTTTAACAACTTTAATTTGAATTATTGTTATTTGAGTTTCAAGTAACATAAGAAAAAATGGTAAGTTTTCATTTTTAGGTTATTCCCTTTCTTGAACTGGAACATAAAGGGTGCCTAGTTTACTAGTTTTTATTTAGCACTTACTGAGGTAATTGGGTTGCTTAGACAATGAGGACTTAATGGAAGAATTAGATTCATGTTTGATATTGCACACATTATTGATTGAGAGGTATTTGAAATTTATAAATTCCATTTATATTTCTTCCTATTCTTAATGCGTTGTTTGACCATGTTGTTAAATGCGATGAACATTATACATCAAATTAAAAGCAGAGATTGCTCGAAATCTTAAACAGAATTGCAGGCATCAATCAACATGACTATGACTCTGGATTGTTTTCCACCAGCGTAAATGCACAACTGCAGACTTTTTGGGAGATTTTAGGATATGTTTGTGACAAAATTGAATGGTCATTGTAGATTTTTCTTTTCTTATTTGGATTTGCAATAGAATCTAGAAGTTAAAAAAAAAAAAAAAGAAATAGTTTTTTATTTCTTGCACTTATGGTGCAAAACCATTCCTCAAATGAACATAAGCAAAGTTCATAAAAAACTACCATGTTTATAATATACCCTTGCACTATTTTTCACGTTAGATTTGGTTAAATTTGTATACATAAATAAATGATTTTCTTGCTAATTGTTGCATACCTTTGTACTTTTCAACTTTTGACACGCTAGAATAATGTTATTGCAAATTAGGTAACATTGTGTTATCATTAGTTATTCAATACAATTCATTTCATTTTCCCTTTCTCTTTTGTATTAAATGATACACAAATATTTGTAATATAATTTCCTAAAAACAGATGTATGTAATGCATCTCTAGTTGCTTCATATTAGTAAGTGCATTCATATCAGACTCCTGTATATTATGTTCCATTCTAGCATCTAAATCAATATCCAATATCTAATAAAGAATGAAATATGCAATTTTAGTACATACATAAATATGTTTGTGTGGGAGGTTTTTTTTTCATTTTTCTTTTGTCAGGGGTTTGGGGGTGGGGGGAGAAAAGTCTAATAAAAAAAAAAAAAAGAAGAGTTGATGAGGAAAGATTAGTTTAATAAAAGGAAAAAAAAGAAAAGAAAAGTTGACGGGGAAAGATTGCGATTTGCCAGTGTATTTTTTTGGGTGGGTTGGTTGGGGGGGAGTCTAATAAAGGAAAAAAAAAGTTGATGGGGAAAGATTAGGATTTGCCAGTTTTTTTGGGGGGTAGGGGGAGAAAAGTCTAATAAAGTAAAAAAACAAAGAAGAAGAAGAAGAAAAGTTGATGGGGAATATTAGAATTTGCCTTTTTTTTTGGGGGGTTGGGGGATTGGGAAGGAGGTGGGCGGGAGAAAAATCTAATAAAGTAAAAAAAAGAAAAAAAAGTTGATGGTGAAAGACGATGATTTGTCAGTTTTTGGGACTTGGGTGGAAGCAATTGAAATTAAGTCAATGTTAAATAACAACAGATTTCTCAGGCTTGAGGTTTAATTCAACTATCGAGATGGACTTTGATAGGGCAATTATGTCTGAGAAGTCCCACCTTCTTGCATCTGGTCAGTCTTGATGGCTAATGATTTGATTGATCTTTAGTATGAAAGATAAGAAAAGTAAGAAAAAGAAAAGTCTCGCCATACAACTAGAAAAACTTATTTATTTAGTAATAGATCCCTTGTCATACCATCCTACCAAAGATGGGACATCATAGTTTCCACTGATAAAACACGGGCAATAATCAGTTGTCAATAGGCCATATCAATTTTGCTTGTAAATCCCCGCCGTAAAAATTGGTAAATACAGAACAAAATAATTTGGTCTTATCTCTTTTTTAATTTTTTTGTGCCCAGAAAGGAAAATAAAATTTTATCGTATTCAATTTGGATTGTTACTTATTTTTTTATTTCATGATTGGATCCCTCCAAAGGTGAAAATTGACAGGGAGAGGGATGTATTTGGATTTCTATATCATTCCTGGTACACATGTAATTGTCCATACGTCTCCAGGACCAAAGTGTAATATTATTTAACCTTATCTATAGCAACCTCATTCAATGATTTTCATTCTCGTGGCTACCAATAGGTCATTCTAAAGAGTACGATAGGAAGAGTAATCTACAGGAATCTTGGTGATTAATAATCTTCCAAAAACATACAATTCTTGCTTGTATTTAGACCCTTCATTACACCATTTGTAAAGTTGGAACGTAGCGTAACATCATATGACCCTTGGCACAGTCTTTAAGTAGTAGTTTTTAGCAGAAGGCCAATACATACATACAAACATACAGAGGAGAAAGCAAAGCTGAGAAGAAACTTATTTGAGGTACCATTCTTCTGTCCTTCCATGGCTTTTCTTGATGAGATAACAGTGTAAAAACTTCGCTTGTCGACATCTTTACTTACATGTTTTTCTCTTTGTCCTGAAGTGACACATGTTTTCAGAGCTTCTGATTCTGCTTTGTTTTGTTTTTCCTCTTTTCTTTCCTTCCCCAATCTGATTTCTTTACTGAGTTAAAATAAACGTGATAGTTCCGTATTATAGTATTAAGTAGTGATGATGAACTCATCACTTGGTTATAATTCAAAATGAATGCAGCACATGGCTGTCATATTTATTGCTATTTATAATATCAAATCAAGCATTATACTGGTAGTTGCATAATACTTCTTTTTTCACCGAAAAGTGGTCGTTGAATAATTGATTTTACCACTTTCTATGTTTCCTTTAATCTTGTGCAGTATGCACCACTACCCATCCTTCTGTCCCTCAGCATCCCAATTTCCATAAAAAGCAGCCCTTTATGTCCAGGAATCCTCCTCCGCCATTATCACCAGGAGAGAAAGGAGGAAACTACAATCGAAGCGACTTGAATGATTTGCCTTGCCTTTGCCCTTTCTGCATTACTTTTCAATTAACGAGGGATTGGTTCATTGAAAAGTTTTTCTTGATTTTATTTGTTTATTTAATTATCGATGACCTGCATTCGTCCAGTTGTCGAGATCAGAATTTGTTTAGGACCTAGTCAATATAGCAACAATGATTTATTCCGACAATTAACTCCTTAAAAAAAAATGGTTTCCATGTTCTGAACTTTCCTGTTCAACATTGGTTCATGTATGTGCTGTCTACATCAATACAATGTTGTCGTGTTTCTTTTTTGGTTTCTCCTAATACTCAAATATCCACGTGATTTGTCGTGAAAGGTATTTTGGACTAAATAAGTTCGGTTTTCGTAATCCTTCTGAATTGGAAGTCATAGGATACCAAAGAAAAAGAAGAATAACAGAAATATGTGGACAGTTTTTCTCGATTTTAATTATATATGAAATAGAAAAACGGAAAATGTGGACAGTTTTTCTTGCTCTAAGTCATGCGTAAAGTGTTTGTCTAACAAGTAATTCAAACAGGTATCACAGGAACTCGTTAGAAAATTCTATACAACGATGATTGCCTAGAATACGTTTTTTAGTTGAACTTTGTACCTCTTCAACACGTTTTTCTAGTTGAATTTGTTACCTCTGTGTTTCTCACTTTTTTTTTTTTTGGTAATAAAATTCCTTTTTCTCACGCTGTTATAAGTTAACGGTACACATGTCATGACCTTTTTTTTGTTCCACTTATCTAGCAAAAGGCATAGCACGGCCCATTTTAGTTCCACTAACAATAAAACGACATTGCTGTCAGTGTTTGGTTCGTCAGGGAAACTGAGATGTGCCTGCCTTAGTTGATGTTACATTTTGCTACTAAATTGAAGGAAAAAAAATTAATGGTTTGAATCGAGTATCTAAGCTGTTATTTATTGTGCCCTACAGGTCTTCTTGGGTAGCGGAAACATCTATTTGCAACGCACATTTTTTCTTAGTCATTCTGAAAACTCTTTGGTGAAGTTACTTCTAGTTGGAATCAGATGGAAGGGGGTGTTCACGGCGCAAGTAAAACAGAATTTTTGGAATTCGGACGGACAATATGGAAAACACCTTACATTATGCGACTTGCCTTATCAGCTGGAATTGGAGGGCTTTTGTTTGGCTATGATACTGGTTGGCCTTGAATTTTTTTTCCGGAACTTTGATTTATTTTTCATTCTCCTGAACAATTCTTAGACAGTCTAAATGCTCTAATAAGTTGGTAGATACGCCAATGAAGCAATTCAGTCCTACGTTGCATGATCCTGGAATAATCAAAAGAACTAACAATAACGAAGCATTGTGGAGTTGATACAACTTTTATCATGTTGACTGAAATCATTTTTTTTTTTTTTTTTTTTTGGGATGCAGGTGTTATTTCTGGTGCCTTGCTCTACATCAAGGATGACTTCCCTGATGTTAAGAAGAAAACATGGCTAAAAGTAATCTACTTTTAAGTACTCATTTATTTTGCAAGAAAAATATATACTAGTAGTATATCACTTCTTTTGAGTTAATAGATGATTTACCTTGTTAATTTCGTTATCAAATGAAGGAAACTATTGTTAGCATGGCTATAGCTGGAGCCGTGATTGGTGCTGCCATTGGTGGTTGGCTCAATGACAAGTTTGGTCGGAAGAAATCGATTCTTCTGGCAGATATCCTGTTCGTTGCCGGGGCTATATTAATGGCTGTTGCTCCAGCTCCCTGGCTGATAATTGTTGGAAGGATATTTGTTGGTTTAGGAGTTGGAATGGCATCCATGACAGCACCTCTTTATATTTCTGAAGCTTCTCCTGCTAGAATCAGAGGTGCGTTAGTTAGCACGAATGGTATGCTAATCACTGGAGGAGCTTTTCTGTCGTATGTTATCAACTATGCATTCTCCAAGGTATAAAATCATATCTTAAGCATCCAGTGCTCTTCTTATACGAGAGTGTAACTTTTCTGACTGACTTCTTGTGATTTAGACATCTCATGCCTGGCGTTGGATGCTTGGAGTTGCAGGAGTTCCAGCTTTCATCCAATTTCTTTTGATGATTTTTCTTCCCGAGTCTCCTAGATGGCTCTATAGACAGGTAAATTACACCAAGAATGCATCTGCCAATCCTTTTAAAGATTGAAAATTTTCTGATGCAGCGTGATTAATTTTTTATACCTGGTCTAACCGCCGAGCATTTAATGTCATTATGGCTTAACGAATTACTTACATCTTGATCAGAACAAAACAGAAGAAGCTAGAAAAATCATGGAGAAGATTTATCCTGCTGAGGATGTTGAGGAAGAACTCAAAGCTTTAAAATCCTCCGTTGACACAGAGATAGCTCTGGAAGGTTCCATTGGTGACGGAATTATTACAAAAATAAGAGGTGCCTGGGGTAATGTAATTGTTCGCAGGGGACTTTATGCTGGTATCACCGTTCAAGTAGCTCAACAGTTTGTTGGTATCAATACAGTTATGTACTACAGTCCCACAATAGTTCAATTTGCTGGATTTGCTTCAAATTCGACAGCTTTGGCTCTTTCGCTCATCACCTCTGGTCTTAACGTCGTGGGTACCATTATCAGTATGCTTTTTGTTGACAGATATGGTAGGAGGAAATTGATGATTGTCTCCATGTTTGGGATTATAACTTGCCTTGTGGTGTTATCCGTCATGTTTTTTGAAGCTTCATCTCATGCCCCACTCATCAGTCACGCTGAATCTAACAATTTTGGCGTCAATTCTACCTGTCCTGGTTACATCAAAGCCCCACATCCATCATCTTGGAATTGTATGACATGCTTAAGAAAATCTTCCGGTGGCTGTGGTTTTTGTGCTAGCGGATCTGGCAAAGTGAGTTGTTCATATTTTTAGTAGTAGTAGTAGTAGTACACTAGTACCTTAGTACCCATGTTTTTGCTTTTTCACATTTTAAAATTGCTGAATTATTATTGACGGTTCTTTTAATCTGATTTCTTTGTAGTATCTCCCCGGGGCATGCTTAGTGGCGACTGATGATGATGCTCTGAAAGAGGCATGCCAGGCACAACATCGTACATGGTTCTCTGATGGTTGTCCGAGCAAATTCGGCATTTACGCAGTTCTACTCCTAGGATTGTACATCATAGCATACGCTCCAGGGATGGGGACAGCACCTTGGATTGTAAATTCCGAAATATATCCATTGAGATACAGAGGCATAGGTGGTGGAACTGCAGCAGTTTCTAATTGGGTTGCTAATCTGGTTGTAAGCGAGACTTTCTTGACTCTGACAGAAGCCATTACTACTGCTGGCACTTTTCTTTTGTTTGCCGGATTCTCTCTAATTGGACTTGTGGCCATTTTCTTCCTAGTACCTGAAACCAAAGGTATGCAGCTGGAGGAGATTGAGATGGTGCTCGAGAAGGGCTATAGACCAAACTTAAACTTGCCTTGCTTCGAAAGGCCATCATCAGATGATAAGGGCGGAAAGAAAGTAGCTGAAGTTACTGCATAATTATTATTAGTATTAGTATAGTAATAGTATTTCAGCACCTGAATTTGGTAGGTGGTTGCTGAAAAATGTTTTTTAAGTTTAATATGCTGCCTAGGTATATTGTTCTGGGCTAGTTTACTGAGCAGAAGATGCAGGTAAACTTACAGTTCCAGACTTGGGACTACATAGCAATGGTTAATCATTGTGCTTTGTATAACGTCATCTTTTTCCACTTCTTTTTAGTGTCTTTTGTGTGTGCCCGGGTGGAGATTTTTTTAATTTCCATCTAGTTTCTGTGCTTTTGCTAGTAGTTGCAAAAGTTAATGACTTGCAATCTGCAGGATTATTAGGTCATTATTAATAATAATAACCTCGTTTAAGTAGTTCCGAGAATGCATCGCGGTATGCCTTTTGGGTCTCTTTAATTTTCTATGGGTCAGGTTGCGAAGACAATGGATGATACTTTATTTCTGAAACACTGGTGTCCAATATAGTGGGCCTAACTTGGGCTAGGCCGCAATACTCTTTCAATTCATCTATTGACAATGATAATAGGGCACAAAACACTGGGGCATTAAACAATTCTCATTGTAACAACTTGGTCACTTATTTAACTTGTATTTTCAACGGCACACTACATTTAAGTTTTGTTTCAAAAAACACATTGAACTTTTAAAAACGTCACATTTTAGCTATTCCGTTTAATTTTTTAGTTAAAGCAAAAAAAAAAAAAGTGCCTACTTTTCCAGTTAAAGTAATAGAATGTGCCGCGCATGTGAGTTTGTCCAAGGGCATTCATGTGACTAGGCTATTCTTATTGTAACATTATTAATCAATGATCTAATTTTTCCTGTCTACTTTAACTGGGAATATAAACGGAATGACAAAAATACTAGTGACCCTGATGTTGATGTTTTTTGCTCATAATAATATGATCAGGAAGAGCCATAGGTTATTATGTTTTCGATTTTTTTTTGTTTTGTTTTGGGGTTGGGGGGCGAGAGAGGGGGGGGGGGGGGGGTTGTTTTGAAGAAAGAAAGGGAAACTTTGGAAGCATTGAACATCGATACTCAACACTAAATTTATGTTGAAACACAGAATAAGCCTCGTCGAATGCCCATTTAGGACTTCGACCTGGTTAACTTCAGGAGTTGAATTAGGTTTCCTGAAGCTACTCCCTTTCGGTATTTTTCGAATATAGTATATGCCATCAATAATTGATATTATCAAATTCAGTTGTTTGAAACTTCTGCATCCGATTTAGGCCACTTGTTTCGTGATAAAATGGCTACTTTTTTTTACATCCACCGAAAAGGATTTGAAAACAGCGTTAACTTCATTAGAAACTACCAATTTTCTCCCTTTTTTTTTTTTTGTTCCCCTACTATCGGAATTTGGCTACACAACAAAGTACCGGTCCGATTTAATACAACCTGCCCAGCACGATTTTGGAATGCCTCCAAATTAAGCATATATTTTTACCAATTAAGAAATATTGACGGTGGAAATTATCAAAACTCTGTCGGCGGCAATTTTTGTTTGTTGATTTTGATGTGCTGCTAAATCAACGGGTATACCAAAAGGAATTGGATTAGATCTCTGATAGAAAAAAACTGATTACAATTAAATTAGATCTCTAATAGAGGAAAACTGATTACAATTAGATTATGTTGGATTAAAATGCTCACTTTCATATCCATATCCAAAAAGATCAAAATCCCGAAAAATATGCTTTTTCCCTGCGTTTTTGCCATCCAAGGATATGCATGAACTCTCCCCCCTTGCCAGGGGCGCCCCATGGAAGAAAATATCGAACCATACAAAAATATGACCAAAAGCCACAGCAAAAGGAATGCAAAACTCAATAGGCAGTACAACCATACAAAATAGGAGGACAAAACAACATGCATCGCCAGCTAATGCACTGATAATAAAGACAGCAACGATACAGAAAAAGAAAAGATAACAAATTCACCAGACTACCAAATCTGCCATGATTTGGTAGCCAGAAAGCTTTTACTTTCTTTAGGCTATTTACACAGAACTAGCACACTCCGTTTGAACTAAAACAACTTTACAACAAACACTCGCTAGGTGAAGGGACCCTACTGCCCCCAACCAAGCTTTCATCATCTTTCATCCTCTGCATTTATACTTCAAAATCAACAAGTGCGCCATGGGCTCTCTCTGTCTCTCTCTCTCAGAGGTTAGGAAAGAATTAAATGAAGTTACACAACAGGTATCGAATACACCTTTAGTTGAAGCATTTGCAAGATAAAGCAACTGCATAATACTTGTTCTTGGGTAAAAATAGGGTCCGTCCTAATTTTCATAATAGTGACCAGTTCAAAGAGTAATTTTCCAAAACTAAAAAGGTCAAATGATCAAAACGGTAACAAAACGATTCTGTTTTTCATTTTTGGCCAGACAACAAAACGATCTTTAATTTGCCAATTGTGACAGCAACTCGACCTGATTCAGAGAGACCAAGTATTAAAGGGCTTTGGAGTATTAAAACAGTAGCGTTCAGTTGCCGAAACGACAAAAGGAATTGTCCACACATTGAAGTGGCATCCCAGAATAATCAAACATCTACGACTGAATATCTGTACAAGACCAGCTTTGTTTTAGGTCAGTACCAAGTTGGAGCAAGTCTGAGCTACTTGTATTATAATTGTAACTGTACATCAGATATTGGAGACCTTTGACTTTAAGACGTAACACCCTGGTATTATCAACGACATTACATGATAAAATCCATCAGTAATAATTAAGGGAAAAAAATAACCCTTACAAAAAACTACTAATCAGTTTGATAGAATTTGGACATCCCAAACAAAACTAGAGGATTACAATCCAAATCCCTAGCAAACAAAACACCAAAACCAGGCACACAAACTCTCAACCACAAAGCCATACAATAGTTAACTAAAGAGGAATATAAGCCCTCAAAAACAAAAAAAAGAAAAAAAAAAGGCTACCAAACAATAGCTCGTCTAAAAGTCAGTTGTTCTTTACTAGTTTTCTAGAAAATTTTCACCACTCTCATTCTAGTGAACCACAAACTCTTCATCACTCTCTGTACAAACCATCAAAATGCTTGCTATCTATATACAGCCAAAATCCAACCACTTTACGTAATACAGTATAATATAGAGCCAACCTATGAATACCTCCTCTAAGGAGTTGAAGAAGAAGCTTCTTGTCTTGGTTCTCTCAAGTACTCCAGAAGCCTTTCAGCCTGCCAAAACGGAACACAAAATCCCATCAAGTTTCAGCATTCCCACAGGAAAACACCATGTGTGAAAAAATAGCTTCCATTTTTAAAATCTGGAAAAACACATCCAGACGTAAGATCAAGACAGACCACCAAAACTAACAATGCAAGCAATAGTTATTTTCATAAGCCAACCAGCACGCGAAAATCAGACAAGAACATGTTTATATCTTCCTAATGAAATCAGAACATCATTGAACCCTCAAGAGTTAACAAGTAAATGAAACAATCAAGATTAGACAGTAAAATGAGCAAACTTTTTCACGGTAAATCATAAAGAGAGTTGAGAGAGATTTATTCTAATAAAGATAGTAGCTGGACATAGTACTTTACACTGAACAAAATACCGCTAACAGATTTCTATTAATCCAATTGAAAACAAAAGAAATAAAAAGAGAAATTGATAATCTAGAAGATCAAAACCTCACCTTGTGCTTAGCCTTAGCAGTCCCAGTCTGAGAAAGTGCCACCAGGGGAGGGATCCCGCCTTCCCTAACCAACAGGCCCCTATTCCGGACGCTATCCACACACAACTGCAACAATGTCAGCACTGCAAACTCCTTCCCCTTATCAGACCCATCCTCAATTGCCTCCACAAAGGCTGCAATTCCTCCTTCTTCCACAATCGCATCGCGGCCCATTTCAATCCCGGCCAGGCTACTCAACACCACCATCGCCTTCTCTGCCAACCCTGTTCCTTGCTCTCCCACCAACCCCACCAATGGCCTCACCGCGCCTGCACTAACAGCCCTCTCCTTGTTCAATTTCACCGAACAAAGCTTATACAAAGTCGTTAAAGCGTCCTTTTTCCCTCTGTTCGAACCATTTATTAGCAAGGCCACCAACGGAGGAATCGCCCCGCATGCACCAATTGACAACTTATTACTCTCATCGATTAATGCTAAATTCAGCAATGCACAGGCAGCATTTTGCTTCGAGGTCTCTGTACCGGTCTTCAACACATAAATCAGTGACTTTACAGCCCCTGCATCAGCTATGATAGTTTTATTACCTTCATGAAGGGAAAGATTCAACAAAGCCGTGACTGCGTGCTCCTGAGTCAAGGGATCTGAGCACCGCAGCAGCGGTACCAAGGCCGGCACGGCTCCAGCCTCTCCTATTAAAGCCCGATTATCAGCTCGATTCTTTGCCAAAAGCCTCAATTTAGCTGCTGCTGATCGTTTCACTGCAACAGAAGATGAATTCAGCCCGTCTATGCAGAGTTTCACAGTGGGTTGAAGGTCCTCCGGCGAAATACTCTCGATAATTTCCGTGGAGAAGGTTTCTCTCTGGAGAAATCCCGTGCAGGGTTCGGGCTCAGGCTCAGAATTCGGGATGTGATTGAGGCCGGGATCAGGCACGCTGGCGAGCCGCTGGAGCTCGCCGGAGATGTCACTGGAGCAAGCCGACAAGTCGCTGCCGAAGGAGCGGGAAAGGTCGAGGTACTTGAAATCCTCTGCTGTATACTCCGTGGGGGAGTCCTTAGCACCGCCGGCGCTGTGAGCCGCAGGTTTATTGGCGAGTTCACCGAGTCGGAGGTCAATAATAGCCGAGTCAGATAAATTCTCAGAAACGTCTGGGGACCTTTCGGAGAGGTCCGAAGGGTGGTCGATTTGGAAGAAGTTGGAGCGGATAGTCCGCATGGAGCGACCCATGGAGCGTTGGATTTTGGCAGAGCTAGGAGGAGGAGTGTAATAGTAAGACTGTGTTTGGGGAAAACGAGTACTGGAATTAGTAATGGAGTGAGAGTAAGAACGGGAATGGGAATCCTCCACAGAAACCATCCTTACACTTCTTATTAGCTTTTGGCAAGTTAAAGCAACAACCGCAGCTAAATATACTTACAGAGAGAGAGAGAGAGAGAGAAATTTTTCTTCTTAAGTTATTTTCATAGTTGCAAAAATAAGATGAGCAACTAGATATGCATCAAAAGTGAATATGGGTTTATTTATGTGTGGGGGTTTCAAGAAAAGGAAGAAATATTGGGAAGGAGGAAGAGAAAAAGAATTTGCTAGATGATGAGGAAGATGGTGAGTGAGAGGGGAGACAATAGAAGGAATGAAGGTGGTGGAAGTGAGTGAGTGAACATTATTGTTTGGTGGATTAAATGAGATGGTGAGTTGTGGGTTTGGTTTGGTCCCATTTGGTGGCTTTGGTTTTGGAGGTTTTTGCTAAATTGACTTGCTGTGTTATAATATTGGGTTGATTGGCCTGACAAGGAACCATACAGCTGGTTTTGATGTAATATGTTGGGGCCCACAGTAAGAGATGTGTGTGAAGGAAAGTTTTACGTTATTTGAAGGAATCAAGTGACGGTAGCAAATCCCCTGATGCTAACAGTCGACCGTCGGCGGGGGAGATGAGGTGACGTCGTTTAATTCATTTCATTTCTTAGTACTGTACGCTTCTGACACGGCATGGAAACCATGGGTTGAGATGCTCGATTGCTGAGATGACTCGCTCTGTCACCCTCCTCTTCCTCCTCCTTCTCGGAAAAGTATATAATACACCATGTGTATTGCCACGTGGTGGTGTGTTAGAACCAATAATTTATTGTCATGTGGCAATGGTGGGTCATACCTTATATTATTTGGCGATATGTGATTGGTTCTAGTGCACCACGTGACGCGCGTGGTGCACGCAATACTCACTCTCCTTTTCTTTACAATTGAAGCCACGATGTAATTGATTAAATTATAAAAATATCTGAGAAACTGATCCACTCTTCGGATAGGCAGAAACCAGCAGAAATGAGGAAAAAGAAAAAAAATTTGATTTTAAAATCCGAAAAGAAAATGGGGGTAACATCACTTATTTTGGAAAGTTTTAGCGGACAAAAATTATAGAAATGAAAAGAAACGTAGCTCAATAATATATAGTAGTAGTACTTCTCTCCACCGGTGAATGAAAAACGAGACAGAGAAACGAAGTGAAAAGGATTTGCATGCTATAAGGTGTGGCAGCATCTATAAATTAATGGTTTGGCAATAAGTTTTACTTTCATAAACACCTTTTGTCTTGTAATTTGTTGGTTAATTCAAGTTTGTGTTATCACTTGGCTTGAGAATTTGAACTTCACTTGTATCCCTTCGAATCATCTGTCATGTAAGTAGCTTTTTTCTTGATATCTTATTTTTATATAGCTGTCACGTGTATTAATTCATAATATTTTTGAAAAATTCACAAACTTTGCATTTGATTTTGGTAAATGCATACATGAATTAACACACGTAACTATTATATTGAGTTGTTATTCGAATCGAACTGCTTATGGATACAGCTCAGCTCAACTTTTGAAAGTTAGAGTTCAGTTTATTGGCAAAACTTAACGAATTAAACTTGTTTATTAAATGAAGAAACATGAATAATACTCGTTTGTGTTCGCAAATAAGATAGTAATGTCTTTTATTTTTAAGCTACCTAATACCCCATATCCCTAATTCTTAACATACAGTACTTTTCATCTTCATCTTTCTCACTTAATCCATTCACCGCCAAGTCACCAATAGCCACAAAGCAGCACTCACCACCACCACCACCCAATCACCACCAACTGCTATAAAGCCCCCCAGGCCCACCATAGTCGCAACCAAAATGCCCCCAAGTCCACATCACTACCAGGCTGATCGTTCTGTGACTTGTGCATCTTCTCTCCTCCATTCACCACCAACAACCACAAACCCACCACCACTTCCACCACTGTGATTGTGAAGTTCTGGTGATTATCTTGTGTTTGTAATACCAGTGATTATGAATTATGTTATGGTAGTACTTGTTTATTATACTAAATTTAATTAGGACACTACTAAATTATTATTTGTTAATATTTTTGTAATTAATTAGAAAATGTGTGCACTAAAACACATAATAATAATAATAATAATAATAATAATAATAATCAAGCTCCATCAGGCTTGATCGAGCTTGATTCATTTGCGTTTAACGAGCCGAGCTCATTCTAGCTCAGTTTATTAATATTAAACGAGTTGAACTTGAATTCAATTTCCAACCTACTATTTTATTTAACGAGTCAAAGTCGAATACGAATTTTAATATGTTTAATCTACTATTTTATTTAACGAGTCAAAGTCGAATACGAATTTTAATATGTTTAATCAACGAGCGAGTTCAAACTCAATTGTTTATTAAACGACCACGGACTTAAACTAAAGAGACTTAACTCGTTTAAAGTTCTACCGCAATATACGGGTTAGACAGAGACTAGTTAGGGCACTGATGATTTAGAGCACATTTGTATACAAATTGCCATGTGATTGTTGCATAAGGAGGTATAAGCTTAAGCTATTTCTTGTATACTTTTCATTCAAATTTCAGTAAGCAAGCAAGTAGGAGCTTATATCAACTCGTGTATATGAGAAAATTTTAATTATTTAAGGTTTAATTGCAGCAGGTGAGGTTACAGGAGAGCACTCTAGTTGGTTCTCCTGACCACCGAGCCACTTACTTGATGGCTAGGCTAATCAAGTACTTGAACTCCTAGAAATTCTTTTTTAAATTAAAGTTGTAATTGGAACTAAATTAGCAGCCTTGCTAAAACTCCATTATCCAGTTAATCAATATATATTCTAACTTGGTTTGCAAAATTGCACAAATGATTTTACAAGTAAAACGTACTAAAAGGAAATTACACGCCAAAGGTGCTTGTTATTCAAAAGGATAACAATGTGTTACTGCAGTGAGATGATGGATTACATTTCATAAGTGACAGGAACGCTTTAACTACTGGGGTCAATAATCCAATCGTGAAAATGATGTGATGGGTACTTCGATTTTCGTATCTCCTCAAAAATTGAAAGAAAAATATGCACTGAACCTTATTTTTTCCTTGGTTTGGTGATTTAATTTATAGTTTTTGTATTGTACTGTAAAACTAATGAAATTTGTCGTTTCATAGTTATTTTTAATACAAAGTAAAAATGCGTTTTAAAAAGTAATTTTTGTTAAAAATATTTGAATACTTTTTTAAATTTTATTAAATGAAAAGGTGATTAGTGAAAATAAAAATATTAAAAAAATGGAGAGAGAGCGTTACCAAAGTAATACATACAGTCCTACAAACCCATGACGACCTTCCAAAAGGCTGACTTTACGAACTCAGATTAGAGTAAAATGGCAGTAGTAGACCTTTTCTCGGGAAGCGTGACGGCGAAAGATTTCGAATGGCGGGCTCCGACAAGAGTCCACTTGGTAGACATATGGTAAATCTGTTGCCACGTGCTGACAACTGTGGATCTTATTATAACATTCTTTCATCACTGTTTGACCACGTTGCTTGGTTTGGGACGGAGAGTCTCTAACTTATCCCAACGTGATTCGTTGGATCGTCATCCGACGGCTTGATGGGGTTTTGAATGTTGAACACTGGTCAACTGTTAAAATCATTTTTTATGTATTTGGTCCATGCCGCTATTGACTAATGACAAAACTAAGATTTTATATGAGAAATTTAAGACGAAAAAAGATATGCTATTTATAAGCATCATTTTTTCGTATCAACTCCGATGCCAATAATAAGTGTTACTTTACGTTCACACTTGATATTTAATATTAATTAAATAATTACGTAAGTATAAGTGCGATTTTACAACTCTTATTATTGACACTAAGTTTGGTATAATAAAAATATTCAAGTCGTGTCTAGAGTTATTAATAGACAAGTTACTCGCAAAACATAGCTCTGTTCATTTTGTGAAAGTTTAAATTTGACTTGTTCGTATTAAAAAAAAAATCGATCTCGAATAAGAAATTAATCTCATTTATTAAGGGAATAAACAAGAACATTGTTCGTGGACACTCATTTGTTTGGATAGTGATGTCTTTCCACACTTAGGTTATTTTGAACTCAATCAAACTCGATTTGATTGTACAGAAAACCAAGCTCAATTGAGTTGGATTCGTTTATATAAACGAAACGAGCTCAATCGAGTTCGGTTTGTTTTATTAACGAGATGAGCTAGTTCGAATTCAATTCGTTTGTATTAAATGAATCGAATTTGAGCTTGACGTTGAGTTTATTATTTTATTTCTCGAGTCAAGTTCAAAAATAAATATTAACTAATTTAACAAGTTCAAAAATAAATATTAACTAATTTAATAATCGACTCAAACATAATTTGTTTGTTTATTAAACAAATAAAATCTAAACAATTAAATAGTATTTGATTCGATTCACTCGCTAGAAGCTTAAGCCTAGTCTTGCTAAAGGTTCTTATTGATTTATGTCACTTTTAATGACAGGGAATATAAACAAGGTAAAAGCTTGGGGAATAGCACAGTCGTAGAGCTCGGCCATTCGCCCACACGTGGCTGCTGGCAGGTGGCCGGAGGCTCAAGGACCTACATCCGAGTACTAGAGCTCCAATTATTAAAAAAGCAAAAGCAGATATGCTCTGTTCTTTTCAAGATTTTGTTATGACACAAGTTTTTTTTTTTTTTTTTTCTTACTTTCTGGCTTTAATCAAGATTTTCTTTTGGTTCTCGTTTTCAAAATTTTCCTCCTATTCCTTTAGGCTGCAATCTAGTTTTCTCGTCCATTTTTGTTGTATGCTCAATGACGTGGGAAAAGCGTATAACTTTTTCAACTTTGATTTATCATAATCAAGGTTTGTGTTGATTTAATTGATTCTGAAAAGAGCACAAGTTATACTAACATTTCTGTAGAATTAACTATAAAATAGTTGAAATCTTCAAAAAATGAAAAATAAGCAAAATAAAATCAAAAGTAAAGGATGAATGCTTGTGCTAGTACATTAACACGTGGCATCAATTTTCTTGGTTTTCAACTATAATTTCAAATTTCCTCACATTCCTTGACTCACAAATTCAGTATCAAAATGAAGCTTTTTCTTTTTTTTCTCCATAAATATGTTTTTAATTTCTTTGCTTAAGTTATAAGTTTCAAAGGGAAGGCTAACTCAGAAACGGGGGATATAAAAAAATAAAAATAAAAAAGACAAAGAGGCTGTCATGGGAGAGACCTAATAATGAGTATTATGATGCAACATCAATATGCTCTCAAACGTTATTTAGCCAAAATGCTAACTAATTGTGCTATAAAATCTAATCTGTTTGCAATGTCAAACTGACATTACACTTGGCTAGGATATATCTAAATAATATAAATCACCAAATGAGCTCGAAAGATGTCAAATTTTTGCCACCAGTTTCAAACTTTCTACAAGCATTTTTACACAAGGATTCTTTTCATTTTGCATTTTTCTTTTTGTTATTGGCTTATACATATGATAAATTTACCTTGTGCATATTTCAAAGTCAGTAATTCAAAATTTTCACCATACACACCAAAATTTACCCGAGTATTTTATTGGTGTTGGGTAACTCTGGTATTAGAAATTCGCAGTGCAATCACCTTAACCAGGAATTTTGAGAGAGTAGCCTGTAATTCATAATCTGATTTAAACTGAACAACTGCATTACTTCAATCAATATCCGTAATAGGGTAAACTATCACTGTACTGATTAAGTTTTTAATGCTGTGTTGTTCTTGGAAGCAACATAATTAGCTGTTTATCAACTTTGGGGGAGACTAGTGCATCGCCTCCCCACCCCCCCCACCCCCCCCCCTCCCCAACAAAAACAACAAATTTATAATTGTGGATTGAAAATATTACGTTTGTCCTTGTTGAGTACTGTTTGAATTAAAAATTGTTAGATGCTAGGGTCAGGCTCAGGCCAACCAAACAAACAGTGTTTCTTCATCACCCATTTGGCCAACCAAGCAAACAGTGCACTTCATAGCTTAATTATGTGATTTTATTGCCCATAATTCATTCATAATAGCGTACTTCTACAGGATCCGATCAGAAATACTGCATTATTTTTAGTGGACTGCACTGACTACGTGCTGCATAGGATAGTAGGAGCGTTGACACACAAGATGAGCTAGTGCACTTCAATCGTGTTTAATTTTAAATCCATATTCCATGTCCCTAGTCTACAACTTAGTAATTTCGATCGCATTAGCGATGGAATAACCAAATTGAGGCACTACCAACTTGAGTTATGGAATAAATTTCAGTATTAGCCAAATTTTTTTTAATAAGCTACAATGAACAATCTTAAATTTCATTATTAATATAATGATTTACCAGTTTCTCAACAAAATTTACGCACATTTTTCTTTGAATCATCGTATCAAAGTTCTAGCAAGAAAGAAGCTCAATAAAAGTTAACTAGACTTTTCATACGATGATATCGCACCATGATACGATAAGAGTCCACAAATCGTTTTTTAAGAATCCACCAAGTCCGGTAATGGTAAAATACAAGACCTTGTAAAGTATAAAGTAAACTGGGATTAAACGTTTTATGCTTGGTAAAAGTTTGGATTTGCGAGGTTAATGATGACTGAGCAGACCATTCAACGAGGTTTATGAGTAGCGAGTTTTCAATTATTTTACGGAGAACTGCACTATGATATTTTTGTGATAGCCACCCACTATCAGATTGCAGTTTGCTCCCAATGATGTGTTATCTTGATCACTAGAAAAGATAATCAAAATTTTCGATCTTCCGTTGGTTTTCCGATTTGTAATTATCAAATTTGACATGGAATAACGTGTGCAACTAATTAAAGACACCCTGTCCTCTAATGGTATGATGTAAACTTTACTTCTTGTATAATTTTGTACCTTTTTCTTAGTTTAATACATTAAGGTCATAGTTCTAATGAGCTTTTTTTTTTTTTTTTTTTTTTAAAAGAGCTTCTCGTATGGTATATTCTTCTCAGTTGTCTTGCTACAATTACTATCATATGACGAGGAGTATAGTATTGTGTGTACCATGCGCGTCACATGGTATGTTACGTGTTGCAGTAGAATTAATCACACATTATTAAATAATACAAAATGTGACTTACTGTTATCAAATGATGATAAATTATTGATTTTAATACACTACGTGTCAATACACTTGGTGCATTTTATATTTTTTCATAGTACGTGCAAGATATGTACAGATACCTCACGTAAGCACCAATTTCTCCATCATAATTTGACCATTTTTTAAAGTTATTTTATGCAATTTGCGAACTAGTGCCATTAGGTAACATTATCTTGGTGGTGTATTCAGTGATGGAATTTTCCAGTGTAAAAACAAACGATTGTGATTTGACCTGTGGCTTGCATAAGTTGATTATTTTTTCTCATTAGGCTATATTTAATTAAAAATTTGGTCATCAGGAAGCAGTTTTAGTGGTTGACTAATCAGACTTTCTACTTTTCATATAGTACATCACAATTAAGTCAACTAATCCATAATGAATTGGCGATTTCAACAGTCTTTTTAGATACTTGGTTTCTAGAATATATACATGGTGAAAATAAATATATAGATTGAGAATAATTAAAATACAGAGCAGATCCAACCCACTTGGTATGGTGGAATGCGTGTGTGATTGTGGTCCAAAAGTTCTAGGACCATCATGGCTTGTAACAGTGGGGGTTAGAACTGACTGACTAATTAATATTCTAATAGCGACTAGGCTTGTTTAATTAGTAACGTGGTTTAATGTTACGTCATTTAGTACTAATCAAACCAATTGCTTTGTTGACTCTCTACCTAGATATATAAAAAATCATATCCTCCACGCAATCACAAAAGGTGATCTGGTCTTTGATTAAGAGCTTGTTTTTCTCAGCTGATGCTACAATTATATTTACTTTGAACTGAGTTTAATTAAGGTTGCGTGCTTAATTACCCGACAAGTTTGTTACGAGAGCAGTCCAGAATCCAAGCATGCTGCAAAAAGCAAAAGTTGTTATAAAGTGGATAAACTATACTAGAATGTCCTTTTACTTTACTTTTATTTATGTTACTAGACCTGGGGCAGCAGGTGAATGCAACCGGAAGCTTCATTCGTCAACGTCTTCCTCACCTTCCTGTTAGAATTTCTTTGACAAAACAAAGGATCATTAGTTAATTGTGTCTAGTTTTGGACTGGGTTTTACCTACCATTTCTTCCGACATGTAGATAGATATTATTTTAAGCTGAAACAACTGCACAGATGACAGCAAAATTTGTTCGTAAAGGTTGGTCATGAACTCATTTGTTAGGTCCTTTTCCTTTTTTTTTTTTTTTTTTTTTTTTGGGGGGGGGGGGGGGGCGGGGGATTTTCTTCTAGGTGACTAAAGGGATGGAAATTTATACACTGAAATAGAATTCAGAATGAAGTTTCCTTTCAAAATGTGAAAAACAGAACTTTATGTTCATGTTTGTTAGATATCGGCCAACAAATTAAGACCATTCTTTGAACTTGACACAACCGGCCAATTTCCAATGAAGGAGCAAAGCACCCGTCAAAACAAAAGGGATACGTCCAGCGAGTAATGGGGGTCCACCAGGTTCATCCAACTCTGCCCAAAATTCAATGCTGGCGGTGAGTAGTTATTGATTCACCAGGCCTGAAAAACTCTTTGGGCTCCGTTAAAAGTAAAGATGAATATGGTTCTTACCTTCCTAAATCGAGTGGGAAAATCGTTTTTGGGTCACAGAAGTGATGGGAATAAGTCCACTTTGAAAGCCCACTTTCCTTTTGATGGACTCAGCCCCCGGAATTTTGATGGGAAATCTTTCCTTTGTTCTCTATCTTAAACTTCTGGTACAAATAGGAAAGCTCTCCATAACAAATAGGACCAGTTACTGGGAACTCAACCCGAGGATCAATTAGTTTTTGGACTTCAGCTAAAATGAGGTGGCAGCCAACTGAATTAGTTTCCAGAACGAATATATATATATATATATACTAGGTGGGCAGGGCCGCACAAGGTGCGGCCAGGGCCCACGAATTTTAACTCTATATTGGCTTATTTTTGGCGTTATGCAATGGGTAAAATCGGCTATATTGGTAGTCTATGAATGCTGCCAGTTTTGACCAGATGCACTGATGAGTATTTGTGAAACAAAGGATGTATGCATTGATATGTTTGATACAAACGATATTGCCTTTTTAACGTGATTAGAGATGTATGTTCTTGTCAAAGAACTGCATAGATAAGCAGCCATGACTTATAAAGGATGAAAAGTTTCTTGAGAAATAATTAAATTTTGTCCTTAAAATTTACAAGCATTTGGTTGGTTTAATTAATATTATTTGGTTGGCAACATGTTTGGAATTAGATGTATTCTTCATAGTTTAATTAATATTCATTTGGTTGTCATTACTGTGTTCAAAAGATTCATCTTTTGTATGGTGAGCCACATTAAACAATTGCTACACTTATACATTTTTGGGTAAAGCTACATTTGCACTCTTAATGAAGAGAGTAATGGTTGAGAAAATTGGAAAACAATTTAGAAACGGTAATGACATACATAGATATTTAATTTATGGCTGAAAAGCTTGTGTCATAAACAAAAATACAATAGTCAAGTCTGAGCTTTTCATCCAAAGGCATTGGCTTAATTGTGACAAAATGTAGATAGCTTATTGCTAGATGTTTGGCTGTAAGCATATCAGTAAGTAGGTAGGTACATAACATATATTACACTCCATTAAGCAAGAATTGGCATTAACCTGTTAATGGTGCGTAATATATGGACAAAAATAAGGTCTATTGTAAGCCTATGCCTATTTTACTTAACAAAAAACATTAAGAAGGGTTATGCAGCATCAAATGCGTTTCATTTTGTCTTTTGCCTTCTTAGATGGACTTGGTTTGGCTGGAGTTTGTGCAAGCGAGTCTTCATCTTCCATAGCATGCATAGGTGCAGCAGAGATTCCGGAAGCAGGACCGTCATCTAAATGAGCAAATGGCAACATTCTTTTAACACCAGTGGAAGTGGATGAGGGCTTTTCTTCTTCATCATGCTGCTTTGCAGTTTCTTCCAGCACTAACTTTGTTGTGGGTGTAAACAATTGTTCTTTAGCCATGGAAGACTGAACTTTTGCAGAAGTGATAGGCTGGAGAGAAATACTTTCTGCAGGTGGTTGGTAAATTAAAGCTGATTGTGCTGCAGTCATTTCATCATGTGTGTATGCCTTCACAGCATTAATCCTTGTTTCTGTCTGTCCTTTGAAATCTACAGAATAAGACTTGACAAAGCAAAACACTGTATGTTTTTCCACTGATATTGCTATTTGCTCATCAAGATATTCACCCTACTTGCATCAGATTAAGATTGTAAGTAAATATTAACTTAACAATTATTTAGTTTAAAATGGCATACTTATGTTTTTAGAAAGAGAAATGCATTACAAAGCTAATAAGAATGCCTTTCATTCATACAAATACTTACTTTTTCCTGTGCTATTTTAAGTTGGGCAGCTGTAAATGAAGCAAGCTTTTCTGCATCGAGTCCAAAGATAGTAACATTCATTGTCCCAGTTTCATCAGATAAGATGATATTCATTCTACATCTACAAAGACATATCAAATTAGTGATCAGTTTATCTTTTTGAGGCAAATAGATAGTTTTCATTAAGTGAGAATCAACTTTATTTTAGTCACCTTGCTTCAATCTCCGTATCTTCCTTACAGGCCGGACACTTAATTTTCCAATCAGTTTCTGCTTGGACAGACTTTTGGCAATTGCCACATGCTGTAAACCAATATTTAGTTTGACCCGGAATTAGCCTTGGTTTTGCTCTAATCCATGCTGTCTTTGGTTTGGTTGCCACAGAAGTCTGTGTTTGTTGACATGAGAAGATTAATTGATGAGCTGATTCATATTTAATTGTAAAATAAAAAGATTGTTTCACAACAGTCACTTACATTTGCAAATGAGGCTAAAGCAGCTTCTATTGAAACAATATCTACCTCATTTGGCGGAGGTAATAGTTTGTTTCCATCCTTGTAAGCCTTTTCATCAACCAATTGTTTGAGTTTTTCTTTGTTGGTATTAAACCTGTACAAAAAGAAGTGTTTATTATGATCTGAAGTATGAAAAAGTATTGTACTTGGCTCTTTTTGTTCTGGGGTATGAAAAAATATTCTATTGTACCATTCTCTGAAGGATTCTGCTTCCTGAATAGGTGGGTCGATGAGAATGCAGCTTTGAGCTCTTGAAGTTAATGATAAGTCTAAGAAAATGCAATGAAACAATTAATCGATTAAAAAAATCGTTTTATGTTACAATATACATAATTCTAAATTAGAACGATAATGGAATAGGAAACATTGGTTGGAAATTTACAATGGAAAGTCGTGACTTTGACTCTCATAGCTATGATCATTGGTGCATTTGGAAGAGAGGCTGCCAGAATCTCTCCCTCATTTTGATCAAATTCGTTCTACAATTTTAACAGCATTGGCATTTTCCTTTTTGAATAAGAAAGTAAATTTCACATTTTTAGTAAGTTGCTGTGCAGTTGTAAATAAAATAAGATGAATTAAGCAACTTACTCTTCATTAACAACAACAAAATCTCTGCAGATAGAATTTTCAGGGCCATGTTCTTTTGGCGGAAAAGCATGCAGAACAAATGCTTGGACATCTTCAAATCGATAGACATAGAGATATGTTATGAAGCACTTTGTAATCAATGGAGGCCTATTACATACGAAGCATGGCAATGGTATTTTAAAGAATATAAAAAACTCACTCTGTAAGTTCTCGGTCTCAGCAAACTTAAACAAGTCCTTAAATTTGCAGATTTGGAATGCACATGGAATCAACGAAGGAATTGGTTCAACAAATTCTTCTACAAGAGTTGTGTTATTGATAATCCAAGAATACTCATATTCTCCAAGTCTGTATTGTGGAAGTGCAGCACGAACAGCAGCATTTGAAACATAATATCTTTTGTATGGCAGCAAGAGGTTATGGAAAAACCTAATATCATTGCCATATATCACAGCAGGAATTTTTGTTCCCTGGAGGTTTAAAAAAAAATCAAACAACTCATTGTAGTTAGAAATAATAGAAAAATTGAAGTATTCAAATAGTATTCCTACATAATACCAATAATTCTAGAGAGTTTACGCTTTTAATTATGGTGCAAAAAGGTAATGTAAGTTGATGTGAACGTATGAAAATAGTAGAGTATTGTGCACATGTGGTCATAAAAATAAAGAAAAAGAAGAGCATTATAGCAAAAGATTAAACTGAAGAGCAAACAACTTCTAATATAAGAAACAACGTGTTAAATTAGAGTGAACAATTTTTACTGTCGAATTACGCTTGATTCAACTGGCCTAGGCTTTTGTTTTTTGGACCTTTTGGTTAGCTCTTATTTAAGGCTTACAATCATAATTACTCTGCTTCAAAAAAATGGTTAGCGATTTTAGCTGTTGGATGCAGGTGCCAGATTATTACCAGTTTAAACTGGTTGTTTACACTTTTTCCTGTCAATTGTCAAGCAAGCCATGTTTCCTATTGTTTTGAATTTTTTCCCCTTCAATTCCTAGCCATCTGATTGGCTTTCTTTGTACTTTCTTGGCATCTCATTCCTTTCTCCCAACCTAATGTTGTATTTGCTTATCTATAATGTGCTTTGAGTAGAATAAAAAATGTCAACAGATACGTGTTCTATTTAACAAAATAATCGTGAGTTCTTTTCTTAAAAAATTTACCAACATCACTGCACCAAGAAATGTTACTACCATTCGTTGGCATGGTGATATCTAATTTTTCTCTATTGTATTGTGAAGACTATTAAAGATAGGCCGACATTTTTTTCTTTCCAATTAAGATCCAAAATAAGATTAAAACATAGTTAAAACTCGTGGGCCACCCAGCCCTCCTAGTATTAACATAAAATGGAAGTGAAACTGGGGAAGGAAGAAAATTGAAGGAATACATAAAAAAAGGAAAGAAAGCAAACAACCAATAATCGTGATTTGAACTCTTAGGAGATGAGCGAAGGACTACACACACATAGACACACACACACACACTCTCTCTCTCTCTCTCTGTCTCTCTCTCTCTCTCTCTCTCTCTCTCTCTCTCTCTCTCTCTGTGCACAATGACATTAAAGTGAGGAAATTGATTCTACCAGTAGGGGTGGGTGACAAGAATTGTTGATTCATATTGTCCAATCTGGGGGAAGTTTAGTCCCTTTAGCCACCAGTCTCAGTTTTCTCTCTATTCTTTTTTTCAACTCACTTTCTTACCCTTAAAAGATCTAACTAAAATGTCAGATACTATTAAAATTAAGTTTTTGATGCAGAATTGTAAATTTAAAATTTAGCACATACAAAAAGATAATTTGTTTAACATTTTATATTACTCCTTGCAACCTTCAATGTTGCTACATAAATGGCTTCTCTAGAGGAAATTTTGCTCCAGGAAAGAAATAGTATACCGTAGAAAAGGCCACTAAGGGAACCAGTTTGAGAAAAGCGGATTTAAAGGGTTCGGAAAACCTACAGAATTGTTTTACACCTTCATTACATTCTCTAACTCAACTAAAATTTCATCCAATCGTCTATCTGAAGTGTGATAATCTCTTGCTAGTTTTAGGTCATTGTAAATTGTACCACCACATTTAACAGTTGACTGCCTTAGCACAAAAGTAGTCCAAACTTAGGAAAGATATGTTGCACACAATTAGTACTAACTAAAAAGACAAAGAATCAATAATGAATTTGAAAACACAATGTGCTTTTTTGTTACCATTTTCTGTGATGACTCCACGAAAGGACAAATGAATTGCAATTTTTGGTCACAGGAAGAACTTCAAAAGCAAAGCACTAATAGATATCAAAGTAGACAGAAAGCAACCAAAATTTGCAAGGATTTCGATTTAAACCATCAGCACTACACCATCCACAAGGAAAATTTTCATATACTTCCTAACAATATACACAAAATTAAAGGCCAGAAAAAGAAAACTGAAAAAAAGAAAACACAATATTAAACCATAACTATCTTGAATCTATAGCTATAAGCCTAAACTTAAAAGCAATCGAAATCTTCTACTGTAGTGGGTTTTTTTTTTCCCTCATAGATCACCAAGATATATCCATTTCTATAAAGGGAATAATTTGTTCTTCAATAAGTATTCTTCTGCTCTAAAAGTGGGTTTCAATATTACCAACAAAGTTCTTTGGTTTGCACTTTTTATAATTCTACAATATTGTTCTATATATAATTGGTAATATAAGAAAAATACACAAATAGCTAAAAATAAACAAATAATAAGAATAGGCAGGCAGGCAAAAAGATGATTCGATAATGATAGAGATGACTGTGTTAATGGTCTAGCTCGTAACATTTTATTTTATTTTTTTTGAATTAATCATTATCTTTAAAACTTTTAGTTATATTATTTATATTGAAGTACGTAGTTAATTTATGTTTTCATTATTGTTGATATGTGAAAAGCATGGACTTCTAGATTTTAGGACTTAGCGGGCTTTTTGTTAATACTACTCTATAAAGTAGTCTGATGTATAACTAAATTTAAACAATAAATTGATTTTTTGTTGATACTACGCTAAATTGATTTTTTTACTTCATTTTTTTATGCTACAGTATATTGCTTAATGTGTTATAAGTTATAATGATTTTGTGACAAATTTACTAAATGATATTTGCTTTAGATTTTTGGCAATAAAATACTTTTATTGTTTAATATAGTTGTGATGTACAATAAACTATTAGCTAAATAAGTAATTTTTATGTAAAAGTAGAAGGAAAAAGAAATGATCATGTTTTAACATTATCATAGGATTGTTGGATAGTGAGAATGTGTTTGAAAAGAAGCAATGAATTAGTTTTATTTTTTTCCTTACCTCAGAATCTGTGAGCATCAAGCGCCTGAACCTTATTTGTTTCGGACCAGATTTGCTCAACTGGACATGACATCTCTCAATCACTTGAATAAGGACAGTCCAAGCACTCATCTTTTCGTGTATGTCTAAAGCTGTGTAAAGCTTCCTTTTCATTGTGAACTGCATGATTAATACATCATAAGTAAACAAACTAAGAAGAATTACTATTGATGTGTAGAAAATTAAACATAAAAGAAAACAAAGTATACATTGTGACTAACTATGGGGCTCTTAAAAGTTCTTCATAGACAATATTTTTTGTTTTGTTTGTAGCAGGAGTATCAAAAAAAGGCGGTTTAATTAGCAATTTCACTGCTGAAGAAGTGCGTGCACGAGACAAAGCAACATATAATTGGCCATGCGAGAACACAGGCTCCTTTAAATATATGCCTACAAAATCAAGCGTTTGGCCTTGAGCCTTGTTTATTGTCATCGCAAAACATAAACGGATGGGGAATTGAGTCCTTTTGAAAGGAACAGGGTATTGTTCATCTGTTGGAGGTTCCAAAGGTATTCTATGAATAAAAACTTGTTTTGTAGCAAAATCTCCAACTGCAATTTCTGCCCGAATAACATTCCTGCTAAAGGACTTGCAGACAAGTCTTGTACCATTGCATAAACCTTCAGTGGGATCCAAATTCCTAAGCAAAATAACTGGGCAATTTTTTTTCAGCAAAAGTCTATGCGAAGGCAAACTGCTTGGTGCAAGTGAGTTGAGAAAATCCTCATATTGAGTCTGATCATTTGGGTTTGATGTTTGGTCAAAACTAAGATACTCAACCATTTCTCCTGGAAATTTATCTATCAAAATATCATTGATCTCATCTACAAATTGATTTTTTGTTGTAAGTATTGCATGATTAATCGTTGATCGGTCTTCTTCTAGCTGTATTTGAATGTCAGGATACACAGCATTGATAAGCTCGTGAAGGGAGGTATCTTCATCAGTATATTTAATTAAAATGGATGATGGAATATTTATTAATTCGTTATCATCAGCTTCTTCTGAACCATTCCCAACACGCAGTAGGAATTGTGTAAAAGCTGGATCCAGACGAGCTCTCATATTCTCTTTCAACTCCAATTTCTCAAATAATGGCCAGAGAGGAGACTTAATAAGACTTGCGTTAATAGTTTCAAATTTGTTTCCTTTACGAACCACAGGTAATGTTTGCCTGAAATCTCCTCCAAATACGATAATTTTTCCTCCAAATAGTTCTTCTGAGTTCATTATGTCTTGCAAGAGTGCATTCAAAGCTTCTATCGCAGTCCGTTTTGCCATTGGAGCTTCATCCCAAATAATTAGTTTGCATTCTCTTAATAAAATTCCCAACGAACTTTGTTTGCTCACATGACATGTTGAACCTTCAGATATATCGATAGGAATTTTGAACCGTGAGTGAGCCGTTCGACCACCGGGTAGAATTGATGCTGCAATACCAGAGGATGCTGTTGCTAATGCGATATGCCCCTTCGATCGAACATCTGCAAGTAATGCTCTATACAAAAATGTTTTGCCTGTTCCTCCAGGACCATCAACAAAAAATGCACCACTTCGATTAGCATATATCCTATCTATTATGATATTAAATGCTTGCTTTTGCAGTTCATTAAGGGAAAAAATTGCATTTAAGTCTTCTTCAGAAACTTTAATGCTTTTCTCAGCCCTTAACTCTCTTGTTTGATCTTCAATATCTGCGTAAGATAAATCCGTAGGGACCAAATCATATGCATTTATGTTTTTCCCCATGGATTGTAAAAAGTCATTAATTTGTTGCATGACTTTTTTCCTGACTTCTCTTGTCGTAAATGTCCCAGCACGAACAAAATCTTCAGACAACATGGGTTCAAATTTGTTCCAAAGTTCCCTTGGACTATTAGGACATGAATAGACTAATATAGTTGCAAACAACCTTCTCAACTCATATGGCATGTGGAACAAAGCAGCTTCTTCCAAACAATTGCGTTGGCTGTTATCATCTTCTAAGAAACCTCTCATGAGAGCAGCCTCTCGAAAAGTATTTGCTTGCACTCCATTATATGTTCTCAAATCAGCAAATGATGTTGGGCACCGTACTTTCGAGAGTAGAATTCTTAAAAAGTACCTCTCTCCTTCAGACGGATGAGCCGATACAATCCTACCAACCACTTCTTTTCGGCTGCGAAGTTTCCATTTTCTTTGATCTGCTTTCCAAACAAAGTGTTGTACAAATTCAGTATAAGTGCATTTTAAGCTTTGTGCAGTCGAGTCAGTTCTATTCATATAGAAAAATTCTGTCAACATTGTTCTTTTTATCATTGGATTGCTCAAAACATTACGCAGCTTTTGATGTTTTTTGAAACTGATTGGCTGGTAATTCTCTAAATGGAGTTGCAAGTGAATGACAGAAGGCTTCATTTCAGTCAAAAGAAATCGATATAGTCTCCACATTGCTTCTGGTGGTGATACCCAACGCGCAGACTGATATTGCTGAATTTCATCTATTGCTTCATTTAGATGCTCACTATTTACAAAAAAATTGATTCGATCATGCCCCTTACAAATATACTTGTAAATGTATTTGACTGCCTTAATTGTTGAGCAAATTTCAACATTAATATGGCAATCTAATTTGGCAAGCAAGTATGCATTGTAAGGCACGACCCATCTATTGTCTAGCCAAGCATTTCTCACCATCACTTTGGTTCCATCATCTCTTCTTCTATAAAGAGGATATGCATCAGTGGATTGTATTGTTTGGTCACAAAATGCTTTAGGATAAGAATTTTTACATGTTCCATTTTTTCTCATGCAAGCATTTGATGGATTTTGTTGGCCACAAGGACCATGAAGCATATGCTTGACAACCAGCCTATACAAATGAGGATGCTTATTTTTGTCAGGTATCTCAGCACATACAATCTTGTCATATTCTTCAGGGCTGAACAATTTATATTGAGGTTTAAGAATTAAAAGAAAATGAGTATGTGGAAGGCCTCTCTTTTGAAACTCTACTACATAAGTATAAGCAGCCACTTTCCCAAAAATATTATTTTTGAATAATTCATTTTTTAGCATCTCAAGTTTCGCGCGAAAAACTCTAACAATCAAATCTGGCCTGTTTTGCGCCTCTTCTCCCACCGCCAAATGCTGCTTAATTTCAGGCCAGTTGGGATTACACGTCATTGTAAGGAATATATCTGGTTTACCGTACCGTTGAACTAACGTCATAGCATCAATGTACTTTCTTCTCATGTTCCTTGGCCCTCCAATAAAGCTGACTGGCAATACTACCCGTTGGCCAACATTCAAGCCTTCAGTTTCACCAGTTGCAACAGAGTCAACAATGCCTTGCAAAAATTCTTTCCTAATTTCTTCCTGTTGAGATCTAAAGAAATCAAGCCTTTGTGATTCAAGCTTCACGTACATATCAACAACGTATTGTTGAAGCAATCGGCCAAACCGCAACAAGTAGGATTGATCGTTTTCCCTAATTTGAAGCTTATATGCATAATACTCTCTAACAGAAACAAAATTCTGGTCATCTCCATTGCGATTCATTGCTGTTAACATAAGCAATACAAATTGCCTATATTAATTTATTTTACTTTACAGATTTATATGTAGCTGAGCCAGAAGTTATATAAAAAATAATTTAAGTACTAACCATCACGCTCCATTTCTAAGAATTCATCAATATTCCCAACGTTGTTAGGAGAGAATAGACTTTCAGCATTTTCTCTTCTTTTTCTTTTTTTGTTTTCTTCTTTTTTTCCCTTTCTAGGAATTCCTTCATGCCAACCTAATTCACCAAATGGGAATATTAAAGGGTATTGCAATGGATCATAACAACCATAGTAATATTCTATGCTTTTTGAATGGCCTCCATGACTATACACTCTAATATCTCTACGGCTTGTTTCTCCATTTTCTTGTCCTTCAACCCATAATGCTGCCACTTGAGAAACTGTTGGCTTATTATACACTCTTTGATCAACATCAGGATTAGCTTTCAAAACTATATGACAAGTGTCTAAATTGGAAACCTGATGCAAATTCCTGAAAAACTTAGCATAGGGATTATGCTCAAGCACTTGCATTATTTTTTCAGTAAGCATTCGCGAAAGTCTAGGACAACTTGCTAGTCTATTTGAAAGCTCATGGTCAGTATCATGGAAATACAACTGCAAATTCTTGGCAGGCAATCCATCTGGCATCAAATCATTCACAAAATGATAGATCTGTCCTTGAATCTTAAATGTGTAGATGCCATTATTTCTCTTGGATAAATCCTTGTCAAATTTAACACCAAAGGAAGTAAAAGCAAATAAATTATTATATGTTCTTATACAAAGTCTAAACGCCTTCGCTTCTTCTGAAGACATGGTTAACAAGTCTCTTAGAGCATCAGGTAAAGCATTATTGACCAATTCAATGTCTCCATTAGAGCAACAAAAATTAGATGTTTCTAAGTAAAATTTTTTTGCTCCACAATGAGGACAATCTGGTTGAACTGGCAAAATATCAGATTGCTCAACAATCTGGTCAAGCAATTCTCTGCCTGTCTTACAGATATTTCCTACAAATATCAAGGTACTAAAATTGTTAATCACATTTTCTAATATTCAAAGACTAATCCTAAGATGGAAATCTGTAAACACCTGAACGCTTTCGTTTCCTTGGTCGTTGACTGCGACAATGCACAGGATGATGATCACAAGCGGGATTTGAACGCTTATGGTTATTCAATATTTGGCTTGAAACAGCTACATTTTGTTGCACAACTATTATTTGTATGCAAAAAAAGGGGAAAAATCCAAGTAAGAGGCCAAGAAAAAATCAAAAAAATTGAAAAAAAAGTGAAAAAAGCTTAAAAAAGTTTTCTTGTTTGGAAAAGAGGGCATATCTCTTTGATGAGTATTAAAGCAAACTTGAAATTGTCCCTAAACAAAAGTTGCAAAGATTAGAAATTAAAATTTTTTTAAATAATTATTCAAAAAGAGAATTATTATGCAAATCAAATGGTTTTTGTTAAGAATTTTTTAAAAATGAGCTATTAAAATGGGCTAAAAAATACTTCTCATGGTGAGAAAATTTGTATTTTTTTGGAAATAGATAAAGTAAACCTAAAATTGGCCATCAATGAAGGGTGCAATGATTAAAAAGAATTTTTTTTTTTGAAAACAAAGGGAAAAAATGAAAAAAATGATGTAGAACAATTGGATCTTTTTTTTGGAACTTTTAAAAAGCATATGATTTGAGAAAGAAATTTCATGGGAAAAAAACTTAAGATAATTAAGAAATCACCTGTAGAAGCTTCAAGCTGAGTATGTAAATGCTCTGAAATCATTGAATAACTATTGTTAAGCGTAAATGAACTCTCTTGGCTAGGATTCATAGGCTGTGCAACTTCAAAAGCGGAACTGCGTAACCTTTTTGCTTTCCATCTTCTAATAGCCTCCTTTCGATGTGTTTTTTGCGTAATAGTTTGGGTCACAGGAAGCTCATGGTACAGGTTAGAATTTTCGCACTCACCACAAGAATTAATCGGGATAACTGTATGAGCCATATCGCTACATTGAATTATATTTGCGTCATCACACACGTTGTTTATAAGCAGTGAATTTGGTTTAGCCTTTCCCTTAGTCCTCATTCGAATAGAAGACAAAACCACAAACCAAAGTTTGCATGCAATGACCACAGTAAGAAACTAATTAAAAAAAAAAAAGAAAAGAAAAGCAACTAACAAAAAGTAACAAAACTCAACTTAAAAATTGATAGATAATAAAAAGTAACAAAACTCAAAAAGATGAAAATCTAGCGACAGGAATTAATAAAAATTGAACTAAAAAAATTCTATATCACAACACCTAAGTAGACAGCTAACACACAAGGAAAGAAGAAATTTTGTTTAGCCTTTAAGAGTGATTTGAATAAACGATAAAAAAGACAAGCCAAAGTTGGGATCTAATAATTAGTGCAATACATACCTACCAGACAAATACTTACCAACTAAAATTTGCATAAGCCATGTAGAGATACATACAACAATGATTAAACTAATTGATAATGTAAGCGAGAACTGGCCAAAACGTAACAAATAGTCAAAATAATATTCCAACTAACAATAACTGAGAAAAATAGGTAGTTCACAGAAAATGCAGTCATGAAATAGCTAAATAAACCAGAACACAGTTTAACGAAAAGCAAAAAGGCATAAAGAACAGAACAACATTCAGTTAAAATATTAGACAAATAAATAAAGACAGGAATTATGAATGCACACCTGAAACGTACGGAGCACAAGAACAGCTAAATTAATGGCACCGAAACGTTGCAAGACACATACACTGTGTAAAAGATTTAAGAAGAACACATAAGCAGTAGCATAATAGATAGCATAAAGCTTAAGCCAAAAATAAATAAATAAAAGGAAAGAAATCATTTATGAGCAAACGAATATTGAAACAAAAATTTAAAGATAAAGGGGTGTAGATACAAACCTAAAATGTATAGAGTAGCAGGCCAACTAAATTAAGGACGCATAGCTGCAAAGGACAAACACTGCATAGGAAAATTTAAGCCAAGAGCATAAATCTCAGGACAACAGAAAGGTTAAAACATGGTGGAGTAAAATTGCAATTTAGAAAAATCATGTATAATTAATAGAAAAGCAGGTAAAAAATTTTAAAAATCCACAAACACAAGGGTTTTTTTTAACACTTAATCAAACAAACAACAAATTAGCATCCAAATTCAAGTGCAGAGAAACACAAAGGCAATCAAATAAAATGGAGGGGTGATTTACCGAACAAAGAGTATGCGAGAGAAAGAAGAAAGAAGAGAAATAGACACTTACATTGATGGATGAATAATCTTGAGAAGAAGGCAATCAGTATAATAATTTTCCAACAACAACAGTGGCCATCAAATCTTCTGCAGAGAGTAGGTTAAGATAGAGGGAAAAGATGAAGTTGAAAGTACAATAGAAAGCATCAAATGGCCAAAATTGAGCCAGAGCTGAAACGGTGAACAGGAAGAAGTATGGCGCACCTGAAACCCACCAGAAAAATCGGGAAAAAGGCAGCTTGATCTGTGAATCTGGTGCAAAACTCCATTGAGCAGTGATTTAGTGCTCAATTAGACAATAACCTAAACATCTAACGATGTGAAAAAGAGGATAATTGAAAGCCTGCCAGAATTAGCAAAGGAAAAAATTTCCCATGGAACTCTTCGGCCCATCAACCAAAAGAGGCTCAAAAAAGAAGAATAACAAAGTTGAGAAACAAGGCTTACGAAGAAAAGGACCCGTCAGCCCACTAAGATTGAAAAAATTGGTGTAGTGACACGTGGATTAGCAACAGTAGATGGAATGGATTTTCTATACTAGGTAGATATATATATATTCTTTTGCACATGTTATTTTCTTTTTTACATATGCATACGTTGAATTCTTGAATTATTTCATAAGTTTACATTGTCATTTTTTTCTTCATATTATGATATGTTATATTTTCTTGAGGAGTTGAAGATAAGTTAGCAACTACTTTTATCAGGGAATGAGGCAATGCTAGAAGAATGAACAACTTCTTGCGAAAAAAAGTTGTGAAGATTAGGAAATTGATCCAGACGGAGGAATGGGTTTTGATTTGTAAATAGTTACTGACCGGGAAAATTTTGCAGTTCCCATTTGTAATTTCAAGAAATAAAATTGAACAGATACATGATCAAAAGAAGCCCTGTTTACTTTTGTGAATTGGTTAATTATACAATAGAACAAAAAGAGGGGACAAAAATTGGCATATATTATGACCTAATAATGCATAGTCATTCAACAAAACTCTGGACCAGTCACGCCCCCAATCCAAGTTCAACTGTCCGGTCATTTCGTTCAATTCATTTATTGTTTTCTGAGGAAGGGAAATGGTGTGTGCTTTTTGTGAAAGGGAATTAATTAAAGCCAATTTTGATTCATATATATGCCTGCGCCCCCCCGGGAGTAGGAGCTGTGTACATGCACAATTTGGTATCCGGTCATCAGACATCAGCCGCGTGGTACTTCAAAATTCCAAGAATTGCCAGAAAACACATCCCTATCTCATTCCCATGTGATGTCCAACTTTCTAAGCCAGCTGCTTAAAGTAACAGCATAAGTGGGAAAGGTAAAGGTAGTTGGGAAGTGTCATCTGGGTTTCTAGAAACTGAATTGCATGGTGATCAAGAACCATTATACATGAAGGAAGAGGAAAAAAGAACTGTTTGCTATTGCTACCAAAACTCCTTTACTCTTAATTCAAGCGTTGCAAAAGCAATATTTTCACAATGATGACTCGAATTGAAACCTCACACCTATATTAGTACTTCTGCCACCGAGATAGTAATTCGAGCTATAAGTAATCAATTACTAGTCAAAGAATGGTGAAAAAAAAAAAATGCAAAAATGATGCAAATGTGTCATCATGCTTATGTTGTCACAAATCGGCAGTTTGAGAAGATGACCCACAGTTGTCTAATGTTGACCTCGTTGGATGGTATAGGTAAGTGAACAAAGATGTAAAATAATACTCTCTGTCATTTTCTTCCATTTTAATCATCATCTTCATATTGATTCTCGTCCATACAGCTCAACTGCAAGTCGAGTGACAAAGTAAACCATGGGGATGAAACTAAAGGGAAAAAATATATTACTCTAAAGTGTGAAATCAACATTTTCAATTTCCTTACGGAAGCTAATCCAATTCCATACTCCCACGGCGGCATGAAGTTGAGTCCATAAAACATGGAACCATGATTTTGGATCACTGCAAGGGTAAGAATAGAATATTCAACAGGGAGAAAAGATTAAAAAGAAAAAGAAAAGTTATTTAAACTGAATTAGAAAAATGTCAAGATGAATGGCATTCTATTTGTTTGGTCTGGTGTCATACGTTCACTCCAATTATTTAGTCGTTCTTTCCTATTAAAAAATTTCCTCTCGCTAGTTGGGTAGCGTCCACGTACAAATTGAGCTAACTGTGTACCTTTAGTTGTATCTGACACGGATCAAGATTATTTTTTTCATTTTATAAATTAACATTATTCAATATTTTAAGAGGTTAATTATTAGGTGAGTTTTGATGTAAGAAGAACTTCATATCGCATAAATACATGTAATCTTATCAACTCTCCAATACTTAATATAGCCACCTAGTAGCTCTCATAGACCAATAATATGACTCCTAATTGAGTATGCAACAATAGAGTCCAAGAATTGAAAGTAAAACAAAAAATGAATACTATTATCTCTTAGGTCCAACACTGCCTGTTCTCCAATCGGTACAATTCACTTGTGATCATATTACAGACTCAGGATAAAGATAAGAAATAGAGAAGTAATATTTTTCTTTAACATTCATGAATTTATTAGCAACAGATTTGCTATTCCTCGTCTAGGTGTTTGTTTTGCAATTATGGTATCATCATCAGTCATCACAACCATATATATTAAGCTAAGCAACAACAGACAACTCTCGAATCATTTGATTGCATCCGTCAACTGCTTACATATGGTAAACTTGTCCCATAACTAATATTGGCAAATGAAAATGAAGTCATTATCAGAGTATTAATCTAATCATCCAAATCTAGAACTAATTACGCGTTATCAGTGTTTCGTTTTGTATGGAGCCTAGCCTAGAGGCAAAGAGTGAGACGACAAAGCAGTGCGATAACTCTACGTGAAAACATGCGCTGGTGGGAGATGGTATTTGGGGAATGCAACCCAGGTCCAGGTCCAGGTCCCTCACATGCATGTCTTGCTAATTTTTTTTTTCTTTCTTTAGAGGTTTAGTTATTTTGTTTGGTAATATGGTATCTTGAAAATAGGTGGAATCAATTCTTGTGAAGAAAGAAATGTGAAATTGGGCTCGGAATCTTCTATTATGTTTTGTGAGGTTACAATTATGTTATATCATCTTAAGGGGGTGTTTGGTTTAGGGGAATCAAGGAGGAGAATGGGTATTATAAGTAATGATACCCATTGTTGATGTTTGTTAAACAACTATCACTATCATTCAATAGGAATGATAGTGATTAATTGGGGTGTTAATGATTCCCCCTAAAATACTATTCTATCAAACCCATTACCCCTTATGATTAAAGTAAAAAATACACATACTTAAAAAATACATATATTTTAAGTTACACACCCCCCAATATACTCTCTCTCTCTCTCTCTCTCTCTCTCTCTCTCTCTCTCTCTCTCTCTCTCTCTCTCTTTGTCTTTTGATTTTGAATATTTTTTATTAGTACTTTATAAAATTTTTATAAAAATTATTTGAAATAATTTTTTTAAATTCAAATTTTTTTAATAAAAAATTGAACCGAAAATCAAAGATATATAATACTCTCTATTAATACAATAAAAATGATTTTTTTAAGGTTATCATTTGCATGAAACTCAAATTAGATTATGCTTATATTTAAAATTGAAGAAATCTTTTTAGCAATTTTCTTTAAAAAGATACAAAATAAGAAATCTAAAAAATATGTATACAAAATAAGAAATCTAAAAAATATGTACATAATAAATAAAGATTTAAAATTTTTAAAATTTACTTGAAAGTCATTCTAGTAAACCAAACAAGTATTTTTATAATCATACCCATTCCATTATTAAACCAAACATGTTGGGGGGAATCATCAAAACCCATACTCATAATAGGGTTAATAATACCCATAGTGATAGTGATTGAGGAATTTGAACCAAACGCCCCCTAAGTTATTATGTCACTTAAGAGGGTGAAAACGTGTATTCTTACTAGGGAGTGGTGTGAATTTACTGCGTAACATGAGTAAAACAGAACCCAATGCCGTGAACTTGGGGAATAGATGCTCAGGGGCTGGTAAAGAGATGGGTTTGGTTTGACCAGGCTAGGTGTTCCACCAGAACTCTATAATAAACCTAATCCAATTTGGTACGATCTCATCTCATAGCATGTCTATGTGTCCCTCTTGAAATTATATATTATAACGTCAATTTGTTACTGTTTCTTATTTTTCTCAGACACATGGGAAGTGAGGCGGTTAGGACTCTGGAAAAATGTAGGTCATCTATGCATAGACGGGAGTCACTGCTTTTCTTCACACCTTTTTACAGTGCCAGTTCTTGTCAATGGAGGAAAAGTGGAGTGGTTAAGATTTTATCACTAACTAAGATTTTATTATTAACTAAACATTTTATTTTTTGAGGGAAATTATTAACCAAACATTGGAGGCCTTATGATGGCTTTTAACTGTTTAACCCCCATTGACTAGGTTTGATTTTCTCTAATTTTTTTAAATTAAATGGTTTGATCTGGTCCCTAATCATCAGGTGTAGAAATTTTCCCTTTCTCCTTCTTTTTATTTATTTGTTTATTTTTGGAATCTTTTGAAGGACTTTGCTTTAATAGTGGAATTCTAAGACCTTGCTTTAAAACATGTGGCGTCATAGATATCCTGAAAAAATTGTGAAAAGAATTTTCTTTTTTAAAAGGTAACAATGAAGAAGCTTTTCTCATGAACATTCCATTTTGCAGAAAAGAAGCAAATGTAAATCCATGTAATAAATTGATGAAGTGCATCAAGTTTCAGGTGGATTTCATGACACCTTTCACGTTCTGATAATGATTTAGTAGGTGATTTGAGAAATCAATCCGTCAAAATACAAATAGTGAACTCAATCTCCAGCATTTTGGTTTTCTTCTTTTCTTTTCCTTGACAAACATAAAAGTTATCGTTCTGATAAATTGGTCCATGTCTCACCAAGTCAACTGAGATGGTTGAATGCCTATTTACTCCCTCTATCCCATTGAATTAGCTATGTTTCTCGTTCTTTATCATCCCAAAATGCATGCCATGTTTGGAATTTATGATAATTTTTTTTCATCATTACCTTTTGTTCTATTATAACTAAAATTACTACGCAATTAAATAATTTAAACTTTGGAGGGCAAATATGTCAAAAACTGCATTTACCTTATAATCAAAGCACTGTATTAAAAGGTTAATTTCCAAAAAATAATAGTCAATATGGGAAAAGAGGAAGTATTTCCTTAGTGCTACAAGAAGTTTATTGAATTTCCTTGTCCTAATACTTCTTTTGAATGAATAAGGAAAGTGTGTTAATTCTTTTTCTAATATGGTAAAGGAAGCAAATATATTAAATTCATCCTCTATTTCCGGATTCAAGACGCACATCGTGGGTTTGGTATTATTTCGTATTAGGAAAGGTTTTTCGATCTCCTTTTCCGACATGGCCTAGTAACTTGGCTCTATAAATAAATAGATTCGTGTTCTTCTTGACCAAGAAATTCATATAATCCCTGCAGTTCAGAAGAACTCTTCTGGTTCCTTTACTGTCTCGAAGCCTAATTAAATAATTTAGGCACCATTGTAGTTGAAGTTAGAGATTTTCAGGCGTGAAAAGGGCAGTTTGTTGAAATATAAACATTGTTTAGATTTCTAGCTTTGACAGGTGCCGATCTCCAACAAAACTTCTAACCTTTTTCTTCCTTTCAATTGCAATTCCCTACCAAACTGTTTAACTACTCTTGCTCCCAGCCCCACTAGTCACCTATAATAAGACTTCCTCTCCTGGTCTTTCTCTTCAATCTTCCTCCATCCCCCTTAGAGCTTCTATCAACCCAACTTCAATTTATAGCAGATTAAAAGAATACGTACATCTTCCAAGTTTTTCAAGCTCAGAAAATTCGAAAATATGGGTACAACAAGACTTGTGGTGATTTTTAGCATCCTGTTTTCTTTGTTAATATCATCAGCGTCTGCTCAATCGTGCGCAAACTACAACTTTGCAAGCAATAAAGTTTTCAGCACCTGCAGTGATCTTCCATATTTGAACTCCTATCTTCATTGGACGTACAGCCCTTCTTCCCAAAGTCTTCAAATTGCATTTAGGCGCACTGGAACGTCATCATCACGGTGGGTTGCATGGGCCATTAATCCAAGTTCTCCAGGAATGGTGGGATCGCAATCACTTGTGGCTTTCCGAAAATCTGATGGCACTATGAAGGCTTACACGTCGCCTATTACAAGTTACCAAACTGGACTACAAGAAGGAAATTTGAGTTTTCCAGTTTCCGATTTATCAGCCACTTATTCGAACAACGAAATCATCATCTTTGCTACTTTGAAGCTGCAGAATTCAAGCTCTACCGTAAACCAGGTTTGGCAAGAAGGTCCACTTTCAAACGACAATCCAGGAATGCATCCCACCACTGGTTCCAACGTTCAATCTATGGGGACTCTGAACTTACTTTCTGGAGAAGCTAGGACCACAACAGGAGCCGCAAATTCAAAAATCAAGGAGAAGAATGTAAGTCCTTCAATCTTTCCTTTTTCTTAAAATTTAGTAATCCATTTTTTCCCCTCATTTTTTTCTTAAAATTGGCTCAGGGATATTCTTTTGCATCTTAATCCTACCTGAAAAAGGATTTCTGTTTTAACTTGTTACTATTATATAAAATTTTCTCTATGTTTACAGTTGCATGTATGAATGAATATTAACGTTTTTACTTATAAAAATTCAGATTCATGGGTTGCTGAACGCTGTAAGCTGGGGAATTCTGATGCCTTTGGGTGCTATAATTGCGAGATACATTAAAGTATTTCCTTCGGCAGACCCTGCTTGGTTTTACCTTCACGTTACCTGCCAATTATCAGCCTACGTCCTTGGTGTGGCTGGATTTGGTACTGGCCTCCACCTCGGAAACCAATCTCCAGGAGTGACATATCTCGCCCACAGGGTCATTGGCATTGTTCTGTTCTCTCTTGCCACGATTCAGGTCTCCGCTTTGCTTCTGAGGCCAAAGAAGGATCACAAATATAGAGTTTACTGGAATGTGTACCATTACTCGTTTGGATATTCAATTTTAATCCTCAGCGTTGTCAACATTTTCAAAGGATTGGATATTCTGAATCCAGAGAAGAAATGGAAAAGTGCTTATATTGGTATCTTGGTGAGCCTGGCATCACTTGCCGTGGTCTTGGAAGGCATTACATGGTTCATAGTTATTAGGAGGAAGAAATCTGGAAATGCTGCGAAGGGAACCTATGGCAACAATGGAACAAATGGGGTAAACGGCTATGGAGCAAGGATACAAGAGAGTCTCGTTTAGACTATTTATTGCTCACTGCGTTTTAGTTTGATGTTTCATCTTCACTTTTCTAGTTTGTACCGATATATATGCATTTCTTCCTACTGCACAGAGGAGGTTTGAAGATGAGTTCACGTTTTAGATTTTTAGAGGTCCAGATTTGGTGTGTTTATAGATATTGTTTTAAAATATTATACCAGGATGTTCTTTTATCTCTCATATACTGTGTTCTTTCCAGATTTTCCCCAACATTTCATTCAATAGTTGTAAACAGAAGGCCCGGATTATATATCCCCATACTATATACCAACAGAAACGTTAACAAACACCAAGGAATTTTGACAGCCAAATTAGAAGAATAAGCATTCCTAACTGGCAAGAAAATGGCCAGTGGTTGGAAAAGTCATAATACGCAGCTTCCACACCCCCCCCCCCCCCAACCCCCCAACCGAAAAAAAACAAAACCTCCCACAAAAACAAAAAACCAACCAACCAAAACAAATACCCACTTCCCAAATATTTAAAAAAAAAAGCTTATGCAACATTATTCCGAAGCACAATATTATTCAAAATTTAAATCAATGCTAGTTGCTATCACCACCTTTCACTGCTGCTAGGACGAAGGTCAGTAAAGTTTACACATTGATTTCATAAGAGATGCCCTCTGCTATACAAGGGCAAAATTTATTGAGCTCTTTTCCTAAATCATTTATTTTATTTACACTCCAGTCAACATGAGAACTTTTGTGCAATCTCCAAACTTTTTATGCTATATTAACATGTTGTGCTTTGGATATTGGAAATATGCTTGTCTAAAAGTCAATTTGGCCAAATTACAGGATCCTAATTCAGCATCCAACTTCATAATAATTATACAGACAAACATGCCTTTCGTTTCAGTCCAGAAACAAAAGATTGCTGGAGAAATCCTTCAAAACACATCCTTTCACTTTGTTGATCTAATATTAATATCAAATTCCACATGAAACACCATCAATAAAAATTGAGGAATACAATACAACACAAGTTGAATTTCAGGATGGCAAAGTATGTTGCAAAAGAAAGGGGCAAAGAAAGAGTGAGTTGACAGATGGAAAAAGAGAATACACACAGCATAGGCATTCCTACAATTTCTCAAGAGCCACGAGCTTCAAATATCAATAAAAAGTATTTTTAGGAACATCTAATAAACAAAAAAAATGGGTTTAGCACATAGAGAATGTAGTATCATCTGATTTGTCATATAAATTGGATGTTACAGAACACTGAGTGCAGCCAAAGCTGCAACTCAGTAAAATTGACTAGAATTTCCAGCTAATAGTGCTCCCAAAACCTTTGACACGAGTGGCTCAATCAATGGTTTTCTGTTTCTCGCAAATAATATATTCCCCTGTTCCATCATTCTGATTGCTTCAATGCCTCAATAAAGGCATTTTTGAGAAGAGGATTGCAAGCTGCTACTCTTTGTGAGGTAATATCAAAATCATTACCAGACCTGTAGCAAGTAAATTGTGCAATTTGAACATGTAACTCTCTTAACATACTTTCAAAGCAACTTGAGAATATTTAGTCCTACACCTACAGATGTGCCATAGATTAAGTCTTGATATGTCAGACTGCAGAGTAATATTTTAAAAGCTATAGTTACCGTTTCTATTTATTCAACTATTTTATAAGTTATACCAATTTAAGTTTCATTGCACTATGACTCAAATTTATGCAAGTTAAATGACCCTGAAATGACAATAGTTTGTCACCAAACACAACAAAGAAGATGATACCCCTTTTGCTACAATTAAGAAGAAAGTCAGATCTATCCTTTTCTAAAGCTCAAGACGGAGTTCAAGGGACTCACGGATCAAACAACTCTCCTCCAGCTTCTTTAACAATCACAGCACCACCTGCCACATCCCAAGGGCCTCCAAACCCAAGTTCATAAAATAGATCAAGTCTTCCACATGCAATTCCACAGAGATTCAATGCACAGGAGCCACTCATCCGAAGGGATCTGACCTAGTTGTTTGGAAACAAGTAATATCAACCATGCAATCTAGACTATTTTATCGACACTCCTGCATCCATTGTAAGCACTTGTCTTACCTTGAATAGTAAGCTATTGATTCTGTTTGTTGAGGCATCCACAGTTAGCTTATCACGTTTTGTTCCAGCCTGCTTCCAATAATCATAAATTTTCATTAGCAATTTTACAATAACTAGACAAGAAATAAGCTTCAAAAGTTTTAAAATATTATGCACACATGCAACCATTGGGTAGTACATTTCAGCAGCAAGGATCAATCTGATATTAGATGGCATGATGTACTTCTAAAATAACCTTTAGAGAGGAAACATCAAATCAACTAGCCCGCAATAATACTAGACTCATTGCCTAGAAACTATGTATGGTTTAAGCAAACTCTTACACAATTTTGTTGGATGCTCTATTTCTGTATGCTCACACTCTACCTTAACCTATTGCTGAAGAACTCTTGGTGCTTTTTAAAAAGTATAAAACTGGGGAAGACCTCAAGTTATTAGGTACATAGTTAACTTCCACAATCTGTTGCAAGGGCAAGTACACTGGGCAGCAAGATAACCTTTTGCATTATTTACATGACCTTGGATTCCTTGTAACTGCATGCTTTCTACTTAATATTCCCATGACTACAGTTTTTAGAAGGACTGAGAAGTAGCTTTAGAAATTTGCCAATTTGGTGTGACATATAACACATAAAGATAATCAGATAATTTGCCATTGACCTGCTTTTTTCCAATTGTTGGGATAGTCAGGCAACACTTAAAAGTCTACAATATCAGGTGTCAGCATTTCATGTTTCTTAAAAAATCCACAGTATTAAGCAAAGGGCCAAAATATCACACATTCACAAAATGTCATGGAGCTTATGGATGAGAACCATACAAAAGTTTCCACAGAATTATATCAATTCAGTGTGTATTCACATATAGCATAATACCTCTGTAGCAAGGAGAGACTTTACAAGTTCAGACTGAGAAGACACTGCAGATGTAGATAAAAGACACCACTCAGGCTCTTAGTATGGAAGATAAATCAGAGAATAGCAAAGCAAATGCAAATGAGACTTACCTCTGATTGGCTTGCCATTCAGAAAAGCACCTTTCCCATCAATGCCAGTGAAAAGCTGTATATTATAAGTAAAATGTTTACTTCACCCAATGAGAAATGTCTAACAGAAGATCAATACTTACATTACACTTATTATTATTAAGCATTATAAGCACAACTTAGGAAAAAAATCGACCATCTGTTGGATGGACCAATTAGTAACACATGAGACCAAAAACTCAATTTCAAGTGAATGGAACCCCAGGATTAAGAAATGAACCAGAGATCAGAAGCACTGCGCCTAATTGGTGCACATACAAGAACTACACATGAAACATCTCAATCAATTAAAGACAGATTCCTCTTGGTAAATTTCCTGGCATTTTTGTCCCTTTTAGTTTTTATGCATGTAATTAATTTCTATAACATTCATGATATAGATTTGAAAAGCTTAATTTGTTAACTTCAGGAACATGAATCATCTCACCTCATCTATTATAGGGTTGTAGACAACACCAACAGTTGGAACCTTTCCAATTGTGAGACCAATAGAAACGCACACGAAAGGAAACCTATGAGTCACCACATTATTGCATTAAAATGCTTGAGTAACTCAATGTGTGACAGACAGACCTTATCTTTAAACAAAGAACAAAGATCTTACCCGTGCACAAAGTTAGTTGTTCCATCAAGCGGATCAACAATCCAAGTCGGCTCATCAGTCAGCTCACTGACACCACAAGCAGCAGTGGTTTCTTCTCCAATGAACTAATACAGACAAATTATAAAACAGGTATCGCTGAAAAGATCCTTAAAGAAAACCAAGCACTTTTTCATCAAGTACAGCCCCGAATATGCAGCCAGGGCCCAGGACAAGGAATCCAGAATTACTTATAGTTTACCTTGTGGCTAGGAAAATGTTGCCTAAGGTGATTGAATATGAGATCTTCACATGCTTTGTCAGTTTCAGTGACCAAATCCACCTTTCTTGCAAGAATGGTAGCATGCAAATGTAAACATTCATTAATTTATATTGATGCATTGAAGGAAAATGAACAAGAAAATAGTACTATAAAAAGAAATGAAATCATATCACATTTATCTCTGCAACGCCGACCACAGTTCCTTGCTTACCATACATCTTGGATTTTACCAAACCTTTACAGTTATATTTGAACTCTCATGGTCCATATAACAAGCATTCAAGACTAAGCCTGTTCATTTACTTATGGAAACCATCCTAACCATATCAGAATTTCAAAGTTCTGGGAATTTTTCTTTTGCCCTTATTTCAAATAATTTTCCTACATGTCCTATATATCTCTCTCATCGAACGTCACTGCAGCCACCATATGTAAAAGAAAGTTTCTCTTGGACCCGGACTTCCTAAGAACATAATGCAGATGACACAACAGAGTAAATCAGACACTGAACACTAATCCAACAAAATCACACTAGCTGCATAAAACTTTAAACAATCAAATATGAATGTGTAAGCAAAATACCAATCCAGATTGACAAACTTGACTCTAAATTTTGGCCTTTTCTTGAACCAAATTCATCAAGTACCTGCCCTTTATGCTCCACGTGCTTGGTCTGATAGAACCCTTTACGAATTATCTGTAAAGAAAACATAAATCAAATCCCGAAAATCAGACCCCTTATAAAAATGTGGCAGAAACTCAATCAAACAAACTAAGCAAGCAATTCAAGAAAATTGGGAGTATTTTATTTACCTCTCCAGCTTTCTTGGCTGCATCCACCGCAACAGACAGGAATTCCTCCACTGATTTCCATCAACAAAAAAACATTTTAGTCCCAAGAAAATATGTCACTACGAGTGCATTTTCTTGAATACACATATTAAATCACGCAAAATAAATAGATGAATGCTTGTGAATAATATTTTTGAGAATAGATTAATTAATGGGGTCCTACCATTTTGGGCCATTTTTGCTCCTCAGGAAAGATAGGAAAGGAGTGATGAGAGGAGAAAGGTAGGTGGAGGATGGTATAGGATTATAGGCGAAGCTTCGTTGCTGAGTTCTTAACGTAGCACTTGAATTAAAGGAAAACTTAGAATTTATAGACTAGTTTTTGGACCCACATGGGAAAAGTATATAATACACAACGTGCATTATCACGTGGTATACTAAAATCAATAATTTATCGCTATGTGATAATGGTGAGTCATACCTTGTATTATTTGACTATGTGTAATTGGTTCTAATGCACCACGTGACACGTCATGTGACGCTCGTGATGAACGCAATTCTCACTCGACCCATATGCCCTTTTATTATTGAGGAACCGAATGCACAAGAATTGGAATTGGAATTATAATTAGAATATTTATTTATGCTTTTAGGCTTTAAATTGAAGTAGTAGTAATACATTACTTCTACAGTTAAAATACTGTAGAGAAATAATAATGGTATATAACTGAAAGATATGGGAACTAATAATATACACTTCTGTTACTGTTAAAGAGTTTGTAGAATTTTCTTTGCACTAATCAAGACTAATATTAATATTTATACCTGTATTGATAGTCTAATATTGTAAAACTTTATTTCGCATTAAGTGAGACAATATCAATATGTACATTAATAATTTAATATTGTGTTAGCATAATAATCTAATATTGTGTTAGCATAATAATCTAATATTGTGTTAGCATAATTGTTATTCTCTATGAAATATAAGTTAGTCTTAGTGACAATGTAAGAATTAAGTAAAAAAATGAATTTGGAGGGACAGAAGAATGAATCAGTATAATTGTAACATAAATAGAGAACTTTGATAAAACAATATTAGTAGCTAGATCCAAATTACATGGATGCAGGAAGAAATGCCGATATATGTTCATTAGTGGTTCCTCCCTAGCTTAGATCAAAAGCAGCCTTTTTGTCAAAGACAATCAATTTAGAAAAAATAATAAATTCTAACATTTCTGGCACTTTGAGTTTTCCATTCACAAGAATTTCTATTCCATTCAGGAAAGGACCAAAACGTAAAAAAAACATTATGTATGTGAGCTCACATCGAGAGAGAATAAGACGAGAATTCCACTTTCGCCAGTGTGAGGGAGATCCGAGGAATATGCCGAAGCAGCTTTGTTATTATCTTCGTGTCAATTTTTTAATTTAATTGTTTCCTTCAGAAGGCTTCTTTTCTCCTCCTCGTCAATAGGAGAATGCACGTGAGATGCCTTTTTTCAACATCTCAATGGGAACAACACCATGCCCTGTTACAAAAAAGAAATCATGCCCTCTTGATGGTCATGCGATGCCCTCGATCTTCATTAATCCAAAAGAAAAAATGAACCGCTTTTCATTTAGATGGTTGTTTTAAAAGTGTTCTCTAAAAACATATTATAACAATCTTAAAATTTTTTTACAATAAATGTGCTTTAATTAAAAAATGTGTTTGAAATTTCTTAAAAGAGAAACAATCGAATGTGTTTCTCTTTTCTTCAGCCTTAGGAGTCTCTCGCATTTCTCGAGCCACATTTGCCGGGCTACTTTCCTGGTTTTGGTGTCTACTTTAATGCATGAACATAGCACCGTTTCAGTTGTCTTTTCTTCTCTTAATTCCTTCTCACCTTTAATATTATCACCACCACCATCAACATAACAAGCATTGCTTCTCAGCTTTCACCAGAAAAACGATCAAGATTTCAGGACGGAACACTGTTTCCCAACCTTATTAATTTAACTATGGCTTACAGACTATTCCGCAAAAATGCACAATTCACAACATTTAAGGTTCCAATTCTACAAAATGTAGACACTGAAAGTTCGCATTATTAAAAAATTACACAACACCAGCACTGTACATTTCCTAGTTATTCTTAATTGTGCTACACTAACATCCATATTCACATCTTCCTTTAGCTGAATATATTCATCTTCCAGACAAATGGACGTAATGTAACTCTCTCAAGCAAATGAAGCAATAAGAGAAAGAAACAAAAAACTCAAAAGGAAACTTCGGGTCTACTTCCGATGTTCAGTTACTAGAAAATATTGTCGCAAATATACCGGATGGAAGAAAAGAACCCAAATGGTATGACACATACAACATCGCCTTCCCTGTGCCGGTTAATAGAAATGAACAAAGCTGCACTCATGGGCCCTGTTTGGGCTCTAGTGCCGCTATCTCTCTGACAACTTGGGCTTTATCAGCCTCAAACTGTTCATCCTCTGCACGGGAAGACACAGAATTAGAATGCTGTAAAATCATCTATCACAAAAAGACATTCATTCGTCTTACCTTTATCCATCTTAAAATCAGCAAAGAGGCGCAGAAGTTTGCTTCTATTTGCCACAAGGATGCTAACAATATCTGGAGGCTTATGCTGATTGGCAGCAAACAACTGTAGGACCAGAACTCCATGTTCAGTCACAGATAACCCACGCCATCCTCTTCATTCAATTACGTGGAAAAGTATAGAGGTTGGTATGTAGATCAATACCTTAAAAACATGAAATGCTTCAATCTGAATGCTCTTGCTTGATTCCTGCCAGGTTACAAATGTGCAGTTCAGTATAAAGCACCAAGTGTAACAGATCAAAAGACAAAATATGCAACACCATCCCTAACAGCAAGGCATAAGAAGGGAAGTAAAATGAGCTGGTGAATGATACATTCAAACTCCTATTCACTTTGACCTTGGCCATGTACGTATATGTTGATGCAAATTGATGCACATACAATATTGACGACCACATATGGGATAACACAGGGTCTTTCATTCAGAACAATTTCTTAATTAGCTTGTTCAAAATAGGATCATCAGAAATTTATTTCAATAGGTTTCTTTACATTATTTCTTGAGAGAGGGAGAGAGAGAGAGAGAGAGAGATACTCTGAGAAGATTCATTAGAATCCTCAAGTTGTCTCTTGAGCTAACATATCTTGTCATGACTGCTGAATTTGAGCGATCCAGCAGCATATCTCCCAGCAACTGTGATAACCCACAAAGAAATTATTTAACACAATAATCAATAAAATCATTGTGAAACAAGGAACAAGGAACGACAAAAAAGTTACAAGTAGGAACACAGGACGAGGAACACGAAACAGAAAAAAAATTGAACTATAGGAATAAAACAAATATAAATATGGCACAATCACAACACAATATTCTAATCATCATTATACAATCTTTCATTCTCTTTTTCTCTAACCATTTTAAAAGCTTATTGTCCACCAAATACCCGTAAAAACAAATGAAGATTATTGCCCCCACCTTGACAGCTTGTCTTCTGGTGATGTAATTAGGAGATTCAAGCAGTCTTGAGTTATATTCTGCAAAGAACTGGAACCACAAACATTAGTAAGTATTTGTCACCATGGGGAAGAAAATAATAGACTTAGCTTCTGCAGAGAACCATGCTTATACTCAAAAGGCAGCAATTGCAAATAACATATGTAAATACTGATCATTGGCAGGTTGTAATATCAGATTACAGAAACTCATAATTCAAAAAAGAGAGTATCTGCAAGCAGTCTAGATGTAGCTCCATGACAATGTCACCCTTGCTAGAAAGCAATCATTAGAAAGAATAACAAAAGGTTGAACTCAATTCAGTCAAAACTTCTATTTGACACAATAATCAAAATCGCTGAAGCACAAGAACAGTGCTAGTTCATTTATTTAAATATCATGTTAAATCAGTAATATGAGCATCAGATCATCAACGGATTAAAAAAAAAATGTTAGAAAAACAAGTAGACAGATTTCCCAAGCACATAGGAGGAGCTACACTACAATCACAATCATCACGCTATATCTGTAATACGAGCACCATGCAGCACAGAGGTCTAGAAACTCTGATATAACTCCTACCAGTGTCTTAAGATGCTAAATGAAAAAATAAATAAATAAATCTCAAGCAATAAGAAACTTTTTAACACTGACATAACATTCAACAAGAAGATAAAGATTTTCATTTAAGCTTTCGATCCAGTATGCTTCAAATTGTGTACACATAATTTGTCAACAGAAAGAGGGGGAGGGTTTTTTTTTTTTTTTTGGCCGGTGCAGAGAGAGAGAGAGAGAGAGAGTTCCACTAGAAGATGCATATGTCAAAGGAAAAACAATTTACCCAGTCATAATTCTTTGAAAGGAAATCTGCAACAGTTGACTTATGCCTCGTCAAGAGTTCCTGAAGCAATAAGCGACAAAACTTATTATCCAAATGATAAAACAACTGCATGAAACGAAGCATAATCCAACAAAAAACTGCAAGTAATTGCCATCTCAAGACCTGTGACAGCATCTTCATTTCACAGGAAAACAGCCCAATGATGGAAAGTCAGTAAAGAGCACAACAATTAAGCAAATGCTATGGAAATTGCTCGATGGATTGCAATTAGGGGTGAGCAAAACAACCCGCCGACCCGAAAACCCAACTGATCCGAACCGATCCGAAAAATAAGGTATCCGAACTGTCTTTCTCTCAACGGGTAAGACTAGGGTCGGGTACCCGAAAATTCAGGGTCGGATACAGATCAGGAAAATAAAAACCAGTGGGTACCCGATCTGACCCGAGGTTATATTATATAAATATTAAAAAATATAGGGACCTTGTCATAATTTTATTAAAAGTATATGAACCGAACGTCCATTATCTCGTCCGCATATTTTCTGAAGTTAACCGGACGTCTGCTACCTCGTCCGCATACTTTCTGTAATTAACTAGTCGTCCGCTTCATACTTTGGTGCGTCCGCTTGGTCATCCGCTTCACCTTTTATTTTTCATTTTGATGTTTTTTTATTCCTAACTAATTTTTAGAGATGGCAAATGTGTCCCAAGACCCATTGGGGTCCCATGTCCATATTTAATTTGGGCGGGATAGGTATCAACATTATGAGATTGGGCTTATTTGGCATTATACCCATTAATACCCATTTAAATGTAGGTATGATTGGAAATTGATTGGGACTCTTGTACCAAAATATAGAAAAAAAACCTTGGAAGAATATGTATTTGATTAGATCCACCTCTTTCATACTCTTTTGAAATAATCTTTCATTTTAAGCTGCATTAACAAAGCATCTTTCATCCTTTCTTCATTTTATTGGCTTTTAACATTTTTTTCAATGACAGTAGAATATTGTGGTCCCTGGAGTCCTTGATAGAATGATTGGCATGTCATAATTTTATTTCTCCATCTTAACTTCTTCGTTTTAGCCTATTCAATTCATCCAATTCTTATATTAATATTATGTTAAATTTTACTTCTTGATATCAATTCTGTATGGTTAAACTGATCTTTGTACTAAAAAAATTCATGTAAATTTCATATGTTGAATGCCTTAATTTGAGTTCAACCTTATTGTCGAGGAAATTAATCTTCATATTCTAGGTTTCATCTAAGTTTGGAATGTCCACGAACGAGAGATGTTGATTTGTTTTAATTCTTAATTTACTTCATTACTTCAGTAATGGATTTTAGTATCAGGAGTTTTAATAAAATAATATCAAAATTATTTTTTTAGGGGTAGATAAAATAAATATATGCACATCGTCAATCTATCTTCTTTGTATATAATTATTGGAAAACTATAGTTTATAATTGAAAGATTAAAAAGCATTAATAAATAAGATCTAAAAAAATAATATAAAAATAAAATAAGTTAAAAATTTATTGAGCTCAATAAACTAAAAAAAATAAATGATATAAAAAAGAAATATTAAGGTTAAACTAAAATAAATAAATAATACAAAAAAAAATTGATTAACGATGAAAAGACAGTTTTGAAAAATAATAAAATGGGATTTATTGAGTATTTGGACGGTATCAAAATGGGACTAGCCCATTTAAGTCCCACCCATATTGATCCCATAACATATATGAGACTGTTTGGATATGGCCCATATTTCACAGTTCCAATTAAGTCCCACCCATCCCGCCCATTTTCCATATCTACTAATTTTACTGCAAATACATCTTGGTAGAACATTAGTATATATTATCAGTAGTTTGTTAATCAGCAAAACTAAGATGAAGTGAGATTATAGTGTCATCAATTTGTTTATAAGCTTTCAATTAGTAACATGAATTAGTAGACATTTATGATTGTTTGGGGAATTAGAGAAGTTAGGAGAATTTCCGAAGACCTTGGTATATGATTTTGTGTTCTAGCCATTACAAATTTCAATCAAAAAAAAAAAGGGGCGGGTCAGGTACCTTGTGACCTGACCCTATTTTCGGGTACCCGAGGACATTAGGGTCCGGTTAGGGTCAAAAATTGATGACCCAATAGGTTAGGGTCAGGTCAGCCAAATCCCTTTAGGTGCGGGTACCCGACCCGTGCCCACCCCTAATTACAATAGCAGACATGTAATATGGTTGATGGCTTCTTTCTTTGGACCCAGCCAATATATTTCTATGCCACAAAGACAAGCAAGCCACATAATACATATCATGTCGTTTTGTGAAATAACAGCAAAGTATGTTAGGCAAGTAAACTGACCTTTGCATGGCATTTGACAGCGCACGCAGAAGTAAACCAACATAATATTAGTTTGCAGATTGCTTTATGGAATGACAAAAACAAAGTTTGGCAGATACACAAAATTATCTTTGCACAGTGAAGCACCTTACCTTGAAAGTTGCAGCAGCATCAGCAGCAATGTCAAAATTCGGAAGTTGAATATAGTCAAAAAACTTCTTCATATGCTCTGATTCCAACACATACCTGTGAACCATTCCAGATATTTAGAGACACTCCAGAAAGTTAACTACATGAAACAAATGCTCTGAGCATTAAAAAAGAGAGAAAAAAAAAAAACAACTATCTGTATAATTACAATATCCACACCTAAAGCACAAACACAAAACAAAGAAAAACTTAAATTAAAAAAAAAAAGGTTGTGCACCTTGCCACACTCTGATGGCGTATACATTCCCTGAGCATTGCACCATAGTGTAAAGCCATTTCTGTATTCTCATAACTGAATAATCCAACATCAAAGATATATAAGTCAATTGATTATCTAATGAAAGAAAAAATGATAATTCAACAATTAGAGGATAAAAGAAACCCTACTTTCAATATGATCATAACAAGGAAAATAACCCAAAACACACCTCCCAAAGACAGTATTTAGAAAGCCACATATGAACAGTTGTCAAGCGCAGTACAATTCAGAAGACAGATTTGTGTAACTTAAGACAATGATAATAACAATCTAGTAAATCAGTAGAAGTACTCATGCAAATAAAAAGCCCCATCTAAAGTAGATATTAAGTTATTAACTAGCTTACCCGCCTATCAAAATATCCATTAAATCTATGTTCGCTTCCAAGTAATCACAAGCAATCAATCGTGATTGGACCTGTTGCCTCTGAAGATTTGCAACAACTTGGGTAGCATCCTTGCGGGTCTGCATAAGGTTGTCCATGTCAAAATAAAAACTAAACAGAAATGAATAGATCATGGCACATCATTGTCCCTTCCAAAACAAAATTCCAATAAAATTCCAAATGGTAACAATAGTCATCATCACAAATCAGTAGTAAGTAGATGGATGAGACTTCGTTTTGCTCTGAAGAAGAATATCTATCGCACTTACCTCTAAATTCAACTTGGGAAGACAGATAATTAAAAGGCGTAAGGTGTTCTCTCTGAAGAACTCCTGGGTCAATTGTGCACAAGCTTCTGTTACAGGCTCAGCTTCACTATTTCCATAAAGAATTGACTTCAATTCCCGGATAACCTTGCTCAATTCCATCATCTGCAAAAATCAATCGAAAAGATTTCACCATCATATACAACAAATATACACAGAATGTGGCAGACCTAAAGCATACACATATACCCCATAAAGGCCAACCAAGCACATTTCAGCAATCCAAATACGCACATTCACAACTGACAGATGACTCTATCGAATAACACCCGATGAAAGTTAAGATTTTGAAGTATGCCAATTATAGATACGGCATGAAAAGCTCAGCATCTATATGTAATCCTTTCATACCGTAAAAATCAATAGGTGACAGTAAAGTCAAATTATGAAATAGATTTCATTACCCACGAATAAATCACTTGAACGCCGAATCACAACAATCTGATTCTTATCCATAATTTCCAAGCTGAATTCATCTAACATTTCCAGTAAAAATCAAATCTATAACAGACCCGCAAACAAAATTCCTCTAAAACGGCCTGTAAATCACTTAATAAAACCCGCAATTAGTCTCTTGAAAAGAATCCAGACAAAAAAATAATTGAAAAACAAAAACCTAAACAAAATAGAAGCATAGGGAAAAAAAAAAGGAGTTTTTTTTCCCCCTATCTTTTTCCTTTTTTACCTTTTCTTCGCGCTTGATTTCGCGAGCGGCATCAGGACCACGATCGAGATAGATGAGGAGATCCCGGGTCTGACGGACGAGGTCAGCAGGGGTCTTGGGCTTGGACTTAAACAAACCCTTCATTTTTTGACCGCCGTCGTTGCTGTCGCTATTATCCGAACCCGCCGAAGATGGGAGCCTCTGCGGCTGCCTCTGAACCACCGCTGACGACGCCGAGGCAGTGGGCGCCGCAGCTGAGCTTCCTCCTGACCAACAAACCCCTATTTTTAATCTATTTCTTATTTCTCACTATACTAGTTGTATTATTCGTCAAGAATTACACTAAGAAGATGAAAAAGAAATACTACGAGTAAAAAGTTTGTTTCAGTCCTTTCTTCTTCCTATATTACTAGTTCCTAAAACTAAACTACGATGATGCTCTCTCTCTCTCTCTCTCACCTCCTAGGTTATTTTTTTCTTTTCTTTAACTTTGTCTGTCTGAGAAGAAGTAGTTAGCTTAATCATATGGGCCATTGTAGATTTCCCTCTATCTCGTAATATCTGTGCATATCACATTACAGATTGTATTGAATTTTACAGTCTTTTGAGATTTTATTCGTCCCACAACCTGGGATAAGATTTTTTTTTTATAATTAGAAAAAAGAGAATAGAGTAACTTCTTATTCAACTTCAATTGAAAAGAGGAATGAGAAACAAACTTAAATTTAACTCCACAAATCACTTCAAGAATGGATGAAATGATTTTAGTATATCGGTTTATGACACATGACTGAATTGAAAAAAAAAAAACGTTTAATAGTATTTTATTGGTTACTAATATCATTTTGATCATCTAAAGTAATCAAAATTTTTAATTGGACTCTTACAAATGTAGAATTTTAGTTTAGCCCTCTATTACATGACGATTGGTCCGATTTGGCCCTTATTTATAATTTTGATTTAATGATTTACATGTGATTATAGATAATTGCACAGGAACTTCAAAAAGAATAAAAATAATATGTCAAGATTGCGTATTTATTTCGTCAAAATTGTTATAAATAATATGTCAGGATTGGTTTTTTATTTTATTAGAATTGTTATAGTCCATATTGCGTATAAGAGTGAAAAAAAAAAAATTGATGTGTGTGCCATTTTACCATGAATCTTATTGCTGTAAATAGTGCACATGGTTGAACAATGTGTTTAGAATAATAAATATAAAAGAATGTATTATGAGTTCGAAAAGAGAAAATCCCTTAGCATCACAAAAACGAGAAAAAGGTGTCTCAAGTTACTATAGTTTTGCAAGTTTAGTTTCCTTTAGTGCTCATCCTTGTTCTTACTAATTTAAATGTTAAAACAAAATTACAATTGAGGGTTAAATTGAAATTATTTTTTCTTTCTTTGGGCTAAACTGATTTTTTTTTCATTCTTGTGTTAGCTACTATAATCTCTTCCTGCTTAGAGCCCATTTGATAAAACTAAAGAATGAAGAATGAATTTTGAAATATAAAATTTAAGTAAATTTAAGTGCTGAAAGTTATAAGTTGCTAAATTGATTAAATTATATCTATTTAACAATTTCTAAATTCAAGTATTTAATTTAAATATCTCATATCATAAATATAATATTTTCATCCTAAAAATATTAAACAGTTTACGGATTGTGTGTGTGTGTGAGAGAGAGAGAGAGAAGAGCTTATATTTGTGTGTGAGAGAAAGTATGCAAATATGTATATGTGTGTGTGCCCGCATGAAAAAAATGGCTATGGGAAAATGTGTGATAGAAGAAAAAAATTATATAATTACACGTGTGTGTGTGTGTGAGAAAGAAAGTGTATACACCAAAGTGAAAACAATAGTTTGATTATGTATGTGTGTTTGAGTGTGTGAACAAATGTAATATAGAGTGTGTTTGTACAATATAAGAGAGTGTACGTGCACGCGCGCAAATGTGAGAGTGAATGTGTGTGTTTGTGTGAGTGTGAGAGAAAGGGGGGGAGGAGGGGGGATACTAAATGTGTTCAAAATTTAACAAATTAAATAAAAAATTTTCTCTTAAAAGTCTGTAAACTTAATATGTGTGTATTAAGTAATAAAAAAATTTTATTATTAAACATGATAAATTCAAAAATTTATTAATTTATTAATTTTTAATATTAAATTAAATTATCAAACACCCTCCCACTTTACATAGAGCAATAGCTCAACGTGAATGGACACTGGCAGCCGCAAAGCGTCAAACCCCATTCTATACATTCACGTATATCTTCGTTATTCATTCATTATGTGCTAAAAGGGGTGTTGTTAAAAAGTGCATTTTCTCATGTGAAACAGACAGGGAAAAGTGAGTTTTATTTCCACTTAACTTCTCCTTTTTGGCTGAATACTTTAATTTCCACTTACATATTCACATGTCTTGGCAATTCATCATCCACTTCCACCCCCAAGTTCCCAAGATATTTCAAGTCAGATTTAAATATCTTGGAACATTTTTTTTTTCTAATTTTGTAAGAAGAGGATAATCGCATTTTTCAATTTAATATCATCCAGTTCTGAACAAGCTTGCCAAGTTTACAAAACACAAGAAACAAGCGGCTGCAAACAATTTTCGAGTTGAGTAACATGCGCTCAAAAGGCTGTATTTGATTAGTTTGCTTCTGTAATCTTCATCCTCTCACAACCCCGAAACAGTCTCAGTGGAGCATTCAAGAGTATTTTGGTCTTCAAAGATAATTTCTGCAGTGACACTGGTCTATTGATTGTTTACCGTTTAACAATTTACACGAGAATATATCAATGATGGAGGGCCACACAAGTTCCATTTAGAATAAGTTAATGGCTCAGATTAAATGAGCTAACAATGGATGGTTGAGATTGGGTCATATTGGCCAAATTTGGAGTCATAAAATAACGTCATTTTGGAGTGAAAACCAATTATATTTTTTCACTAATTACTTACATTCTCTTACTGATAAATTACATTATTTCACTGACGATTTATATAGCTCTCAATTTGTCTGAACTGGTACAAGGACGACTTGTGAGCCCCGTGTCCATCGACGGCAAAAACATTTGATGAACAGAAAAGGAAGCATGAAAAGGTTGCAGGGCTGGATTTATCATCATTTTGCTTCTACACGTCTGCAAATACAAGTCCCGTTTCAATTTTGGTGCCTGATCGAATGATATCCACATAACTGAAGGTAACCGTTTGTGATTGGTGTAGAGACTTCAAAAGATTTCCTCCTAAAGAAGCATCTCTGTTTCTAATTTCATGTTGTTCCACGAAATTTTTGTAGTAAAGATCTAGCTATTTTAAGAGTACCTTGAGAATAGGCAATTGTTGGAGAAGAGACGTTACAAAATAAGAACATTTATTTATAAACTCAAACGCGAGTACACACAACTTTTATTTATGTAACAACAATGGTGCAATTTGTGGCAGAATTGCACCTTCGATCTGCAAATACACAGTACTGGAAATGGACGTCAACATGCTATACATGTCTGAACATCCATACTTAACAGATGCTTAAAACATTCACTAAGTATTGATTATACATAATATCTTCAGTCCCTGCCGATCGACAGTTCTGAGTTGAAGAGTGGTATGTAATTATGATATTACAACCACAAAAGGAGTTTCGCAGACTGAAATGGAGCTTTAAAAGTCAATGCGCCTTCGGAATATGTATTGTTGCCATCCCTAAGTCGAATAACAAGCGCATACATATCGAAAGCCAGAATATGCAACCTTAAGCCAGAAATCACTTCCACAAATTGCAGATAGGTTCCGGCGTCGCTGTTTTGCTCTTCCACCGCAGTTTTTCCGACGTCCATGACGTCAGGGTCATTCGGGTCCTCAATAGCCCAGTTAAATCCCCTTATAACTTTAAATATCTGTAAACCAAGGGAAAAAATGTTTAATCCCGAAGAAATCAGAACCCTATCAAATAAACAGATAAATAATGAGGCAGAAACTCAGTCGTGAACAAATTAAGAAACTGCTATTTATCAAAATATTAATAAATAAATAAAAAAATGTAACCTTGTGAATAAATTATATAACTCTTAACATTTACAATCGCAATTTATCAAAATATTAATTCCAGAAAGAAAGTGTTCCAAGGGTATGTTTCACCTGCTTTCCATTAGCATTAACTCCAGCTAAACTTATATTCTGCATTTCATTCCACAGCTCCAACATAGCGTCCGCGTCAGCGGCTGGGAGTCCTTCTACTGATTTCCATTAAAGTAACAAAAAGTACGTTTCAATCCCAAGAACATGCGACAGTTCATTGAATATTTTGACATGCAAATTAACTTGTAATGAAAATATGCAAATTTTTTAAGAATAATCTGCTCGGCGCAGCTTCAGCCAATTTTTTCCTCAAGGAGCTAGTAATGAAAATAGATTGTTATGCTAGTTATTGCGATTATCGAACCTTGGTTGAGCTGAACAGAATCCCATTAGTGTTTACAGGTGATATTTTGAACCTAATTAAATGTGATGATATATGCATCCAACTTGGATGTGTAATTAAACTCAAAACATTCATTCAGGATTTGTAATTAAAAGCAACAACCCAAAACTTAAGTTAATCATATCCGTCTCTCTTTTTTTCCCCCTTAATCAAAGCAAATTGCATAGCTGCTCGCAAATGCACAACGAAAACCAGTCATTTCTCATGCATACTTTGGCGGTACCATAAAAATTCCGCAGATTCAACGCACAAAAAACAGTAGAAACAAAAGTAAAAATGCATTGCTTATAAAATAGAAATCCAACGGGTGCATAAAAGTCTGACGTTGTCACCAATACATGCAATACCACGGTTCACACCAATGGCTGGATTAAATATGCTCTAAAACATGGAAAATAGTACCAAGTAAAGAACTTTTCCTCCAGTAGAAATAAACACGCTAACCCAGTCTATTCCTATTTATTTAGTTAGGTAGATGTCCTTGTTCAATACTAGATTAAAAACAATTTACAGGAGTAAGAATCATTAGTTTCGTTGTGAGTTTTGTATAGAATTTAGTTTTTGACATTTGGTTTGGAATAAAATACAGTGCTGACAGAGGGTGTAATCACTTCGGCTTTTTCGAGGATAACGTCTGCTTTGATACATTAAACAATCTCGGCAAATCTCCGGTTGAGCAGTTTTCTTTGTTCCTAAGTTTGAAAAAAAAAATATTCACAACCTTCACCATAAAACGTTTCACTTCTTAGCTTTGAACTCTGAATGTTAAAGGTCTTATTATCAATTTTATAAATGCAGTTGAATATCTCACAATCAATTATTCAAATTGAGATAAAAAATAAAGAGGAAACTGGGGTCCATAAATTAGAAAGACAGTTTAGAGATCTGGTGATGTTTTTTAAAACATATTTTTTGGAAATTTAAAGTATGTTTTTCAGCCACTTTTATACCTCATATGCACTTTTATCAAGAATAAATTTTAAAACTATTACAATAATTATTAAAACAATTCCTAAAAAACAACCATCCAAATGCATCTATTATGTGAGCTTGTCTACTTTAAAATTTTCAACCATGATCATAACTATAAGAAAAAAAAAACTAAATTTTAATAAGTACATTGGTAAGGCATTTACTCTAAACATACACCAATAAATTAATGCATTGCACAATAGAAAGACAAACACCAAGAAGTTAACATGACTATTACAATGTTATCAGTACCGCACTTATGAAACTAAAAATGATATTATTCAATTTTAGAAAGGTCAAATATCCGTTAAATTGATCAAGATGAAAAATAAACAAGTTATAAAACATAGTTGCACAAATTATAAGTGTAAAACATAGTTGCCAAAATAAGAAACTTTGATCGTAAGTTAGCTTTCCAAACAAGAAATTTGTTTCATTTTTACCACCAGGTATGCTGCCGGCCGAGACGTTGGATTTGGAGGAAAGGGAAAGAAGCAGGAGAGCTAAGATTGTGAGCAGAAGAGGGTGAAAATTGAGAGCCATTTTTTATTTGTGTAGAGACTTAGATTTTGTGCGATGGTTTGGTTTCGGTTGTTTGGTTAGGCCTTTATTTATAGTAGTGGTAGCACAAGGGAATCCCTTTGATCCAATCACCTTTTCTTTTAGTATTTAATTATTTGTCTTCCCGTTGACAACGTAATGCCACTTTCCCCGAAATTGATCGAAACTTGTGGCAAAATTTTTTTATATCAGTAAGCCTATTTTTTTGGCACCTGGATATTGGTTTTCTTTATTTTTAATTGTTCTTCTTCGAGGTAACTTTGACTAATGATGTCCAGTCAGCGTAGAAAAATAAAAAATTTACCTCAGCTTCGAGCAGAAGTTTCACTGTAGGCCATATTTCGCTTGGTTTGGAACAAAGATGCGGTCAATGAAAAACTTTGAGTATGCTATGATTTTAGCCTAGTATGCCAACAGATTTACCTTTGGTTCTGGAAGGAGCTAACCACATCCCTCTATATTAATACTTGCGCCTTATCTATTGAGAACACACATATATAAACTTTAGTTAATATCCTCTAATTTCAGAAATATCTTCTCACAGGATGAAATGTGAAAGAGATAATTATTTTATATTGGATAAATGTAATACCAAGCACCTTCCACAGGTACTTTAGTAATTTGGCCAATTTTGGGGTGATGAAGCAAATAACAAATTGTTGAGGGACTAAATTACAATTGGAGAAATTTTATTTTCTTTAGCTTAAAAGAAGAGTAGAGTCTTCTTCTTCCGTTTATGTCGTTTCCCCTCTCTTCTTTATCTTCTTCTTCTTCTTCTTCTCTTCTATCCTCTCTTTCTCCCTCTTTCTATTTCACTCTCACGAAGAAGAAGAAGTTGGAGCTTCAACTCAACTCTCTACTCAAGGTATTCTTCTTCCATGTTACTCTACTTTTTATGGGTTTTCTTTAAGATAGTAGCTAAGAGTATTTAGTGCATAATTAGAGGATTATGGAGTTGTTTATGCTTCTATGAGTTTATGTTCTTTAGTAGTAGTATTGTATGTGTGTGAGTTGGTGGAATGGTGATGAATTATGGGTGAAGAACCTTAAAGATAATATGTAATTTGTGGGTGTGATTCATGATTAGTGAAGTATACTATGTTTATGTGCCCTATTATTGCTTTATCTTGCCATTTTAGAGTTGGTTTAGTGTTTGGACTGTGTTAGATGCAATTGAAAAATTTCGGATTTGGTGTGTTGTGTTGCAGTCTAGAGAAGTCGAGCTACCTGGGCTCATCTGTGGCCCTAGTCAGGCCACGGATGACGCCGCGGTTCAACTAGGGTCTAATTCTGGTGTCATCCGCAACATCAGCTGCGGCGTGGCTGACACCATCGATAGGACCGCGGGTCACGTCAGTTTTGCCTTCTTTGCTTCGTTTTGCGTTTTAAGTTAGAATTAAGTCTTAATTGTGATTTCTTGATAGAATTAGGATATGATTGAGAGTTTATTATGTTATTTAGGTAAAAACGGTGATCGTTTCTATTTGGACTAATTATTTAGTTTGGACGGAGGTAAGTAGTACCTGTATCCTTTATGCTTTTGAAAATGTATTTGTGACAATGATGTTTTCTAAATTATTTTGCATATGTTAAAGTAGCATGAGTATGCATATGTTGATGATTTGCCATAGAGGTGTAAATGTGGTCAACTGTGAATGAATGTTTTGTGATTGAGCTCTTGTACAGGGTAATTATTGACGGGACTGGTTCCTTAAATTTGGAATGAATGAAATGATATTGGACTGTGCTAACCGGTGAGAGTTAGCATAATGTTTTGAGGCTGTGTTAACTGGTAATAGTTAACAATTGGATATCCAGAGTCATTGTGCTTTATTACTTGAGCTCTCTCTTTAGTATCTATATGAATTGTTATGTGGGCCACATTTATTTGTATGAATTATAATTAAAGTGATGATTATTTGAACGATACCATATATATGTAAATGTAACATATTCAGGCCAATAAAGTGATACTTGTACTGCTTACTAGGTGAGTTTCACTTATCCTTTTTGTTTTATATGTTGAGAAGGATGGTTTTGAGGTTAAGGATGTGGATTAGCTCTTGGAGCTAGGATTGAAAATGATGGCTTGGTTAGTAGCATATTTGTAGTATGGTTTAGATTCTGTTAGAATAGGCCTTGAAACTTTAGTTTTTGTAATTTGAAGTTTCAATTGTAATATAGAGTTTTTATGAAAAATTAGTTTGGTGCTTATATTTAATGTGATTTTTGGGATAATTGTTTAGATGCTTTGACCATTTGAGCCTTGTGACTTAGCTTAGTCTAGTCACAGTGGTGTCATGTCCCGAGCACGGGGCGTGACGATTAATAACTAGTTGCATTGAGGGGATTAGAGGTTTATTTGTTTTTTTAAATAAAATCATGCACTTCATTGATTTTTAATAAGCTCTGACATTAATGCTTATCAGCATTAATACATGGACTAACTACAACAGCCTCTACCACTATAACAGCCTCTACAAGTAATAAGCTCCAGTAGAAGCATTTTTTTTTTTTTTTGATCTTTCCAAGCTTTTCCATTCCAGCACTGTTAGTCTGATATATCTTACAATTCTCTTTTCTACCTTCTTTGTGTTTATCTTTGTCTTCTGGAATATGATCTGGTTTCTTTCTCTCCATGTACATGTAGTATACCGTAACAGCAAGACATACTCTGGCCAATTTATTAGCAAATGCTTTTGTTTTACAGTTCTCACACCACCAATCAGCTCATCTGCCCATCCATGAAGTCCCCTATATATCTGGTTCCTTGCTTGAATTTCTTTCCATATTCCCACAATTTGTTTTACATTCAAAAAACAAGTGATCTTCTGTCTCTATCTTTTCACCACACATCACACACACGGCGCTTTCTACAATCCTCCACTCCTGCATCTTCTGCTATGTTGCCAATTTGTATCTGCAACGTCCACATAATTTAAGGCAAATATTGGAATGTGAACTTTATAATACACTACCTTATGCCACGTGACTGACTCCATCTGATCTTGTATGGCTCTATATGCTAATTCTACCATGAATACAAGAGAGAGAGAGAGTGTGTGCATGCACAAATGTAAGAGAAAGTGTATACGCCCTACACAAGGGTGAATGTGTGTGTGAGAGAGAGAGGGCAAATGAGAGAGAACATATTACATTTGTTCAAAATTTAGCAAATTAATTAAAAAATTTTTACTTAAAATTTGCCCACAAATTAAGTAATGTTTTATATATTAAGTGATAGAGGAAACTTATTATCAAACGTGCTAAATTTTGAAAGTTATTCTATTAATTTTTATTATTAAATTGAGTTATTAAAAATCATTTTGTGTACCCTGGGGGTGTAATCGAACTGAATTGCTCACAAATAGCTCGGTCAACTACTCGGCTTGAACTCAAGTTGACCAAGTTTGAACTAAGTTCGAGTAGCTCAATTAGACTCTACGAGTCGATTTCGAGTAGTGGTTTTTCAATCTCAAAGGCTTGTTGAGCCTAATTGAGCATATAATTATTTAATAATTATATATTTTATTTATTATGTATTTACTATTTTAGGTATAAAAATTATAAAATTTATCAAAATACCCTCTAATACTCGAGCTTGAGCAACAAAGTGCCAAAAAAAAAAGGGAGTGCAAATGAGTTTTGAATTGATTTTGAGTACTCGAACGTTATTTCGAGCACAAGCTCAAGTTTCACAATATTTAACTCGATCGAGCTCGAGTCGAGCTCGACTAGGCTCGATAGCACCTCCAGTGTAATTGATCAAGTCGAGCTCGAACAGCATCAATAGGTGATCAAGTCGAGCTTGACTAGGGTCGATAGCACCCCTAGTGTACCCCAGCAGCCGTCAAAGTGTCAAACACTATTATATGCATTCACGTATGTCTTTGTTGTTCATTCGTTATGTGCTAAGAGGGGTGCGTCAAAAAGTGCATTTTCTGAGATGAAACAGACAGACAGGGAAAAGTGAGCTTTATTTCCACTTAACTTTTCTTTTTTCGGCTGAATCCTTTAATTTCCATTCACACATTCACATGTTTTGTCCACTCATTTAGCACATCTTCATTCACTTCCACCCTCAAGTTCCCTGGACATTACAACTTACAAGTTAGAGTTAAATATTTTTGAACATTTTTTATTAATTTTGCAAGAAGAGGATAACCACATTTTTCAACTTTATTATATGATTGTGGTGTTCACAAATCACAAGAAACAAGCAGTTGCGAACAGTTTTCGAGTCGGGTAACATGAGATCAAAAGGCCCTATTTGATTAACTTGCTTCATTTTTCATCGGCTCCCATCCTCTCCCAAACCCCAACTAGTCTCAATGAAGCATTCAAGGATCATTGGTCCTCAATGATAATTGGTGAAGTGGTACCAGTCTGTTGTTAGATGTTTAGGTTTAAAGTTTTACATGAGACTATATCAACGACATAAACCTTTGATGAACAGAAAAGGAAGCATGAAAAGGTTGCAGGCTTTCTACACGTTTAGAAATACAATTAAGTCTCGCTTCAATTTGAATTTTTTTTTTTAGGGCATTCAAGAAAATAGGCAATGTGTGTGTTATTTATGAGATTTATACGCCATACAAAAAGCACTAAATTATCACCTTTTTTTTTTTTGGGGGGGGGGGGGGATTGTATGTATCTTTTGTAGTAAACTAAAACAATTTATAGGACTACGCTTTTTAGAAGTATTTTTAGAAAAAATGTTGTGATGTAACGTTTTTATACGTATACTTGCGAGATAAAAGATAGTTAAAAATGTGTGAAAAATACATTTTTGAAAAAATAGATATTATATTGCTTATTACTATTAAAGAACTTACACTGCAATCATTTTTTTTTTTACTTATTTGATTTAAAAATCTTCAAAAATTGCCTCTTCAAGAAGCATCTCTAATTCTAATTTCATGTATTCCCACTAAATTTTTGTAATAAAGATCTAGTAATTCTAAAAATGCTTTAAGAAGAAGCAATAGTTGGAGAAAATATGTAAAAATTTATAAACTCAAACACACACAAACACACACACACACTGCTTTTATTTTATTTACTAGTGCAATTTATTTATTTGCTTATCTATTTTTGTGTTTTTTACTTGCTTTCCCTTAAGACTTTGCATCCAGAATATTATACTTATGTGTTATGTGCTCTCATATACTCTATGTGCAATGATATGTTTAATTAATTTTATTATGTTTTAATTAATGTTTATTTACGATGTCACCACAGACAATGATAGTTGTGATTTTTCTCATTTCTTCGCTGGTCTAATGCTAGTAGGAAGTTTGTGGAATTGGGTTAGTCCAATTTTAGATCCTTAGGCCTCTTCACGTGTAGTTTCATCATATGCATGCAATTCATCTCATTTACATGTATTTTTCTACTTTTAGGTTATTTTCTCATTTGCAAGTTATTTTTCCTTAGACTATTCCCTTATTCCCATATTTGTATAATACATGACATTTAGATTGCATTTTATATAAAATTTTGTGATAGATAGGTCAATTTCTTGCCTAAGTTAAAAAGAGTTACCCTTCGAACATAGAAAATGAGCGCGACAAGGCTTTAAGAAAACAAATTTTTGGTAGTAAACTAAAACAATCTATATGATGACCTTACTTTTAGGGTAATAAAAAGAAAACGCCCTGTAGCATTTTTTTTTTTAGGTGTATTTATGAAATAGAAGATAGTTAAAAAAATATATATGTTGAAAGATATTTTTTGGAAAAAAAAATAGACATTATGATGCTTACTGCTACTAAAAAGAAATTAAAATTAAGGCGCTAAAAATGTTTGTGTATGTGTGTACACACATATTAACTTATTTAATTTAAATGTCTCCAAAAGATTTCCTCCTCATGCTGTTCCACGAAATTTTTGTAGTGGAGATCTAAGCTATTTTAAGAATAATAGGCAATTGTAGGAGAAGAGACGTTGCAAAATAAAAACATTTATAAACTCACACACACACACTACTTTTATTTATGTAACAATGGTGCGATTTGTGGCAGAATTGCACCTTTGATCTGTAATTACACAGTACTGGAAATGGATGTCCACATGCAGTACATGTCTGAAACATTCATGCTTAACAGATGCTTAAAACACTTTAAGTTTTAATTATGCATACTATATCTTCAGTCCCCATCGTCAGTTCTCAGTTGAAGAGTTGCATGAAATTATGATCCAACCAGAAAAGGAGTACCATGGAGCGAAATGGAGCTTTAAAAGTCAATGCACCATCGACACATGTATTGTTGCCATCCCTAATTCGAATAACAAGCGCATGAACATCGAAAAACGCAATTTGCAACCTTGAGCAGGACATCACTTCCACAAACTGCAGATTGGTTCCGGCGTAGTTGTTGTGCAGTTCTACTGCAGTTTTTCCGATGTCCATGACGCCAGGATCATCCGGGACCTCAAGAGCCCAGTCAAGTCCCCCTATAATTCTGATTTTCTGTAAACAAGGAAAAAAAAAAGTTTAATACCGAAAAAATCAGAACCCTATCAAATAAACGGATAAATAATGAGGCCAAAAACCCAGTCGAACAAATCAAGAAACTACTATCTATCAAACTATTAATTAATAAATACATTAATGTAACCTTGTGAATAAATTGTAGAACTCTTAGAATTTACAATTGCTATTTATCAAAATATTAATAATAGAACCAAAAAGTGTTCTAACTTCTAAGGGTATGTTCACCTGCTTGCTATCAGCATTAACTCCAGCGAAACTTAAATTCTGCATTTCTTTCCACATCTCCAACATAGCGTCCACGTCAGCTGCTGTGAGTCCTTCTACTGATTTCCATCAGAGTAACAAAAAGTACGTTTCAGTCCCAAGAAAATGCGATAATGCATTATATATTTAGACATGCAAATTAACTCATAATTGAAAATATGCGAATTTTTCAGCCATTTTTTTCCCTCAAGGAGCTAGTAATGAAATAGATTATTATGCTAGTTACTGCGATTATCGAAGCTTGGTTGAGCTAAACAGAATCCTACTTAATTAATATTTATAGGTGATTTTTTAATCCCAATTAAATGTGATGATATATGCATGCAACTTGGATGTGAATATTCAAACTCAAAACCTATATTTTTATAAATTTCTAATCCAGGATTTGTAATTAAAACCAACCAAAAACTTAAGTTATAATCATTTCCATCTCTCATTTTCTTTTTTCCTAATCAAAACAAATTGCATACCAGCTTGCTAATGCACACAACGAAAACCAATCATTTCTCATGTATACCTTAGCGGTACGTAAAAAATTCCACAGATTCAACGGCGCAAAAAAACAGTAGAAACAAAAGTAAATGCATTGCTTATAAAATAAAATTCCAACGGGTGCATAAAAGTCTGGCTTTTCACTTATACATGCAATAGCATGGTTCACACCCATGACTGGATAACATAGGCGCCCAAACTTTTCGTCCGCTAGAGTTAAAACAACAAAGCAAGTCTATTCCTATTTATTTAGTTAGGTAGATGTCCTTGTTCAACACTAGATTAAAAACAATTTCTAGGAGTAATGATCATTTGTATCTTTGTGAGTTTAGTATTGAATTTAGTTTTTGATATTTTGTTTGGAATAAAATATATTGCTGACATATATAGCGTTTAACCACTCCGGCTTTTTTAAGGACACTCTGCCTTGCTAGATAAAACAACCTCGGCAAGTCTCTGGTTGGGCAGTTTTATTTGTTCCTAAGTTGGAAAAAGAAAATCACAACCTTGACCATAAAACGCTTCGGTTCATAGCTTTTTAACTCTGGATGTTAAAGATCTTATTAAATATTATCACTATTATAAATGTAGTAGGATATCACAATCAATATTCAAATTGACATAAAAAAAAATAAAGAGGAAACTGGGGTCCATAAATTAGAAAGATAGTTCAGCAGTTGGTGATGTTTTCAAAAAAATGTTTTTTGGACTCTTAAAGCCAGTTTTTGAACTATCTTTTTTACTTCACATAAACATTTACCAAAAAGAATTTTTAAAATTGCTACACTAATTTTTTTTGAAAAAAAACTCTAAAAAATAATCATCCAAACGCATCTATCATGTGAGCTTGTCTACTTTAAATCCTTCAACCACGATCACAGCTACAAGAGAAAAAAAAGAAAAATATAATAAGTACATCGGTAAGGAATTGTACTCTAAATATAGAGCGATATAAGAATGCACTGCAAAATAGAAAGATAGACACCAAGTAGTTAACATGACTATTACATGACCATTACAATATTATCGTTACTGCATTTATGAAACTAAAAATGTTATTATTCAATTTTAGAAAGATCAAATATCCGTTAAATAGATCAAGATTAAAAATAAACAAGTAATAACTGTAAAACATAGTTGCCAAACCAAGAAACTTTGGTCGTAAGTTAGCCTTCCAAACAAGAAATTTGTTTCAATTTTACCACCGGGTATCCTGCTGGCCGAGACGTTGGATTTGGAGGAAAGGGAAAGAAGCAGGAGAGCTAAGATTGTGAGCATAAGAGGGTGAAAATTGAGAGCCATTTGTGATTAGTGTAGAGACTTAGATTTTGTGTGATGGTTTGGTTTCGGTTGTTTGGTTAGGCCTTTATTTATAGTAGTGGGAATATAGCACAAGGGAATCCCTTTGATCAAATCACCTTTTCTTTTATTATTTAATTATTTGTCTTCTCGTTGACAATGTAATACCTTTTTTTTAATTGACAGAAACTTGTGGCAAAATTTTTTTATATCAGTAAATCTGCTTTTTTGGCACCTGGATATTGGTATTCTTTATTTTTAATACTTTTTCTTCGAGGTAACTTTGAGTTCTAACGATGTCTAGTCAACTTAGAAAAATAAAAATTCACTTCAATTTCGGGGCTGAAGTTTTATTGTAGGCCATCTTTTGCTTGGTTTGGTGAAAAAATGTGGTCACTGAAAAACTTGAATATGCTATGATTTTAGCCCTGTGTGCCAACAGATTAACCTTTGGTTTTGGAAAGGATAAGCACATGAGTAGGCACTGTGTGCACTACGCGTGCCACGTGATATATTAGAATCAACCACACATCATCAAATAATATAAGGTATGACTCATCATCGTCACATGAAAATAAATTATTAATTTTAGTGCATCACATGATAATACACGTAATGCATTTAAATGTTTTCCTAAGCACATCCCCTGTGTAAATACTTACACCTTATCTATTGAGAAGGCACTATTATCCTTAACACACACACACACATACACACGCGCACATATATATATATATATATATATATATATATATAAGCTTTAGTTAATATCCTCTAGTTTTAGAAATATCTTCTCATAGGATAAAATGTGTAAGAGATAATTAGTTATATTGATTAATAATTAGTTGCATTGAGGGTTTTAAGGTTTTATATGGTTGGTTTAAAGGAGATAGTGGTAACATAGGATTTAACTTAAGCATGACATGACTACGGTAGCTGCTTTGGTAGAGAAAACTATTGTTCGGAAGTCATTGTTTCATCTCTTAATTTGCAATAATATTTAGTGAATAAATGTTCGACAAAAACATATGTTTTCGATGTGTGATGTAACATTTTAAGCAATGAATTAATATCAGCTTAAATTGCTTGTGTTTGAGTTGATTTAAAACAAGAATTCCATTTCTTTTCACATTTAATAAACCAGAAAATATCTTATTAAACAATTGATACACTCTCATGTTCATGAAAACAGCTTATTAGAAACATGTTCTAATAGCTAAACCACACCTGAAAAAAAAAAAAAAACTAAACCACACAATAAATTACATTACGCTCTGGAATTCTTCTAGATTCCAAATTTTGTTCCAAACATGTAAAGAAGCAATTGAGCGTAACACACAATAAACGATGGCATCCTCCTAGAAAACAACACGTGCACAACCATCTAGTCTAAACTATGTCAGTTTTTTAAAGTTCTTGAGGTAGAAATCATTCCTCTCGTAAACAAACGCCTGATGCTGATAGACATGAGGAAAACTTTTTATGTCGTCAAAATTGTTATAAATAATATGTCAGGATTTCTTATTTTTTTATTGGAATTGTTATAGTCAATGTTGGTTATAAGAGGAAAGAAAAATGTTGATGTGTATGCCATTTTATCACGAATTTTATTACCCGAATATTGCACATGGTTGAAAATATGGCTAGAAAATAGAAGATATAAAATAATGTAGTATGAGTTGGAAAAGGAGCTAGAATCACAAAAATGAGAAAAGGAATGTGTCAAATTACTAAGTTTTTACAAGTTTTGTTTCCATTTTACTAATTCAAATGTTATAGAAATTAGAACTATGGATGAAATTGAAATTATTTTTCTTGTTTGTAGGGCAAAACTGAGATTTTTTTTCATCCTTGTGTTAATTATTGTAATCTCTTCCTACTTAGAGTCCGTTTGATAAAAATGTAATATGAAATATGAATTCTAAAATCTGAATTTAAGAAAATTTAAGTGCTAAAAGGATAAAGTTATATTTGTTTTATAACTATTTGAGTTTAAGTATTGAATCTAAATATCTCGCATTATAAATATAATAATTTTATCTTAAAAATATCAAACAGTATGGGGATAGTGCATTCGTGTGTGAGAGAGAAAGAGAGTGTGTATTTGTGTGTGAGAGAAGGTAGTTATATATGTATGTGTATGCGTGTGTACAAAATATGTGCATATGTATGCATGTGTGTGTGTGTGGGTGTGTAAAAGAGGCTATGTGCAAATGTGTGAAAGAAGAAGAAAAAACTTATGTATTCATTTATATGTATGAAAAAGAGAAAGTGAGAAAAAATAGTATTATTATGTATGTATGTGTTAGTATGTGTGTGAAGATGAGAGAAATATTTTGTGTGTGCACTGCATGCAAATGTAAGAGAGAGGGTATGTGCTTGTGCACACACACGAGGGTGAGTGTGTGTGCACATGTGTGTGTGTGTGTGTGAGAGAGAGAGAGAGAGGGAATGAGAGAGAACATACTACATTTGTTCAAAATTCAACAATTAAATGAAAATTTTTTACTTAAAAGATTGTACACAAATTAAGTTACGCTCAATATATTAAGTGATAAAAGAATTTTTTTTATCAAACGTGTTGAATTCAAAAGGTTATTCTATTAAATTTTAACATTAAATTGAGTTATCAAACATGTTTTCTGTACTCTGGAGAATCACAAAGGGCAATAGCTTCATGTCAGTGGACATTGGCACCTGCAGAATGTCAAACCCAATTCTATACATTCACGCATGTCTTTGTTGTTCATTCATTATGTGCAAAAGAGGGGTGTGTTAAAAAGTGCATTTTTTGAGATGAAACAGTCAGATAGGTAAAAGTGAGCTTTATTTCTAAACTTTTTTTTTCCCGGCTGAATTCTTTAATTTCCACACACATTCACGTCTTGGCCATTCGTTTAACACATATTCATTCCACCCTCAAGCTCCCAAGACATTACAACTCACAAGTCAGATTTAAATATTTTGGAACCATTTTTTTTTTAATTTTGCAAGAAAAGGATAGCCACTTTTCAGCTTCAATATATGATTCAGTTCCTGAACAAGCTTGTTGAGTTCACTAATCACAAAAAACAAGCAGAGCCGAACAGTTCTCGAGTTGGGTAACATGCGCTCAAAATGCCATATTTGATTAATTTGCTTCAAATAATTTTGTGAAGTGGTGCCACTCTGTGGTTGGAGTTTACATGACATATATCGACGACATAAACCTTCGATGAACAGAACAGGAAGCATGAAAATGTTGCAGGGATGGGTCCCTTTCAATTTGATTTCTCTTTTTTTTTTTCTCTCTCTCTCTCTCTCTAGGGCATTCAAGAAATGTGGCAGTATGTGTATTATTTTTATGGCATAGAAAAAGCACTAAGTTATCACCATTTTTTGGATGACGTTTTTTAAAAGTACTTTTAGAAAAAATGTCGTACTGTGGCATTGTTTAAGTACATTTATGAGATAAAAGATAGTTAAACATGTGTCAAAAAATAATTTATGGAAAAAATAGATATTATAATGCTTATTACCATAAAAGAACTTGCGTTGCAAATGTATATTAATTTTTCTTTTATTTGATTTAAAAAATCTTCAAAAGATTACCCCTTCAAGAAGCATCTCTAATTAATTTCATGTACTTCCCCTAAATTTTTGTAGTGAAGATCTAGCAATCCTGAAAATATTTCAGGAAGAAGCAATTGTTGGAGAAGAAAGGGGGGTTGCAAGATGTAAACATTTATAAACGCAAACACACACACACACTGCTTTTATTTTATTTAAGGGTGTAATTTGTAGCACTATTACACCTTCGACATGCAGTTACACAGTACAAGAAATGGATGTCAGCATGCAGTACATGTCTGAAACATCCATACTTATTTACTTAACAAGATACATAAAACACTTGGTATTCATCATGCATAATACCTTCAGTCCTGACTCCTCAGTTGAAGAGAGTAGTATATGTAATTAAGATTACATCCAGAAAAGGAGTTTCATGGACTGAAATGGAGCTTTAAGAGTCAATGCACCATCGGTATGTATATTGTCGCCATCCTTAACTCGAATGACGAGCGCGTACAGATCGAGAAGCAGAACGTGCAGCTTCAAGCCAGAAACCACCTCCACAAACTGCAGCTTGGTTCCGGCATCACTGTTGTGCTTGTCCACCGCAGTTTTTCCAATGTCCGCGACGCCAGAGTCATTCCGGCTAATAACATTCCAATCTAGTCCCCCTATAGATTTGATTGTCTGTAAACCAGAAAATAAGTTTAATGCCAAAAGATCAGAATCCTATCAAATACACAAATAAATAATGAGGGACAAACTCAGTCGAACAAATAAAAAAACTACTGTTTTATCAAAATATTAATAAATAAGTAAATAGTTAGTTGTAGAACTCTTAAAAGTTACAAGTACTGTTTATCAAAATATTAATTCAAGATAGAAAAATGGATTTTGGGGGTATGATTCACCTGCTCTCCATCAGCATTAACTTTAGCAGAACTTAACTTCTGCATTTCTTTCCACAGCTCCAACATAGCTTCCGCATCAGCGGGCGGGAGTCCTTCAACTGATTTCCATCGAAATAACAAAAATGTACGTTTTAGTCCCAAGAAAATATGATAATGCATTACAAACTTAGACATGCAAATTAACTTATAAATGAAAATGTGCGAATTTTTAGAGAAGAGTAGAAGTTTACAGCTGCTCAGTGCTGCTTCAGCCATTTTTTCCTTCAAGGAGCTAGTAATGAAAGTAGATTATTGTACTAGTTGATTGCTATTATCGAAGCTTGGTTGAGCTGAACAGAATCCTACTAGTATTTATAGGTGATTTTTTTAGCCTAATTAAATGTGATGATATATCATCACATTTATTTTTTTATGTTTTTACTTACAAAAAATTAAATAAATAAATGTGATGATATATGCATGCAACTTGGCTGTGAATACTTCAGCTTCAAATCTATATTGTACAAAATTTTAATCCAGGATTTGTAATTAAAAGCAACCCAAAACCTAAATTGATCATATCCATCCCCCAATTTTTTAGAAGATAATTTCATATACCTGTCATATGGTTTTTGATAATTTCACTTAGCACCTCTTTAATTTGAAATATTACACCTACCTCCTTTTATTATATAAATTGATTTTAATGACCTCACTAAAGTGCTTAAAAAAAAGCTTCAAAAAATAAAAGGAGAAAAGGAATTACAATAGGTAATATTCCATCCCCCCTAACCAACAATATACCATTGCTAATGCGAGGCTGAGGAAGATGATTAATTAAGGAGATAATTTGCTTATGTAAAAAGTCTCCTTAACCTGAGCAAAATTTTTGGCTCTGTTTATTATTTCTTTTAATGGCATTTTTTTCAACTAAGTCTTTGAAATTGAAAATACTTTCCTTTTTTTAGCTATTTTCTAATTTGGAAACCGGAATGAGAGGTTGGCCGTTTTAGATTAAAAAAATGATAGCAGAAAAAGTTGGTGCTGGAGTAATTGGTTTTTTTAGCTTTGGGAGATGTAACGATTTATTTTTTAAATGCACTTTTTTCCTTTTTCTTTTAACAACCACGGGTAATTTAGGATATTCATCAAATATTTTTGGCGTATTCTAGTATATTGGGTTTTTCAATTACAGAACATATGGAAACAAAGAGTGTAAGTATATTATTTCATATTAGAGGGGTGCTGAGTGAAATTGTCAAAATCTTAGGGAAGGTTTATGAAATTATCTCTTTTCTAATCAAAGCAAATTGCATAGTTGATCGCAAATATTTGTGTAGACGTACAGCGAAAGCAGATCGTTTCTCATGTACACCTTAGCGGTACCATAAAAAAAAAAATCCACAGATACAACTGCACAAATTAAAATCAGTTGAAACAAATGTAAAATGCATTGCTTATAAATTAAAAATCTAGTGGGTGCCTAAAAGTCTGACTTTGCCACCAATACACTCAAAACAACGGTTCGTATCCATGACTGGATTAATTAATACGCTCCAAAACAGTGAATAGCACCAAGTAGAGTACTTCTCTACTACTAGAATTGAAAACAACTAACCTAGTCTATTCCTATTTATTTAGTTAGGTAAATGCCTTTGTTCAATACTAGGCTAAAAATAAATTTCTGTAGTATTTAGAACCACTAGCTTCGTTGTGAGTTTAGTATAGAATTTAGTTTTTGATATTTGGTTTGGAATAAAAGATGGGGCTGACATAATCGCTTTGCTTTTTTAAGCAAAGATTACACGTCTGCTTTGCTTTTTAAAGCAATCTCTTAAGTCTCTGGTTTTGTTTCATTGCGCATCGCGCGTAATATTTCTGCCCCTCGTTTTGTTCTTGGTTGAGCAGTTTTGTTTCTAAATTGGAGAAAAAAAACAAATTCTTTTTACAACCTTGACCATACAACGTTTCCTTTGTTAGCTTGTCAACTACTCAACTCTAGATATTCAAGATCTTGATAAGTATCACAACTGCTATAAAATGTTGGAATATCTCACTATCAATTATTCAAATCGAGATAAAAAATATATATAATTGAAAGTAGGTTCCTTGAATTAGAAAACCAGTTAAAAAATTGGATATATATGATGTGAGCTTGTACACTTTAAAATCTTTCAACTATCATCACGATTTTAAGAAAATAAAAAGGGAAATTATCAACAACAAGGACTAAATACATGGGAAAGAAATTGCAGTCTAAACATAAACTAATACAACAATGTATTGCCTGATAGAAAGTTAAACATCAACTAATTAACATGATAATTACAGTATTATCTATGCTACATTTGTGAAATTAAAAATGCTATCATCAGTTCATTTTACCTCAGTTCTGATTTCATTATTTAGCGTCTAATCAATACGTGTAGCCCAAATTACTTCACAGAAGCCCTTCATTGAAGTAAAAATACTATGAAGATATTCATGTGATTTTATCATGATTTATTAACAATGTCTTATATGGCTGCGAAAAGCGTAATATCTCGTCATATAATTTGAAATTTTCCATTTTTTGACGTCACTAAAATGGAATAATGTAGGCAAAATGATTGAAACAGCTTTATTGGAACTTTTTCTTAGCGGTTGTATTAGGTCCTTATATGATTCAGAAATCAAAGTAGAAGGAATTGGAACCAAGGACCAGATTGGAACATCCTTTCTTATTTGATGGATGAAATTGAAAATTCTTACTTTAAAAAGCTTAATTTTAATTACATTGGATCGGTAAAATAAAATTAAAAAGATTTTTAAGCCTCATTTTGTTCTCATGTAGCTTTATATGTTCAATTTAAAAACGTTTTTAGTTAGATCCTTTCCTTCGTCAACACAATGTTTTACATTAACAACTCTAGAAATTAGAGATATTTCTAAGCACGTGTGAAGATTAGACGTTTCAAGAGCAACAATTAATGTGAAAAATCAACTTATTTAAACTGCTTATTTTGTAGCTTACATTATTGAACATTGCATTTCTCTGTCATCAAGTACCAGAGAAGACCTTATTCATAAACTACTTTATTCGCGCAGTTGTATGTGCAGTGAAACCACACACTAAAATACACATATTTTTCTGGGAACTAAAATAAAGGAAGCGAATCAAAGCAACACATCTGAGGAGGGCATGAGGCTATAGCACAGTTGCACTACACTTTAGCTCTGACCAATTTTGAAAAGTATCTGAGGTGCAAGTCGTTTGGCCCATGTAACCCTGCGAAAACATACGCCTCGTAAACATGAGGGAAACTGGCAATACTGTCATTCTTTTCTTTGATAACAAGCCTGTAGTTGGCGCCAGCCACAACTTGGCTCTGTGCCTCAACCACACTTTCAAACACCAATTTGGTCTTGGACATCCTGTTGTAAGCCATGACCGAAAAGTTTCCAATCTTTATGATCGTAGGATCATTCGGATTGCGTGGACAAAAACCACCAGGTATGCAGGCGGCCGAAATGTTGGATTTGGAGGAAAGGGAAACAAGCAGGAGAGCTAAGATTGTGAGCATAAGAGGGTGAAAATTGAGAGCCATTTTTGAGATTGTTTAGAGACTTCAGATTTTGTGGGATGGCTTGGTTTCGGTTACTTGGCCAGATCTTTATTTATAGCAATGGGATTCTATCTAGCACAAGTGGATCCCTTTGATCCAATCCAAACATATTTTCTCCGTTTTCTTTTAGTATATAACTTTCGTTGACCATGACATGCCATTTTCCGTAATTGACCTGAACTTGTATCAAAACATTTTGACATCACTCAATCTGTTTTGTTGGCACATGGATATTGGTTTGCTTTTATTTTTAATACCTTGGCTTCGAGGTGACTTTGACTTCTCGTGTATAGTCTGCTTAGGACAAAAATTAAAAAATTCACCTCAATTTCGTGACAGAAGTTTTACTTTCCATATTTAGCTTGGTTTGGTATGAAGATGTCGTCACGAAAAACCTTGATTATACTATGATTTTATCCCTGTATGCCAACAGATTTACCTTTGGTTTTGGAACGAGTTAACTAGTGGGGGCACGGAACGATTAACTGATTTATGCACCCAGTATTCTAATCGGAATAGGTAGTATTGATTCATTTAATTTGCTAACCGTATCTGACTTTGATTAATCGGTTAAAAATTATTAATTACCCAATTAAAAAGAATCTAGTACCGCAGGTAACCGGAACTGTACAACATCAAATTAATTTGACAAAATAGATGAAAAATATTATAACATAAATACTTATTCAAATTTTAAAAATTGCTTATATAATTTCAATTACTTTGCAAAACAAGCAATAAAATTACAAATTAGAACTCTTGCATCCACTTTTTTAGAATTAAAAAATGTTAAAAAACAACATTTTTCATACAAAAGTAAGAAAAATACTTGTGATTTTCTATATTCTACATCTAAATTATATAAATGTAATTTTTTTTGTTAGTATCAAGAAAATATATGGTAATTAGAGCATAAAAAAAAGGATACTACACATATCAAAAAATAAAACAAAAATAGTAATCGAATACGATATTTAAACTTTTGAGTTATCTTTGACTTGAAAATAACATGATTTAATACTCCTCAATTCTTCTATAATATTTAGAAATATTAGTCTTTAAGACTTATACGTGGATTCGGTTAACCAATATTTTTAGAAATTAATACTCGGAATTGGTTAATCTAATCGCTTGCAGAATTTGATTCGATTACTCTCATTTTTCAATTTGGAGTAAGCTGATTTTTATAGTTTTTCACTTTTTCTATTATTTTTGCCTACCCCTTTCCAACTAACCACATCCTTTGTTTAATACTTACAGCTTATTTATTGAGAATGCCCCGTTATCCTTAACACACACAAACTTTAGTTAATATCCTCTAGTTTCAGAAACATCCGCTCATGGGATAATATGTGTATGGGATAATTAGTTTTTACTGGGTTAATATAATTAATTGCATTGGGGGTTTTAAGGTTTTATATGTTTGGTTTAGTGGAGATACAGGTAACATAAGATTTAATGCTTTGATTTAGTTAAGCATGACTACGGTGATTGCTTTGATGGAGAAATCAATTGTTGGGAAGTCATTGTTTCATCTCTTAATTTCCAATAATATTTAGTGAATAAAAGTTTGAAGCACTTATTTTATTCTTTTCATGTGGCTTTACTTGTTTTTAATTAATTAAAAACATTGTTTTAGACGAGTAATGCAACATTTTAAGCAATAACTATCATCTTAAACTGCTTGTATTTGAGTTAATTTAAAAAAATAATTCGACAAATTTCTTTGCACATCTAGTAAACCAGAACATATCTGATTAAACTATTGATACACTTGCATGTTTGACGTGTATGAAAACAGCTCATTAAAAACATAACATACATTAAATTACATTACCCTCTGGAATTCTTCTAGTTTCCAGATTTTATTCCAAACATGTAAAGAAGCTGTTCAGCAGAACACACAATAAAGGATGCGCACTCCTAGAAAACATTACATGTACAACCATCAATTCCCAACTATGGTCAGTTTTTTAAAGTACTTGAGGTCGAAATCATCCGTCTCGTAAACGGAAGCCTGATAGACATGAGGAAAACTTTTTATAGTTCCATTTACTTTAACAACAACCCTGTGGTTAATGCCATTAACAACTTGGCTCTGTGCTTCAACCACACTATCAAATACCAAGCTGGTGTTTGCCTTTAAGTTGTAAGCATCGACTGAAAATATTCCGATCTTAATGACCGCCGTGTCGTTCGGATCTTTAGGACACCAGCCACCAGGTATGCAGTCTTCCGCCGCGACAATGGGCTTTTAGGAAAGGGGAACAATTAGGAGAGCTAGGATTGTGAGGAGAAGATGGTGAAAATTAAGAGCCATTTGTGGCATATATGCTTTTATTATATGATAATTAGTATGTGACCCCCTTTTTTTTTTTGTCAAATATTTAATATTCTACCTACTCCAAACCTATCCTAAGGGATGGTCCAATTGAATCTGAGGGGGTCAATGGGAACTGAACCATCATTGGACCAAAGGAACACTATAGTGCACCCTCTGAATTTTAAGACAATATAGTTGTTGCAGGTGGGATTTGAACCCCCAACTTGCAGCAGGGTAGCAGTTAGGGTTGTTCAAAAAAACTCAAAAAACCAAAAAATTAGGAAAATCGACCTGCCCGGAACTGAAAAAAAAGGGTAACCGAACCGATTTTAGGTGGCAAGGCGGTTTGTGAGGCGAGTTATATTTTAATTAGGTCGGTTCGTGGTTCAAATTTTACCAACCGTCGAGTAACCGAACTGACCTGAAGTGGGGGTAGTTATGTAATTTCACATGTTAGTTTGGGTATTCATTTGACTATTTGTTGAATATTTATGTTTTTATGTTGATTGAATGAGAAGATGAAGTTTGAAAGACTAAGTGATTATTTTCTTGTTTATATAGTTTTTGGTTATTTGTTGAATATTTATGTTTTTATGTTAATTGAAATGAAAAGATAAAGTTTGAAAGATCAAGTGATTGTTTTCTTATTTATTTAATTTTTGTTTTTTTGAAGATTAAGATTTTGGATGTAATTTAAATTTAAGATATTAATGTTTGTGTTATTAGTGATTTAATAGTATTTTGTAATTTTTTTTGTTTATTTTTTTAAAAATATAGGTAAATTATTATGGATCGGATCAGGTATCCGGCCTATCCAAACTGGTTTTGTGGGAAACCAAAAGTCCAGGTATCCGCTACATGTAGACTGATTTGCGGTTCAAAATTTTACCGAACTGTAAAGACCGGTTTGATTCATGTTTTTTGTCTATGGACTGAGTACCCAATCCCTGAGCACCCCTAGGAGCAGTTGAGGCTGGGTGGGTAATTAGTATGTGACCCCGTGACTATAAACTTTGGTGGGATGGTTTTATTTGGGTCGTTTGGGCCATTATTTATAACAGTGACATCTGATCCAGTCACCTTTCTTTTTATAATGATTTTTCGGCTGCTCGTTGACATGTCGAATCCATTTCCGTAATTCACCTAAATTTGATTTGTAGCAAAAAAATTTATATTTCGTGAATCTGTTTCTTTTGGCACATGGATTTTTTTTTCCTTTCACATTTGGCTTCTACGTTATTTGACCACTAGTGTCGTGTCAGTTCCAAAAATTGTCCTCATACGATCTTATCCCCATATGTCTTCAGATTTATTTACCTTTAGCTTTTGGAGGGACTAAATCCACAATAGAATAATGCCCTCAATACATTTTGGATTTGGTTAATACAGTTTTGCAATGTTAAAAATATAAATAGTGAGAATCTTTGTAAGTAATTTCGGATGCTATACTTCAAATTCATTTTATATAGAACTTTCTTTATATTTAATTAAGAATTGTAAGTGATTCTGGGGGATGCAGTAGTATCATGGTTTTCTGTCCTTCGACTCTTGAATTTATTTGATCAACTTGCATTGATCAAATGGCTGACAAAACCTTTGAACGAGCTCATCGTGTGGATCATATTCATCTGGGGCCCTGTTAAGGTTTAGATAACAAATGGTAGATAAGTATGCCTTTTGTATAAAGGACAACTTAATTATGACAAATGGCATGAGAGGAGGGTGGCTTCGATTCTTAAACTTGGGATTGTGTGTTGAATTGAACGGTCGTTTCCTGGAGGCAATTGACGAAAATTTACTACTAATTAAATAACTATGGATTGCCAACAAATTTAGATTATCTTATTGCAAGTTTCACAGAACTCCACAAGCGACGTAACTGCCGGTCAAGGAACCTTGTCCATTCCAATTCCAAGAAAAAGAAAAACAAATAAATTATGTATTCTTACGTTTCCAGTCGTTCTTATCATACTATTTAACCGACAAAACTAGTAGGGTCTTACAAAAAATTCCCTTATGCCTGGTTTGGGAGGAAAGAAATGAAGAGAAAAGAAAAAAAAAGGAAAAGAATTTTAAATAAGCATTTTGTTAGAGAGTATGAAGAGCAAGGAAAAAAAAGGATTTTAACTACTTTGTACTTTGTTTGGGAACAAAAATGGAGAAAGAAAATAAAAGAAACAGAAAGAAAATCTTTTCTTTCTTCTTCCAAAAATTCTCCTCTCAAAATTGGGAGAAAATAGAAAAAAAGTTCTCTTTCCTCCTTCTCTTTTCTTTTCTCTTCACTTCTCCTCTTTTCCATCTCAACTCCCAAACTAAGCATTAGGATGTAGCACTATTTCAGCCCAATTCCTCCTTGTATCTGTGGGCATGATTTAGAGGAGGGGCACAGGGATTCTGATCGCTTTGTTTTTCTTTTGCAAAAATGTGGATTAATTCTGAGAAATTCATCCACATCTACCCTCGAACTCCAAATTCTCAACATCTAAACTCTATGCACATTCACCTGCGACTTTTTTTTTCCAAAAAAACAAAAAAAGAAAAAACTCACAGAATTAACCAGAAATTTATCTGGTAAAGTAATATAATTGGAGTTCTGAACACAACCGACAAAATCAATAAAGCAACTGAAATTAGACAAGCACTTCATTCAACTCTCGAAATTAATATTGCAAAACACATATTCAGGTACATTTCAAACATCTGGTACAAGAGTTATGCAACTATATATTGAGTACATTTTTTCTTCGATACATGACAAATATATCGTCTTGATCAAACTATAACTTTCTGAAGGAAGTAAGTTGCTGGAAATTGAGCCAGGACTTGACCCAAACAATAGCCTCGTACTGATTAGATGCAGCGCCATCTAATGCTTGAATAACCATCTTGTAATTGATCCCAGACACGACTTGTGTTTGTGCCCGAACCACGGTTTTAAACAGCAGGTTGGTTTGGGCCTCCTTGTTATGCTCATCTATGGCAAATTTTCCGTATTTTACCACCTCTGGGTCACTGGGGTCCACCTTCTTCCAACCACCAACTAAGGCATCTTTCCTGCCGCCACCCAAAGCGGCGGAGGAGACGACGTCGGAGGAGCAGAGGCAGACAACTGCCAGGATCGCGAGGAGGAGGACATGGTGAAGCTTGAGGGCCATTTTCTGGAATTGATTACTTGGTGAGTGGTTGGTTGGTTAAGACTCTGAGACTCGGTTTCAGCGATCGTGGCGAGGCGTTATTTATTGAGGAATTTGACGCGGGGAGGACTTTGTTTGTTCTCTAGTAGATTCTCTACTCTGGTTATAAATTCCCGAAAATGCCCTTGATTTATTGGGAAGAAATATTGTGCTGGCATCTTCTTCTTCTTCTTCTTTTTTTTCTTTTTTTTTTTTTTTTTTGAAATAGAAGGGTTCACGGGAGTTTCTTAAAACTTTTTTTTATTGGAAATGGCATAAAGCTTTCGTACGACCTGTCTGTCCTCGGCTCCATTCTAATCTGTGTGCTTGTATTTGTCCATTAATCAGCCTTTATCTTAATACAGCTGTAGTGTACTAATTCATATATACATATATACATTTATCGAAATTATGTGCACAATCTGTAAATTGTCTAAAAACATTATGAATTAATACATATAAAGACAAGACAGAAACTAGTTACAAGACAAACTATTCGAAGCAGTCCATTAATAATGTTTGATATCAAATATTCATTCTTCTCTCCTTTTTTTTTCCTTTTTAGCTAAAAAAAGTACAAGAATTATAAGACACCACTTTTTTGCATATATTTGATAGGTTGTGATAAGGGATAATTTCAAAAACCTCCCTTAAGGTTTTTGACAATTACACCTAGCCCCCTAAAGTTTCAGAAATTACACTTACCTCCCTTCCTTAGTCAAAAAGACTATAATGTCCTTATTAAAAAAACATATTACCAACTTTCTCTTCACTCCACCCTCCCCCACCCCTTCTCCCTCTTTTCTCTTTTATAAAAAAAACCCATTTTCTCTTCACTACATCCCTTCTCCCTATTCATAAAAAACCTTTAATAAACTGCAAATTTATGTTGAACATATGAATATTTGGGATTTTCTAAAATTAGAATTTTGGTGATATAATCTTTATTGTTATTTTGTTTTTTGTTTTGGTTATTAAACTTGTCGCAAATGCCACAAAAGAAAGATGATGTGAGTTTTGCTATAAATTATTTATATACTTGTTGAAAGTGTTGCAAGATTTTTTGGTATGGGTTTTGCTATCTCAGGAATTTTTCTTAAAATTATTTATGCACTTGTTGAGGGCATTGTAGGATTCTTTTAGAGCTTTTGATATTTATAGTGTCCAATTGTTTTGTGAAATCCTAATTTGAAAATTATAAATTAATATATAAGTAAGGAAATTTGTATATTGGTAGTGTATTTTTTTTTTTAAGAAGACAAGGACAATTTAGGATATTCACTCTATATTTTGAAGTTTTGTTATTGAAACAATAAAAGCAAGGGAGGTAAGTGTAATTTCTGAAACTTCAAGGGGCCAGGTGTAATTGTCAGAAACCTCAGGAGAGGTTTCTGAAATTATCCCTTGTGATAAAGTAACCTATAATTTAGTTTTATGTCATCACCCTTTAGAAATAATTTCGCCCAATCAAGCGTAAATATTCCGACAATAAACAATTTTGCGCAACGAGGTCCAAACAAATATAATATATATATATGCAGAGAACAATGCATTATGATTAATATATTTCCCGTTTTACAGCAAATACAAATGTGATTAATAATTTTTTAACATGATTGGTACGATTTTTCTATATTGCTGATATGTAAATTTGTGTATAGTCACATCACAAGGTTTTGAAATGTCTTAGATTCTTGGAACCTTTTTATCTTTGGAATCAAGAGCATTTGCTAAAATATCAAACAAATGATTTATAATCACGCTAAAATGCGAATTATAGTTGGAGACTTTGAGTTGAAAATGTACCTTGCAAATTCATTGACTAAAAGCATTGATATTGTAAGCATAAAAAATGATGAAAATTGCAATATTAATTGCATAATTTACTAGCAAATTTTTTACTGGGCATCGTTTCTTGAAGACATTCGAGACAATCGGTTATCTGACTTTTATCTCCCAAATCTATAATATTATCGAGATTGGACTCAAAACAACTGAACCGTATCTATTTTGAACAATTTACATTAATGATGTACAATTTTTTATAGTTTAGACTTTGTCATGAACCTAAATTATAAGGCAGTAATTATAAATATACAATTTTTTTAATCTCAATTAACAGAATTTTTAGTAAGAATGTAACGAGATCCTCATTAAGAAAAATAATTCAGGACAACTGGAGCACCAATTTTTTTTTTCTCGCAATTGTAGCACCAATTGTTTGGACGCTTAAAACCCAATTTTACCTCGATTGTCTTGTTTTTTAAGATGATCTTTTAAAGATTTTTGTAACATCGCTTCAATTAGTATCAAATGAAGTAAAAAGAAAAAAAAAAACACATTTAAATTCTTATAGTAATTTTAATTAAATCTAATGGTACGCATAAATGATCCTAGAAACACAAACTACATTTGGTCATTAAACCAGCTACTATTTTTTTTTCTTTTTGGGATTATATACCAAGGAGAAATTAAAACATCATGCTTTGTCTCCCTCTAAGGACCAAATACACATGCATATCAATAAAATTATAATCCTCCCCTAGAGTCCCTCCATCTGTTTAAAGGCAAAGAGCACCCTGGTGGAATTTTTCTCCTCCAAAACAACAGCGCCATACTTGTTCAAATCATGATGCTCCTTTGCCCCAATAATAAGAGCATACTCTGACTTTGTTCCTGATACGTCTAGGCCTGCTGCTTTAAACACATTCTTAAACTTGAGTTTACTTTTTGTTTGCTTGTTGTATTCGTGCACTGCAAACTTCCCAACATCCACCACCTTGGGGTCCTTGGGGTCTAATGGTTGAAAACCATCAATCATGGCAGCCATTTTCCTGTTGCTAAAAGCGGTAGAGAAATTGAAAAGTGAGAATGCAAACAAGATAGATAGAACGACTGTTAGAAGAAGAGGGCTGCGGAAATGGAGTGCCATTTATTTATTTTTTTTTTTCCCTTCAAGTAGGCTGATGTGAACGGGTGTCTAGGAGATAAGCTGATGATCATAATTTTTGGGTATGGTCTGAAATTTATACACAAGTTTGAACTGTGTGGGAGAGTGAATTTGGCAATCTTTCACGCCATTTTGTGTAACGAAATGGATCTAACTTTTATTATGTGGTAAATAATTCAAAGATTCCTGTAATCTCCATCTTTGGCAAGTATTAAATGGCGTTTAAGTTACTTAACCAGGAAAAAGCAAATGTTGGACATTAAGTTTGATGATTTGACTATTTAGCGTGAGATCAAGTCTAGGCGCAAAAGTAGTTGTTTCTTTCAAGCAATGTAACACAAAAATCCGCGCTTCCGAACTTTTTTTAAAGATAAAAGGGTGGCATAATTCATCTTTTTAGTTCTATTTTCAAGGGTTATGGGGCTTAATTAACAAAGGATCCCCTGGTTGGGTCCAATGAGTATTTCTTTCGTTAGTATAACATTTTGTTTTTCATTCAAGCCCAAAGACTCAGACAAACAACTCTATAAACTACATGAAAATAAATTTTCATCGTTGGGCTCAGCATTGGGTTCCAGTGAAGATGAATAAAGTTCTAACCATGCAGAAAAACTGTTGTGGATGGGCTTACACTCGACTGGATATGGCTGGAGTTTTGGGACGGGCTGCAAGTAACGTAAGAAAGCCCAATTTGTTATAACTTAAGGCAATGAAACTCCATCTACATGTGGACATCCCAAGGTGTCCGAGGAATTCCCCATTGAGACGCAAGTTGTGGTAATAGTTTAGTCAAGACTTGATGGCGAGTTTTTTAAATGGTCGGAATACTTACTGCCAATAATGGTTTAAGCAAAATTTGATTTTGCAAGAGAAACTGTGTCTGTTCTTGGACTTGTCTTTATAAAAGTACACAGGTTTGAAGGATAGTTGAGCACGGCAGGATAGCAGCCAAACAAAAGTTAAAAAGGAAAAGCATAATATGCGTAGGAAGGAAGCTATCAAGCAGAGGGAGTAGAATTTAAGCATAAAATAAGAATAAATGGAAAACGTAGAATTTTTTTTCCCCCTTGACTACTAAAAATTGCCCATAGAAAACGAAAAAACAAACAACGAACTCCTAGGATTGATTGATTGGATGGTCATTTTGCGATCTCAGATACAGACATGTACAGACCTTAAAAATCAAACAAAGGCAGTACCTACCGGGGAGACAAATACAAGTGTCCCAGTTAAATCTCAACTACTGAGGGGAAATTCTTATATTTGTTTAGAAAGCCTCTTTAAAGAAAATTGTTGTACATTGAGAATCTCTCACTCAAACAAGATAGGTATTGCGTGCACCACACTTACGTGATGTATTTAAATTAATAATTTATTACACGATGAGTTATACTTTATCTTATTTAAGGACATTGAATTACACATAATGCATCTAATACTTTGTTCCGCTCAGCCAGGAGGCAGTTGACATATCAAAAACTGGGCATATATAATTTAATTTGATGGCGGCAGGTGCCACAAACCCCACGCCCTGGCCACAGCAACTTTGGCCCAATCAGACCTGAACAATTACACATACAGCAACTTTGGGCCAATCAGACCTGAACAAATTACACATATATTAACCACAAGTCCACGGCCAGTTTTTACTATTATTATTTATTTCAATAATTGGAGCGTAGCAGACAGAAAGTTAAAAAAAAAAAGAAAAAAAAAGATTTCGTTTACTTAATCAAATTATTCACATTTAATAGTTGTTTAAGGTTCAGGGAGAAGGGGTGCTACAAAATATAAAAATAGGAGTCTTCTATACTGCTGTGAGAAAGGTGGCTTTACCATTTGAATTTTGAAACATTAATTCTTACCATCAAATAATAGAGAAAAAAAAAGAAGGTAAACAAACATTACTTTAATGAGTGAGCCGGAGATAAGGTACAGAATATATATATATATATATGTACTCTCCATTGAACTATTTGCAAATTTTGCATATCTAAGGAGATTAGTTGTCATTTTAGATAAAAGTTAGTAGTAATTTTCGAAGCAATTATGGATTGACTTCAACAATTAGATCCAATATTGAAGTCATAGCTTATTATGTTAATCTATAGTCAAGGTGCAAGACTGTTTGTATCCTTAACTGCTATGTAATTTATATTATTAATGTTAATGTGAGAGTTATTTAAAAAAAAAAGGGTGCAAGACTGTTTGCTGACAGAAGACCCCAAACGCCCAAGCAATTATTTGGCGGGGGAAACGGGTCCGTGTCTTCATCGTCCACTCCACGCCGTACTCAGCGACTCTCGCAACACGTTTGGGGATTAGGACTGTCAATGGGGCTGGGCCGGCCCAAGCTCGGCCCGTTCGGCCCGAAAGAAAAGCTCACGAGCTTGATCTTAATTGGGCCGAGCTGAGCTTGAGCCTAAATATTAAGCCCGAATTAAATGTGAGCTGAGCTTGGGCCTTACTAGGCTCAAGCCCAATTAAGGCCCGGCCCATTTAAAGTATAATTTATATAATATATATAAAATAATATGTGTAAATTATAGTGAAACACTAGTAAAAAATGCACATCGTATACAAATAAAAAGAAAGATTCATAAGAAGAATAATGAGTAGTTATTCAAAAGTTTTTATTAGGTTATGTAATGTGCCTTTTTTTGAGTTGTTAAAAAAAAAGCTATTGGCGATTATTGTAGATTTCTATATAATGTATATAAAATAATATGTACAATTTACAATCAAACATTATTAGGAAATACACAATCTAGGTGTGCGCAAATTAAAAGAAAAATTTATAAGAAAAAATATTGAGTAGTTATTCAAAGTTTTTTACTAGGTTGCACAATGTGTGTGCTTTTTTTTTTTTTTTAAGTTTTTAAACCAAAAAAAAAGTTGTTGAAGGTTGTTGGAGGTTTTCATTAATTAGTTTTTTAGTGGAATGCTAAATAAGAAAAAACAAAAAATAACCAACAATGTTTACACTGTAAACTTACTATTACTTTGTATATAGTAAGATAAGATATCATAACCTAAAATATTAATAATTTATATATATTTTTCTAACAATTCACAGTTATTAAATATTAGATTATATATAATTAAGTATTTAGCAATGAGCTTGGGCCAAGCCCGATTTAAGCCCGAAGCTCACAAAAATTGTGAGCTGAGCTTTGAGCTTTTTATTTTGAGCCCGAGCTCAAAAGCCCGAAGCTCAAAAGCCCTACTTACTTGTGAGCCGAGTTTGGGCTTGTCAAAGCCCGGCTCACAAAGCCCAATTGACAGCCCTATTGGGGATTGTATCCGAAACCCAATCACAGAGCGAATCGGAGGGTTTCGCTCAGTGCTGCCGACTGCAGCCACAGGATGATGATGATGATATGATAACAACAACGAGACAAACATATGAACCACAGGCTTTTGTTGAGTTCCCATATTTTCTCCACTACCTAAAAAGTCAAACAACTAGCAATTAGATATTCTTACGTTTGTCTCTAATATACGCAATAGCCCTCGTGTTTTTCAGAAACTAAATTTTAAAAAATTTCAAATGCATTTTTTTTAATTATTTTTTATTTCCAAAGCATATTTAACAAATGATTTTTTTAATTTCAGAAACAAATTTAACAGAACTACTATAGCAATATATATATTTTTTAAAATACTTCAAAAAATAACTATTCAAATGGAGATATTCTTACTTTAACGTGGTACACTAATGCTTATTGTGTTTTTAGGTTGTCCTTGACTATATAAAATTTTATAAAAATAAATTTTCTGTTAGTCAAAAAATTCGAATTAAAAAAAATCTAATTGTTTCTTATTTTTAACTTGTAAGTATTCGAGAGGAAAATGTTCAAAAATATAACAAAATAAAAAATTTTCAAAATAAAAAATTTAAGTTGATAAAAAAAAATTGATAAAATCTTGAAGTGTTTTCTAAACAAGTCACTAAACAATTGAGAAAAACTTGAATTGTTTCCTAAACAAATCACTCTCTCCAGCACCCCCCAAGCACCCCTAACCCACGCAAAATACCCCCCCGCGCCAAAAAAAAAAAATTATGACTTCCTATACCATTTAATTAAAGGTTACTATATTTACCACAAAACGAGCTAGAGCGTAACTAAAACTTAAGCACCTCCTCAACTTGACCCAATTCACTTCTAAACCCTAAACCAACCAGGACAATGTCAAATCTCCTGCTGGAGCTCGTCACCGACATCCTCTCCCGATTGCCAGTCAAGTCCCTCTTGCGATTCAGGTGCGTGTCGAAATCATGGCGCTCTTTGATTGACAACCCTCGTTTCGTCAAAATGCATCTCATCCAATCCAAGAAAAGTACCTCAAATATGACTCTCCTGTTTGGATTCTTGGGCATTTATTCTGTTGACTTGGATTCGCTGGATTCTGCTACTGCCCTTCGTCCCCCGTTCTCTGCTTCTGATATTTCCAATTCTTGCAACGGCTTAATTCTGGTTTTGGCTAAAAGCCCTTTTATCTGGAACCCTTATACTCGAAAGTACAGGGAGTTACCCGCCACCCCGGTTGAAAATCCGGCTGATTTCGAGGTCGGTTCTACTTATGAGACTTACGGGTTTGCTTACGATTCTGAAAATGATGATTATATAGTCGTTAAGGTTGTGGAGTTCAGAGGTTTTGACATGAGTTGGATTATGTCCGTGGCTAAGGTTTATAGTTCGAGGTCGAATGCTTGGCGAAAGATTGGAAATTTCCCTTATCAAGTCCCTTATAAGAGAGTGTGGGGTGTTCATCTGAATGGTGCTTTGCATACTGCAGTTAAAGCTGGGGAAGCTGGCAATTTCTTGTGGTCAATCAAGGCTTTTGATGTTCGGACCGAGCAACATTATGACCTTCCAAAACCGGATTTTACGGGTTTGGATATGGAGTTTAATGTGGAGGTATTGGAAGGTTGTTTGTGTTTGATTCGACCTCGAAAGAAGTATCAAACGGATATATGGATAATGAAGGAGTATGGAGTGAAGGAGTCTTGGACTAAGTTGTTGTCGATTGCTCCACCGGTGGTTGAACCTTATGTTACTATATGCCCGTTAGTTTACTCAAAGAATGGTGAAGAGGTCCTCTTAATTCACGATGACAAACAACTTATTTGGTATCATTTGAGAAGAAAAACAATTAGGAATGTCTCTGTTGATGGGTTGCCATTTGTCTTTTATGGTGAGGTATGCATTGGAAGCCTCATTCATCCCGATGGCTTTGCGGGAGGGGATGATAATGATGAGCAAAGCCATCAGGACAAAAGTAAGGCAAGAAAGCTCAAAGAAAAGAGGTAACGTGGTGTATGAGTTGACTAGAATCCTGTACTTTCCTGCATAGCTATTTTGTCTCTTGTGTGCCTTTGCCTTTTCCAAAGGATACATAAATGTCTTAAATACACCCACTCGCGCAGACGAACATGTTGAAATATATATTATGTATACTAAGGTTCTTCTTTAGGCTTGTTTAGCGTGGCAGCATAATTAGTTATTATCAACTACTGGTCAGGGGTTTGTTCCGTGAATTACATTGACAATTAAGATTTATAAATCTTTCTGTTTGTACCTTTTTCAAGTTTTTTCCCCTCTCCCTCTGCATTTTATATGACTGTATTACTAATTGCTTAATTTGTTTCTATTAGGGATGATTTTCTGTCAGAGGGATTTAAACTGGTGCTATGAAAGAATCAGCAGCTCACTAGAATGAAGTAGTAAGTCAGATGTTATTATTATGCTGCTGGTTCGAGACAGAAGTTATCTTACATATGTTTATAATGCAATAATCTGATAGTTCCATTTTTGCACTTTTCATTTTTCGCGAACAGACTTAATGATGAGTTATTCAACACAATGCTAATGTTGTTAAGACAAATGATATGTTATTATTTTCTTAATTGTTTGGTAAATATTGCAAACTTGGTGTTGTTTTGCACTGAAAGAAGTTTTTGGAAATTATGTTTTCTCAGGAAACATGCTGAACAGATGTCACAGGTGTAGAATCAAACTGGTTTTTCATGGATCGATGAAGTGAAGACATTGAAGAATAGTAGTTTTGAACCTTTTGCTCTACATATGCTGCTGTTATCTGGTTTTAACTAATGTACATAGCTTTGGATTACTAAATAGTGTGCTATGGCTAACGCTAATGTTTAGTTTTCATATAGGAATGAGTATTTGTTAGAATGGAATTTTGGTGGTTTTTTAAATAAGAAAATAAGTTGTATTCCTGGGTGAAACCTTGAACGGTGCATGATTATCATCTGGTTGTGAAACGATTTTCATGACTTGTGGTGACTGCACAGAGCTGGTTGTTTGGCATATCTACAAGATGGTTTCACCTTAGGATGCTCGCTGACAGGAGTTTGCTGTAGTCTCCGGTGCCATACCTAAACCAAGACTTCAGGTAATCTTGATTTGCTACTTTTTCTCTGTCTTTTATTTTGTTAATTTTTTTCTCGACTATCAGATTAATTGTTGGCCTTGATGGTGGTTGGGTGTGGAACTAGTATTGGTTTTGATAAAGAATATTGCGCATTGGTTGCTGGTAGAGAATTTAGTTTCAGATACCTTTGATGATAGCATAGCATAGAGGTTGCTAACAATTGGCAGGGTAAAGGAAATTAGAAAAGGAGAAAAAGGGGTGGAAAATTAGACATGGATATTTTTATAAATGCTGAAATGGCTATTTTTTAAAATATAAAATTCTATCAGAACTCAAAAGGTATAACGGTACAGACATATTCTTAACAGTTAAAGTGGGTAGTTCAGTTTCACAAGTTAAAAAAGGAGGTATTTGTGAGAATGATAACCTTTGTGGGAATGGCACTGCTATTGAGCCATTCTAAAATTGATATTCCTCTTGCCTTTCTTGAGCTTTCCTCATTATTTTTGCAGGTAGTGTGGTGTCCTGCATATCATAGACCGATTCAAAACGTTAAACACCCTGGTTCATATGGCACTTGGAAAATGGTGTTCCAATCCAAGACCCTGATGTCTGCCTGACCACAGGCTGAACTAGAACTGGCAGTAATGGAAGGTATCTGCAGCTCAAACAAAAGCGAATGAAGTGTAATGAAGGCTAGTCTGTCCTGCAAATTTCAGGCATGGCATAATTCCCCAGGAAATAGTATGAAATTAAGAATTAAATCTCAAAGCAAAATGATGGTTGTTTCTTAGTTATTTTTTGGGCATCGGACGGACGATGGTGGTTATTTTTTGGGCCTCAGATGGAGCATTCTAGTCTCCATCCTGTGGTTCTATTTTTAATTAATCAGGGGTGCCTACTACACAAGATTTGTTCATTATGAAATGCCCAAAGTGCGGGCTGGGAATGTAAGAGCCATTGCTTTTTGGAGACTTGAGGTCCGTTACATTTTTTCATGAAAATAATAGTTCTATCACGGTTAATATGATCAGCAATGGTTCAACCCATGTAGTCATTTTTTTCCAAAACATTTCAGAGATAATTAACTAGAGTTTTTAACTTTTTCCCCCTCCTCAAAACATGTAAAATTTACTGATTTTAGAAGAATATTATAGCGAAAGGCAAGAGGGGCACGCCGTGATCGAAACCACTTAGAAACAAAGAAAGGGTTAAAACTCAAAATGGCCATAAAAATTCAAAAACTCTTGTTCAAAGTAAGGCAGATGGTGCACTTTCGCCATCTAGTTTTAGAAAGAGAACCTTAGCGGTAAGGTGTAGCAGCCATAGCACTTCATCATCAGCCTGACCACAGCGTGTTTGATTTAGATCTACGATAGCAACAGTTTGTATCCAAATTATAGTCCGGTGTAAGAAAGGCTACAATAAATTTAGAGTTACAAAAGCTACTGACAAACTAGATTGATATGATAATGATTGTCCGTGCATGCCAAACGGCCTGGATAACTTGCAAACAATAGCCTAATTTTCGAAGCAAATAACAATGATCAATAACAACCTTGTGCAACTGCACATTAATGAACATGATACAAATATGTGCACATTTATTGATTTAAGCACTCCAAAGACGTCATATGGACCAAAAAACTACGAGCATGCTAGAGCATGTTGGCAGAGATTTATTAGTAATACATAGGTAAACACTTGTAGGAGTGTTTCCTCTGCCCATTATCAGACTAAAGCAATGCTCGTTCGCCATGCACAAGGACACATGTTTGAAGATCGATTCAAAGTATATAAACGTTTCTTAAGCTTAATATAATGTATTCCCGATGTCAATCACGAATCTATATTTGACATCACCTCTCTCTGTGCGCTCTATCGCAGTGTTAACATAATCAACTGAGACAACTTCAACATGTGGTAATATGTTATGCTCAGCTGCAAAATCAATCATTTCTTGTGTTTGCTTTATTCCTCCAGTTGCACTGCCTGCCACTAATCTCCCACCTGTTGTCATATTTGACTGTTGGTCAGCTCATATCCAACCAAAAAATTGAAACAAAGGAAATGAAGTATTACCTTGAAGCAGGGGAAAAACAGGTAGTTCAAATGGTTTTTCTGGTCCACCTACAACGATAAGCTTCCCTTGGGGCTTCAATAAATCAAGCAATGGCACCAGTGAATGATTAGCTGGGACAGTATCAATGATACCATGCATTGTTCCCATTGCAGCCTAGTAAAGCCAAATTAAATGTGAAACGTGAAATATGAAATTGTTGATTTAATGATTATCGTTCATAAAACATATAAATAACTTATATTCAAACTGTAATTACTTGCATTTCCTCCAAATTACTGTTGACTAAAAATGAGTCTGCACCAAGTTTTTCAATGGCCTCCATCCTTTTCCTATCAGATGAACTGATAACAGTCACTTTTGCCCCAAAAGCCTTGGCAAATTGCACAGCCACGTGGCCAAGTCCACCAAGACCATATATACCAACATGTATTCCAGGTTTATCAAGACCGAAATTCCTCAAGGGGCTGTAAGTAGTGATCCCAGCACACAAGAGAGGAGCCCCAGCATCCAGAGGAAAGTTTTCAGGCCAGCGGATCACAAAATTTTCATCAGCAACCATGATGTCTGAACAACCACCATACAGAACTTCTCCAGTCTTGAAGAAAA